>OY998158.1:10261403-10701645 GCA_963921925.1 Sphagnum tenellum | reverse complement strand
TTTGGGCTTGGGGCAATCCTTGGAGTAATGCCCCACTTCGTTGCAATTGAAACATGCACCCTTGGGCTTGTCTCCAAAATTCCCTTTGTTTTGGCTCCCTTTGAAAGGAGCCCTTTTCTTCACAAAACTCCCTTTTTGCTTGGACCCTGAGCCTTGAAATGATTTGGGCTTGTCCTTGGTTGGGCTACCTTGCCCCCGGTTCCATTCCCCCTCATGCCTTGGCTTTTTGTTGTGAAGGAACTTGTTGTCCTTCTTGAACCCAGATTTATCACTCCGCCCCACATCCGAGAAGTTCTCCACTTTCGTGATGGCCTCGGATAATGAGGCGGGCCAACTCTCCTCAAGCTTTCGTTTGGCCCAAGTTGGAAGCCCCATCACGAATTGGCACACATGATCCATCTCGTGCATGTGCCGCACCTCGAGCATGAGTTCGGAATAAGCCCTCACATTTTGCCTCAAATTTTCATTTGTGGCATTCACAAGGTCACGGAGCTTGCACCTTGAAATGTAGTCGAAGTTTCTCGGGATGAATTCCGCCTCAATTCGGTCCTTGAAGAACTTCCACGTATAGCCATGGCTCTTCCCCTCCTCCTGTCGCACCGTCCGCCACCATGTGGGGGCATAGCCCTTCAAGTAGGATTGGGCAAGCTCCACGGCGGAATATCGTCCAACCTTGGCGGCATGCAAGTAGTCGTCCATCTCCACAAGCCAAGCATCCACAACCTTGCGGTCGCGGGCGCCATCGAAATTCCCGGGCTTGGCCGGTTGAAACCTTTCACCCTTGGAGGCTCCTGTTTCGAGAGCCGCCACCAACTCACCGAAGTCGGGTCTTCCCATCTTGAGGAGTACTTCCAATTGCGCCTAGGTGAATAGGACCGAGCTCCTCTCTTCCTCACTTTCGAGCTCATCACGGTCCTCTCGGGGCATGGGTTCCTCCTCCCCAATAGATTCGGCCGGGGCTACTTGGTCATCGGCGGGCTCCTCCATCACGGAGTCTTGCGGTTGCCTGCGGTTCTTCTTGGGAGCCATCCGAACCCAAGAAGTGAGCTTCACCACTTGCTCTGATACCACGTGACGCGCTCCCAAGTCACGGGGGTGAAACCCACTGGAGGGTTTCACAAAGTCAAGTTGCGGAATTGAGACTTAGTAGCACGCTCTCGGCTTCCAACTCTAAAAAGGGGTAGAGGGTCAAGTTGGGAGCCCCGGGATTAAACTAGGAAGAGATCAAGCTTTTAGATCACACGACCCTGCATCACAAACCAACATGAGTTGGTTAGAATCCATTTGCACTCTTTTGGTGTTGGGACAAGCCACGGGGACCCGGACTCACTTGGACTCACCACATCCTTGGCTCGGGAGTATGCCACCACCATACTCCCTATAGTATTCTCTGCGCCACGTTGTGGGGACTACACCCAAATGGCACAAATTCCCGGGACTCCCAAAATGGAGTCCCGAAGTTATCCCGAAATCGTCCCGACGAGACTCCTGGAACTTTGAACGGCCATAACTCCCGACTGCAGAGTTGGATCGTGACAAGGTCCAAACCAAAGTTGTAGCCCTCGTCAAGATCTTTTCAACGACGTATCGCACTCCCAATTCGGACTTTGGGAAGAGGTCGATTCCTGACTTTTAGTGGTCGGGAGTCAAACTGCCAGTTTGACTCCCGGCCCTTCTTTTGCCCATAACTTGGGCGACAGATATCCAAATGGCCAATGCGAGGCCATTTTCGATATCTAAGCTTCAAGACCTTTTCAATGACACCAAGAACACCCTAATGCGAGGTGTTTTGGGTCCTGCTGTCAAACTCTAAACATTCGGGAGTCCCGGAGGACTCCAAATCCCACTTTTTCCAAGTGTTGGGCTTCACCCCCACACTTGGCCAAAGTAGGGTTGCGACAACTTCAATGATAATGCCAAAAAAATGAGTGGGAGATCAAGGATTTTTCCTATGTTTCATAAGTACATGAAAGAGAAGTTGGCTGAAGTGGATCAATTGTTGGCACAAGGAAAAAGTATATCCTGTTTTCCAGAGGTCACAGATGATGTTCGCACCATTGTTCATGGACCACTTAGAGTTGTGACAACACGTTCAGCAATGTGGACACAAGGAAAACATTTTAGGTATTTATTTTTTCTATTTCATTAGGCATATTAACTCATCTTCACATTCCAAACAAGTTTTTTAGAATGTTCTAGGATGATTTTTATGGGCATGAAGTTTCTATTATCATATAAGTTGTTGACTCACAATGCCTAACACAATATTAATTTCAGGATTTCCACTTTGGATGAAAAGAGGGGCCGCACCTTTAACTGTGGAGTTCAAGGGCAATTCATTTAGGACTCTAGAAGCAATCGACATGACAAGAATATTGTTCGAAATATTGTGCCACATTATGGAAAGCTGGAAGAGATCTTGGTGGTATCTTATGATGCACATTCAAAGTTTGAAAAGTATGTGTTTAAATGCAAGTGGTTTAAAGTGAACCTTGTTGGTGTAAATCGCACTGTAGTTTAGGATGAATGCGGACACACACGGTTAAAGACATCTGCCACTAGTTATCAACCATCTCATTAGCAAACTTCAGAACCATTTACTTTTCCCAGTCATGTAAAGCAATGTTTTTATCTTCCTTATCCCCCAAACCTAGAGGAGTGGTCACTTGTTATCACATATGTGCCACGATTTCGTTCTATTCTAGGTGAGAAACCAGAGGTTGTGTTTACAACCTCTAAGGTGGATGATGACCATGTATAATGTACTACTCATTATTTTTATGCAAATTGCCATCGAGGCTTGTGGTTCTATATTATTGCACAATGTTCATTGTGTCATTTTCTGCCTATTCTGCTCCATTATGTAATTTTTTTTTTAAAGAATAGGAGCAATGCTATGCGTACTTTACTAATATTTTCACTCAGTCTACCAAGGTAAAATAGATTATAATAATGGTTAAGTGGATTTACAGCTTCCATTTGGTCTAAAAGATTTTTTATTTGTTTAATGACGTTTTGGCGCTTTGGCGTTTTGGCGCATTCAGATTTGACTTGAAATTTTTGGCCTTTCGATATTTAATATATATTCTTGGTACTGATAGGGCCCTGTTGGCCTTAAGCATTTTAATCAGATGTGTTTAATCCCTCAGTAGCCTCAAGATTTCTTAAGATTCCCTTTTTAAACTTTAGAATCTTTATTTGTCTTGCCAAAAGTATATTTTTTATTAACTTGAAAAAACAGTGGCTTCCACATAACTTCCCACTCAACCAGAAGCTTCCTTAGCTGATTCATCTAGTTTTGGGCCATCTCCATACATTATAATCCAAGGCTCTCCTTCTAACCTTGCATTCCTGATCCTGCCCTCGGCTATAGATCTCTTAAGGTCTTCCTAAAGATTTGTATGCCAATGGATAATAGGCACACTTTTTCTTTGCCTATTGTATAAAAGAACTGGCAACTACTTCCGCTGTAGTAACTAGTTAACTCTATCTGCCTCTCTATAAACGCTAAGAAAATCCAAGTTGTTGCAGATCTGAGTTACTGTCCTGTTCTTAAACCTCCTAATAAACTTGTCATTATCGATCATGGTATTATATATAGTCATAGTGGTAGAACTAACTCTGTTCCAATGACTTCTATATTCATAAAATTGTTTATCAGTCATACTGTTCCAGACCAACTGCCTAAGCTCCATATCATTAACTGAAGGTAAGATAGGCTGCTTAACATCTCTTGGATAATAGGCTGCCCTAGGCTCCTCATGATAAACCTAGTTGTAGAACTCAACCACCAACTCCAAGCAGTATGCTGGTAGGTTACCAAAATAGGCTATGGCAAATTCCCTTGCCGTCAACTGCAGATCTCCATGTAGAATCATAAGAGCTATAGTAGGTCGAAAATATAACGGCTGCCATATTGGTAGGATTTCATCCACTAGGTACATCACCCTGTTGGAAGGAAAATTGTAAATATGTTCCGACATGTAATTTACATGTAGCTTTTTGTTGTAGTAAAATCTCCAAAAACTCCTATAGGGTGGAGTACTAGCCTCCAAGGTCTTGCACATATGTGCAAAGAATTTAACCTGCTCTGTCTACCCCCTAACTTTAGGCAGCACTATATGCTGAAGAGACATCTGGACCTCTTTGTCCTTGACTTTTACCTGCACAATTGGTCTTAAGTTGACTGCCACAAGCTTTTCCAGTTTTTGTTTATGTCTCCCCTTGGCATGTAGGTTGATAGTGGATTCTACTTCATCTACTTTGGAACCATAAATTTCTAACTTTCTTTCATCAACATAGTCCTTCTTATCTTCATCTAAAGGTGGATACCAATTGGCTTTCCTTCTGATTTCATCTCCCCTCTCCTTAACTTTCTTGGCCTTGTTTCTGAATTTTCTAGCCTTTGTGTGAGCTACTACTTCCTCATCAGTCCCTAGCTCCTCCTTAGATTATGGTGGCTTTTCCTGGTAATCCACTAAGTACTCCTAAAGTATTGCAATTGAGCTACTACCCTTGGTATATCTTTTGGATCGTCTAGCTCTAACATTCTAGCCACCTTTTGTATAATGTTAGCATTCATGTTCCTTAAATATGTCTCATACCTTTGTGTAGGAGTAGGCTCTAGTGGTAAAAATTCTCTAGCCATTACCTCCACTGGTTCCTCTTCCATTAATGGCTCTAGATCTGGCTCTGGTTGAGGCTGCTGGACATAGTTCCCTTCCTCTTCTTCAACTTCTACTGCAATTAGCCTTTCCTCCTCCTCATCACCCAGCTCTGGATTTGGATACAGTTGCTCCATTCTTGTATCCATATAGTTTATGGGAATTTGAGTTGTCCCCATTCCTCCTTGGATTTCACTCCCCTGGTCTATTTGAGTATCCATATCCCTTGTCCTTATAACTAATTCGACCCTAGAGTCTGGTCTATGTTGTCCTTGTCCCTTTTCTTGTCTTTCTCCTAGATTCAGCAAAGCACTAACCAGTCCTCTAGTGTCTGTCCCACTCTGCTAAGGTTTAGAAACATGTGAGTCCACTACTATTGCTGCCATCAAAGGTTCCATCATATCTGTACTCTGTGGCTGATCTGAGCTCATGTAAAAACTCTGGTCTCCTCCTTGAGTCTCACCATAATCCTCCAATGGTACCTCAGTGCTCTCCTCCTTTGTCTCCTCATAAGTTGCCTCTTCCTCATCAGTGAGCTCATCCTCTGAAGTACCATATACTTCTTTAATTATTCTTCTAACCAGAACTTTGTGATGCCTCTCTATTACTAGTTGGCAATCCCCATAAGCATAGAGTTGAGCTAGATAACTAGGTAAATAACATAGCTTTTTAGGCCCCAATGCTCTAACCTCATCATGTATCACTTTGTGCATGATGAAAGCCCAATTGATCTCCCTCTCTCCTGACCACGAAACTATGACAGTATTGGCCTACTTTACTGGTATATAACTAGGCTTTCTGGGATGGAGAATTGGTATCAAAAAATGAAAGAGCATCATCAATTCGGGATCCTGACATTGTGAAATCTTGTAACCATGTGAGACTACTCTATCCTGTGCAAAATACCTCTTAGACAAAAGATCCTTGTGTGACAAAAATCCATGCCCCTCCAAAGGTAATTGAAATGACTCTCCTACAAATTCCAAGTCCCATTCAGCTGGTTTACCTTTCACTGTTGGAGAAAATCTTGGATCTACTCTCTCGTTGTAGAAATCAAGGTAAGTGCCATCATGTATGTCCCAAGGAATCAAATACAGATGCTCTAGTCTCATCCTTCTCAAAATCTCTCTCAATCTGCTCTATAGTTCCTTAATAGTTGGATATTGCACTAACAAGGATGAAGGTATGGCCTCCAAATCTTCAGCCATAGTTGAAATCTCTAAACACAAAAAGGTTTCAAAACCCTAAACCCAAAAATCTCGTGAACTCTATTAACCCTAATTGAATTCCTAGACCTCCTTGTGTCTCTGCCAACCCTTTCATTCCCCCTGAGCTCTCTCTCAAAGAAATCGCGAATGCTAAAGGGATCCTAACACAATGGAATTATTCACAAGAATTTTAGCCTTTATAATTCTACAAGTAGGCCTTCTGGGAACTTTGTATTACTATCCTTTGCACTACCGCATGTACTACCTCAATGTCACCGAGATTTTTTACGACTTAAAAAAGGTCGTGTTAAATCAAATGACATTGCGAAACCTTTGGCGAAACTGCCTTCTCCAGTAACCCTTTCACTAATTTGTGAGCTAACGCACATTGCAACTTGTGATACGTCCACCACCAGAAAGTTTTGTAAAAATTTGTGATGAGGTTTGCGATACATATTCAAACGCAAAATGTGAGGCGCCAAATTATCCAAGCTTGTGATTTCTTGTGACTTTCAAAGTTTTCAGCGATACGTTTTGTATTGTAAAATGTGCGATGTTTTGAGTATGATTAAACGTTGCGAAGTGTGGAATATCGCTAGGGTGGACGGAGACTGAGAGGGTCGCAAAGTTTTCTTTGTGGTATATGTCGCAAAAGTGCTGCGATGATTGTAAGGTACATTATAAATTAACGATGGGTGGTGCACCACAAGGTGCGATGAGTGTTGCATCGCAAATATGACAGGTTGTTTTTGCTTCGCAAACCTTTTAGGTTTTTTGTTTGACCCTTCGCAAAAAGGCACAATATGTAGTAGTGCAAACTGACAGCCCTTACATGTTTAGTCCAAGTTTTATGCCAAGTTTTAAGATATCCAAACTGTCTAGGCTTAGCGTTTTGTAAACCATGCAATTGAAATCACATTGGGCGATTAGCCTCCTTTAAAATTGAATTAAAAATTGAACAAGGGCGATATCCCTATTTTAAGCAAGTTCAAGTTCTCTAGGTAGATAGGTAAGTAAAACATTTTTAAAATAATAAAATGAAATCCTAGTTCTAGGTTTTAGGCAAGTAGTTAGTTTTAATTGGTTGTACAAAAATTAATATTACATCATTTTTATTTCATATTGCGTGAATTTTTTGAACAAACTAATATTACACACCCAAAAAAAAATGTTTAGTTGTGTGTATCAAAGATGGAACGGGACTAATCTTAAAAGGGGCCTGGCTCCAATTTTCTAAGAAAAGATCACAATTGAAGGTTTAGAAAGTCAAAGAATATTCTCAAGACTGGACTATAGGCTCCATGAAAAACTAAGAAAAGTTTTAGATCTGGAAGCAAAGGTTCGTTTTCAAATCAAGAACCAGAAAACACTGGTCTAGATGTGGAGATTTTGTGAACATAATCTCATTTGCATGGAAATCTTAGTTAAGAAAAAACATTAAGAAGTCCATCACACTGTGCAAGAATTGATTGTGTGGAGATATTATATATACATCTTAGCTCAGATTGGTAACCAGTTTCGGAAACTAATAAATAACCGAGTCAGAAAAGACAATATTTGTTTCATTGATATATCTGTAAGAAGCTTCCACCGCACATGATCAGCAGCAAACCGCAGGGCAATATTATACCCCTTGGTACTATCAGGATCATGACTTATCCAGAGCCCTCTTGAAGTCCGACAAGTTTCATAAGCCTTAAGGCCAATTGCTCACGAACTCAGTGCCTCCAACTCCACGAGATTCTGATGCTTCGTCTCCCATCGTAAGATAGACAACACCCTGCAAAAAAACTAAATAGATTTTCAGATACCAGCTAGAACTAGTTGAGTCATCCAATATAAGTTTTTAGCATACTTGTGCAAATGAAGTTTCTTTGAATCTTATCCGTTTCCCTCAAACTAGCCCTCCGGGGAGCATCAGGACAGTTCATTAGAATCAGTTCAGAGCAGTGCGGTGGACACTAAACACAGCAGATCTAGTTGAACATGTGCATAACAGTAGAGGCAACAAATTTGAGTAAATGGGGAACATGTGTGACATCTGTTTATTGCTGGCATGTGTGAACACTTGAAACAGCAGATATACGCATGCAGCTTCATGTGTGGGGAAAATGACGGCATGTGCGTGGACGAAAGATTCCGAATGTAAGGATCCGTGCTCTGCATTCAAGAGGCAATATGCAACAGTAGAAACTCCGTCACTCCTGTGCAGTTGAGCTCGTACATGTACAACCTGCTGATACCAAGTGCACACTTTACTTTTAGCTTTTCAAATTGTGATAGCTTCACAAAACTTGGCGAAAGCTTCAAATTCACATGAAGCACAAATGAAGTGTCAAAAAGAGCAACACATTCTGTTTTCTGTTTTGTGCTGGCCAGCAACAAGACAGTGTACCTGAACAGCGCAATGAACTTCCGAGAGGAATCTGCTGATGGTTTGTGAAACACTTGGGGGAAGCACTGGCACAGACACAGCAGTTACGAGTCTCAACTACAAGTAGCTAAGCACAACTAGAGCACCGCAAGAATGCGATAGACAGTATAAAAGTACAGCCTTTTCTTAAGGCGAAACGCTATCCTCCTTCGAGCACTGTCTGGCGCCCTTTCTGCGCCTGACGTATCACTTTCTTAAGTATGTGAAGTGTATTTCCGGCACGTTTTAGGTTATTGTCCTGTAGACAGACGTGTGGTGACACTCTCCTAAAAAAACTTTAAATGGGTCAGAATTCGGCGACTTGTTTTTTTAAAAAGGGGATTTTCGCCCAAAACAAAACTCAGTCTCGCCTTTTGGTGATTTTTCATGCAAAAACAAAAAGAAAGATTGAACTATGGAACCTGGCACTTATGCTTTGTTGAACCAGTCAATTAGTGGGCAACTGAAGCCTTGGGTGAAACCAGCATCCAAACTGGTACCATGATAAAAGACCTTAGAAATTTTGCTAAGTATTATGGTACTTAGAAACGAAGGGGGTGTTTGCAAATATTGTGAATATCTGACCTTCACTGAGTAACGGTCTCTATAAGTTCACATTTCCCACTTTTGAACTAGCCTCTGTGAGCAGCTCTACAGTGCGCACCATTTGGGCCTTTAGCAGTATTTATCACATCTATCACAATGTATTAATTGTTTTCAAATCCCCATTTCCCACCCACATGCAAAAGCCTAAAAAGAGACCAAACTTTTTTTTCTAGGGAAATTTAGTCAGTTAGCACTATAATTTTGACCCCTTCTTTTTCCTCAAGGGTGATATTGAAAAAAAATGTTTAAACAAATCCCTAAAAATAGTGTTCTAATCTGATGGAGGGGCCAGAAAGTTGTGCACAAGAATTAGGTAAACTCACAATGGCAAACCCACTATTGTGGCCTACACGTCCAGGGTTTTATTTGAGGATGGCCAATATCACACAGCTAGGTTGCTGCAATTTAATTAGAAGATTAAACACCAACATCTTGGGAGTCTGGATTGTGAAGTTAGATGAAACAAGGATGTTGGAAAGGCACTAATAGAAGTTGATTTCACAATGGTGTGTCAGTGTGTGCTCAAGTTGCTCACTTATTTGATATTAGTAGTAAACCATTAATATTTAGTTCCTCCATTAGCTAATTGGACCTCATTCATCTACAGTAGCAGCTACCTCTATGACTAGACATTTCACTAAAATTTCCAGTTGTAACGCCATATGTTTGTAATCTATTTTATCACCTGCATTCACATTAATTTTACAAGTACAGCCAGTTGATGGCAGAAGAAAGTTTAGAAATGTACCTTTAATACTTTACTTAATTTGACTACTGTAGCCATTCAATTGTTGCTTTAAAAACCAATCAATCGCCAATACTGAAATGTTGCTCGACCACTGGTGGCCACCATAACATTACTCTACAAAAAGTCAGAACACATTGAACTGGACTATATGATGAGAAACATTTTAGATGCAACAACCTGGACCGCTCAAGAGCAGTCTTTTCCGCGTCCAGTGGCTCTTTCAATAACTGAATCCTGTAACCATTTACCAAGTCAAACCCCATTTACAGCCCCAAATGTGCCACAAAATGCTGATACTTCATCCAAAACTAGGGTAAGGTGCACCTGTGGAGGTCCTTCAATAAGACGCCTGACTCGAGAAGGTGAAGGTATGAATGTATTATTTGCTGGTTCAATTGCACACAACTCAGGTCCCCAAACATGCATTTCATTAGTGTGCAACAGTCTCTAAGAGTTGTTGTCCTCTTAGCTTTCAAAAAGTTGGGTCCCCAAAAGGTGGATATGTGCAACTAAAAGGGTGCCTGTGAAACCACCTAGCTCCTAACATCACTGCTATGGCATCACAAAGACATGTCATTCATTTCATGTGGAGAATGAGAAACATCATGTGAGTCATGAAGTTTACAAAGGTGTTTACACAAATGCAAATCAACTTTAAGAAATAAACCAACTGTTAAAATCAATTGAGGTTATCTAATATTGGACACCAATCAGATTCAATTATTAACATGAATATCTCTCTATAATCAAGCCTCTCATCACAACCAATGATCATTGCAACATAGTAGATGCATGAAACATGAGAAGTATAGAGGAATCTAGAGGGGAAAACATTGTCTACATGATTCCAGTTTCGTTTCAATGTAAAAGGAAAAACTCCATTTCCCCTTATGGAACCACATGTATAGACTTTAAAATAGGAGTAGTGTAGGAAAATGGTTTTCCCCTACGTTGAACACCAAACAATCAACCATTTTGGACTTTAAATAGTAAATTCTTACAAATTGTGTAGTCCTACTGGATGGAATAATTGACAACCATATAACACCATCACATACTAGTTTTGGGAGTCCAAATACTTAAATTGAAAAAATGTTTCACACAAGGAGTAGATCTTTTAGTGGAAGCTCAAGATGGCCAACCAAAGGATCTTGAGTTTTTGCTTCTTCCAAGTTCTTAAGTTTCATGTTCAACTACACCCCATTATTCTTCATCATCATTCATGTTAAACTTTGTAATAATGAACACATGGATTAGGTGCTAGAAGTAGTCAAAGTTGATAAAAAGTTAAGAAATGTGAGATGCAAAGCTTCACTTACTTTAGTGCATGCTCCACCATGCCTCCCACCCCAAACCCTAATCTTCAAATTTCTTTATAGTTTTTGGGTTGGAGGAGAAAATTTTATTTCCTTTTGGAGTGAAAAAGCTCACAAAAGAAATGATTATAATTTCTTTAAAAAAAATTCTTAAAAGATTGTGGACATCTTGCACGAGAAGTTATGTGCTTCACAAAATTGCACATTTCACAAACAGAAAAACCACACCCAAAATGATCATTACAATTTGTGCATTGCAAAGATCCTTTATAATATTCATTTTTTGTCACAAAATAGTCTACATGCATTGTGATAGATGAAATCATTCATACATGTGCTTAAGGCATGGGGCAAGGACTATTGCTTCAGGAAGTCAAGGAAAGATGTCAAATATCTAGTGCCACAATTGTTCAACATGCTTGAATTTCTGCAAGTCCACAAGTGACCAAAAAGGACAATATGCAAAACAAACAAACATGTGGGATAAAAACGCCAAGATGTGAAGACTATTACTTACCTTGTTTAAAGGAACTATCCATAGTGAATCAAATACAAGAAATCATTCAAATGAAATGCCTACTTAAGGGTTATTTATGAAAGCTTGTGTTTTTTATAAACCATCATTTGAATTGTAGGTTGTTTTAGCTTGGGTTGCTTCAGCTACTGCTTGCTCCACTTGTGTTACGCCAACCTCATCACCCTCAATCTCCATGTTTGCATGGAACAATTGTTGATTCATGGAAGATTGTGTGACCAATTTTTCATCCAAAGCTTGCATTCCTAAAACAACATCTTCAACTTCATTTATCACCCTACAACCTTGAAGCTCCTTTTGGACAACTACTTTCCAATCTAGATTTAATGTGTCAGAAATAAAAAAACACCTATCCTCCCCACATGCATAGAGAAAATTGTTTAAAAGTTTTTTGCTCACTTTGATGTGGTTTAAATGTTTGGAAATGTCATTGGAAACACTACACTATACTTTTAGGCTATTTTACTTGAGAAACTATTGATGGGAAAACATAAGGTTGTAAGTGTTCTAGTAGTCTTCTTGCATAATTAACAAGCCAAAATCCATACTGATATTGTAAAACAGTTTGCACCGCACATAGATTTGATGGAATCCAAGATACATGAAACAAAATATGCTTCATGGTTGCATAGGAAACAACCAGAATCTTTTTCAAAACTCCCACATAATTAAGGTTTTTCTTAATAACATTGTGGTCCCTTGCAAAAGAGCGATTCCCTTGTATGAAAATACATGTAATTCCACTATCATATGTCATGTGGCAATCGCCTATTTCACCTTCCACTTGGTAATGGTTTCCATAAGCCCACATTGAAGCATATGACTCTACAATTCTAGATGGAGGTTGGAAAAGGCAAATGATGTCTTCATTGAAGGTTCATTGTGATCTAAAGCCCTGCGGACATATTCATGCAACTACTCACCAAAAAAGGGTTTATCCACACTAACTTGCCCCTACTGGTCCACATACATCCAAATTCTCCACTAAGTGAATGAGTAAATGAATCATAGTATTGAAAAATCCAAGAGGAAACCAAATTTTAAGCATGGATAATGTTTTTGCAACATACACCTTCAAAATCTTCAAAGAATGGATGTCATTTGGATTCACAACTTTCATACATATTTTTTGAAAACATTTGTTTAATCTTATAATGGCTTGATGTACACCAGGTAGTAAAATATCTCTTACGCATGCAAATAAAACTTGTTGTATCATGACATGATGATCATGACTTTTTATAGAAATTAATCTTTGCTTTGCAACATGTTTTTTGAACACTATAACATACCCAATAGGAGCTTTAGTAGGAAACACGAGCTCCAAAAGGTCACGAGGTTTCATTGCTATAAAAACATATGGGGCCATGGGTTTTACAAAATTTGAACCTTTTCTTTGCAACCACAACCATGGACAGACATGACCCTCTTCCATATCCCTTCTAGTTCCCAAGGTGTCTTTCTCATCAAACAAATGCTTGAACACATTATCACTTATGTTGCATTCCACGTGCATTACATCAAAGGTGTACCTTATTGGAAGTTCCTAAACCAGCACAAATGAGTTTAAAATTTACTTCAAAATTAGTGTCATGTAAATACATTTTGTCGTGATGTTCTATAATTTAACATTTTGCCACTCACTTTCACTTAATTTTGAATAGCAAGCATGTACACTTCAATGGTTAAAGTCAATTAACACTCATTGGCATATCATACATTGACGCACTTGTTATGATTCAAATGTGGATGAACCTCAAATATAATAATATATAATTTCATCTTAGTACCCCATTTTATAACAACTAGGACCTATATGTAGGTAGATATGTAGCAAAATAGGTGATTATCAACTAAGTTTACAAAAAACCATTGCTTTCAAAACAAAATAAATTGATAACAATTTGTAAATTTGAATTTCAAGGACTTTACAATGAGTTTTTTAAATTGCAATCAAAGAACTTCACAAGGTTAACATGGCTCAAGTACTTGGTATGTTGTGAAAGTATTGGATCCAACTGAAAATATTTACTTTATAAAAGAAATCCTATGTGGGGGGGATATCACAAGGAAAGTATGAACATAGATATGTAATTTTACACCAAGTATCTTGAGGTAACAAAGTTGGGTTTTGCACCTTCCAATACCCTAGTTCAAAAAATGAAAGTACACATTTGATGCCATACATCTTAGTTGGGTCATTGGATCAAGGGTGCCTTCCTTGTTGCAAATTTTTTTTTCACATATTCCCCCATCAAATAATATCATCCACTTTTACTTTTGGTGGTGTTGATTGCATTTCACAAATGCCATCAAATGCAACTGAATTATCTCGAAAACCATGGTCTAAGGGCAACCATTATCGGTGTTGATTACAATACACATGTTTGGACAAAACATTGGATCGATGAAACGAAGTTTGGGGACCACAAATTAGGCATGCATGACAACCTTTTGTCAAACAACTTGCCATAATTATGAAAGCAAGGAAATCATGAATGCACCACATTAAGATTGCTTTTAATGTGAAGTGAAAAATTCCATTGTAATTGGCAACATCATGCATCCACACTCCTTCATGCCACAACAATTGGAATTCTTCCAACAAAAATTCTAAATACGTGTCCATGTTGTCTCTAGTCATTGATTCTTCACCAAGTATAATCAAAGACAACATTAATAATTGTTTCTTTGTGGTTAGCCATCAGGGAAGGTTAAAAAATTTAGAAGTGCTATAGGCCAAGTGCTCCAAGTGGAACGTTTTTTAGCAAAGGGGTTGATACCATCAATTGCTAATCGCAAAAAAATGTCGCATGGTTCACTTGCAAAATCTAGCCATTTTCATAAATGAAACATCATTGCCTAAAATCTGTAACATGACACACCATCCCATCACCACTTTTATTGTTAATATGCCAAGCCATAAATGAAGCATGTCCTAGTGTGTTATATATCCTTTTCAACCTTGGTATAATTGGAGGAAAAAAAAAAAAAATTTATGGAACAAGTGATTCCCCAACTAACTTGTATTGGGTTGAATTGCATTATGGACAATTCTAGTCATTTTGATATTGTCCACAAAATAACATGTGCACTTTTGGGTAGGCATGGATAACATCATATGCAAGTCCAAGTTTTTTTAGAATGTTTGATGTTTCATATTCATTGGAGGGCAAGGTGTTGGGTTGGGGTAAAGTGTTCATCTTCAATAGATGTAGCATTTCATCAATGAAAACATTATTAGTTCCATGGGTGTGACAACAATAAAGGATAAGTAATGTGGCAACCAACCTTGATAGTGTTGTTCCTTCATACAAAGCACTCATGATGCTTCATCGAACATGGAATGATCTAATCCAAATTGTTGTTCCTCAAATGCTTCAACCATGGTTTCAATGTCCTTTTCAAGCTCTTATGTTTCATTTTCATGATCTGAACCTTCAATTCCAACCATTGTTGCAAAATCATTATTTGCATTCCCAAGACTTTGTGGATGTTCTTATATCATATGCACCACTGGTTTTCTGTTTGTTCCTATATTTTCCAATTCTCTTCTACCTTCATCATGCAACATGTTTGTAATAGTGAAAACATCATGAATGAGACCATCAATATCTACATCCACATCCATTTCAACTTCGAAGTCCCCATCTCTAGATCTATTCCATGTAGCTAGAGGCATTTTCAAATTATGACACCACTCCTCATCACTTGAATCATAAGGATCTTCTTACAAATTAGGATAGGATTTGTTAGGGTTAACTTCCATATTTTGTCTCAACCTTGATTAATCTAACTTTGTCATTTAGTATCATAAATCAAAGTGTCACCCTAGATTCATGCAATGTTCAAAGTAAACTAGTCTTGGAATCAAACTAACATGACTTCTAGTCATAAACTATGCATTTCAATCCACATTCAATTCCATGGATGCTTGCCATAAGCATGAAAATGCTTAAGGATGGTCTCTCTTTTTAATGGACGTGCATTGGGGCAGATTGGGCATGCACACTTATATTGTTGCAAGCCTGCAATGTAGGCTTGCATTTTCATCTATCTACCATAACTTCAAATCTTTTGCTCGAATTATTTGAAGGTTTCATAAATCCAATCGTTGTTGGTGGGTTTAGCCATGTGTAGATGCAACTATTACATGAATGGCCACAACCCCTTCACTACAACTAATAGCTAATTGTAACATTTTTTAAGGTCTAAAACAATGTGAACAACCCATGTTTGAGTACACAATATCATGAACCACCTTCCTTCAATCCCATGCTTGTAAAGGGGACAAGGACATTTTAAGACCCAAATCAATAACAACATGTAGTACAATGGAAGCAACAACATGTACCCACATGGTACCCATAACTTCTCATTGGGTTGGTTGGTTGCTTAGCATTTCCTATGCAAAACACTTAAAAGTAACACATGGCACTACTCAATGTAAAACAATAAGAAAAACAACAACAAAAATATAAGAGTTTCATAGACACATAAGTGCATGTGTACTTTGACAAAAACCAAATTGAATAAACAACAATGTCGTATTTGTGTTTTACTTGTGTGTGGATTTTCAGCAATATGAAACTAAAACAAGTGCCTTTTGCCTTAGGGAAAGTTGAAGACAATACCACAACCATCTTTTACCACAAAAAAAATAAAGAATGCATTTCATTTTAGAATCTCAAAATTTTATGAAAGTAGTGCAACAAACCTACATGTTTCTAAGAGAATTCCAACCTATTAACCCATTTGGTTGTGTTGCAAGCATTGCCTTGTAATTAGATGCAACCTTTTCATACACCTAAGTTGGCTTGAGCCAACACCACACCCTAATTCAAAACCACACCTTTGTGCAGCACATGTGTTTAGTGAAATCACACCATGAGCTTGAAATGATGATGTCTTTCCAATGTAAGCCATGTTTGAATCAACATGCTAGATTATTTGTGAAAAGAATGAAATAATGCATGGGATTGCACATAGGAGTTACCCCCAATGGCCATGGTTAATTTAAGCAATTAATCAAGCTCTCCAATTGTCTATTCCTCATGACCTACATCACAAAGCAAGAGGCCATGTAGTTTAAGTACTTGTATGACTTCCAAGTCTACACGATAATGTTTACATACATTTAACAATGGAAAGAGACCATCTTAATTTAATTAGTGTATAATGTACTTGGTCATATATTAGCTAACCTTGTACCCAAACTTGTATCTCAGATTTGATTCATGACTATGCAAAGATGTTAGCTCGAGATTTTACTTCATATTGTATAATTGCATTGCACATTAAATCAAGTCTTTAGTAAGATTACTAACTTGGCAATTGTGAGCATTGCCTTAGTTGCCCCACCTCCTAGAATACAAAATGTTTGAAACCCCTTGAACAACATAGGCTTTCTTGGCATATCAACCACAAAGGTGTACAACCCTTTTTTCAACCTACAAGTAAGCTTCACATGAGATCATGGTCAACCATGAAATGTTCGACTTTCACTAAGGATCAAGTATCCAAAAATGAATACAACATCACTTTGGATCAATGTTATATCACAAATATGTCATTTGGTATATAAACCAATATGTGAATTTACCATGTATGAACTACACAAAAGTAACTAAACAAACTAGGTGAGAGTGTGGGTAAATAACTATAAAGGCAGAGAAAGCCTTATTGAAGTTTGGGTAATAGCTTGAACTAAACACTCATCATCTATATCGTGGCGATGATAGGGTGTTTTACTTTAGTCAAACTTACTTGCCATTGGTGCATTGTTGACCCCTAGAAAGCCAAAGAATAAAAGTTTTGCATCACTTCCAAGTTGAGAGTACCTTTTGGCCCCAATTGCTTGTTCCAATTGGTTAGTTGTCACAACTATATAATTTGCAACATAACACTTAATGCTTGAAAATCACCAATCTCATAAAATTCAAGATTTGTTTGATTTAATCAATTAAAAATAATTCCATGAAAAGGATCACCACATCCATGAACTCCATTGTTGGATCCTATTGTAAATACAACTATGAGAATCCATGGGAATAAGCCACATTTAAAGTTTGTGAAGGAAACCTTAATGTATTTCAAATGAGTATTGATTCCTGTCCATCTTGTTGAATCTAAAATTAGAAATAAAATACAGTGTGGATACCCTACAGTAATATGAATGCAATGGTTACCTTATTATGTTTATCTATAAAGTGTTCTTTTCTTTTGCAGATGAACCACTAGTCAAGATTTATGGCTAAAGTAAGTCCACTCCAAACTACCCACCATTAGTTTCTTAGCCTTACAACTAAGCCATACCCAATGCACGAAATGTCTATTCTTAGTTCTTTTAAAACAATTGGAAACATTATGTGAAATATCTTGTGTTGAATGACTTATTCTAAAGAAATAAAAAAAGGAAAGGATAGGCTTCCGACTTTTCAATTGTGTTTGCCACAGAAGTGATAACCACAAATTATGCCAATTTATGCTAGAAAAGTGAGTACCACATAACGGGGTTTAGTACTAACATATGTGAAAACAACATGCATACAACTAGGTTTCTACACCAACTACATTACTTTTTTGACTCCATTCAACAAGTGCAAATCCAATCAATCCTTTGAAGAGAACTTCGTAATCCTTGTAAACAACATGAATAGTTTTGCCTACCACCTAGTTTGGTTCTAATAGAGTCACAAGTGCCATGGTCCTTGGAGGTCATAGGTTGACCAAATTTTGCACAAGTTAAGGACTTGCTCTCTTGGTTACAACAACCTTCTTTATGAACTTCCACCTCCAACAAAATGTTGGCATATGTGTGCAGTTAGGTGCTACTAAACTAAGTAGAATTCCCTACAAATGTCAACCAATCACTAACTTCCACTGTTAAGGAATAATGCACTCAATGAATTTGTTTCACTATAATGATCTTGATGCAACAATTAAGATAAAATCCTTGTGTTTGGACATTGGTGACAACAATCACCATATACCTCATTAGTTTAGAATAAAAAGGCTTTTTTATAACAACATTCATTTGTTAATATTGAGAAATCATGGGTTGCAATCTACATGTAAAATGAACAATCTAAGAAAACAAGACTAACAAGTTGTTGACATAACACAAACTATAAATGCAAAATTACAATATCATTTTGGTAAAACAAAACAAGATGACCCAGAGGCCTACCAAGTCCTTAATGGTTGGCGAAGTTAGTGCCAAAACATCGATTCAAGGGCTCTTAGGAACAATGATTCCATCACTTGAGTGCTATTACCAACTCTTTGCGAAAAGAAAACACAAAAGCAAAACTTCTCCCATTCAACCCCCCTCCCCCCCCCCCCAAATCAAATCTACCAAACCCTTTTCCAAACTGCCAGCTTTAGATTTCTATTTTTTGTAGCTACCATTGTCAAAAAAATCACATGAAGAACAAATTTTGAATCCCATCTATAAGCTATTTAAAAATAAGTCCAACCCAATGTGACAAACATACAACCCTAAAATGTCTAAACAAATGTTGGGCGATTCTTAAAATGACAAAAACATAACCTCCAATTATCAATTAGACATATTTGCTTGAAGTGTAAGAGGTTATTAAAAGACTTAATTGCCACTTTAAATACCCCTCTAGTTATTAACCCTATCTATCTATAGACAAGGGATATAGTGCTTATTAGTGTAATACATTACCCTAGGCTCAAGTTCGTCATTTAATAATCTTTCAAATAGTGAACTGAATTTTTGTGAAGATATGAAGATGGGGTGTTGAAAATCATCAAAATTATTGCATGCTACGATTTGAACAATTTTATTCCTTGCATGACAAGGTCAATATTAATGATTAAAAAATAAAATCCAATTTATTAAAAAAAATTACTATTTTGTGATGGAGGACAAATTGGTTACAAGCTAAATATGAAAGTAATTTTTTTGAAATCTCCTTTTTTGGGGTACCTACTTGAACAATGTATCAAACTTTGGTAATTTGTGTTAAAATTGGGTTGAACTCTGCCTATTGAAAATCTCATGCAATATGTTATTGTAACAAATTTGATTTATAATATAGCTTTATAATGTTGTTATGACTTATGGAAGGCATTTTGAGAAAAAAAAATCCATTAAATGTCAAAAACACCTTCAAATTGAATCCAATTACAACCACTGATCTTAAACATGTCATGACATATTGTAGGTGACGGCAATTGAGAACCAGTTGATGTTCTACGTTTATAAAAACATTGAGAGCTCGATATAATATAACATTTCACTAGGTACGGTATCAAGGTTTACATTAATCTAACCCATTAGATTTAGGTTGAAAAGTTTTGACAAATGATTGTTTTTTCAATTTTCTGATGTAGCATCATAAGCAAGCATCCCAATAAGGATTTAACATTAAATGGCAACAGTAAAGGGATAAAGTAGAAGTTTTATGTAATCCCCCTCTTATTTGGCAACCTATAGGAGTTGGCCTTCTAAATCTTGCAATTAACCTAGTCCAAAAACCCTACATTTTTGGTGATTTTTTTCCAAAAATATCAAAAAAATCCTTTGTAGAGGTTGCAATTGTCCTCTTGGATTTTTGCAACAATCCAAGATTGTGCACCAAAAAAACTGTTGGTTTTGACTTGTTTACTTAGCGGAAAAAATATTTTTTATTTCAATTCTGATTTTGAATTGAATTGAAATGAATTTGTATTGAATTTTGATTTTTAATTTGAATTTTTAAAAAATATGATTTCAATTTTGGTTACTTCAGTGGCTTAGGTTTTCTTTTTTCTTTTTAAAAAATTTTTGGTTTTTAAAATAATAAGTGTTGGGTGCTTTGCCCTTACTAACCACCAGTGTTTTCTTTCAGGGTTTTTTTGATATAGCCAAAGTGGTGATCATCCGTACCAACATCTCGAAAAAGTGGCTACCTTCCCAAGGGAATATGTTGGCAAATCTGGCTATAAAGATATGAAACACAAATCTTCAATCATCCTTTTATATTTCCAGTTACTTACTAAAAAACAATTGTAGAAATTCTGGCGATTTGTTTTTTTTGTGAGGGGGTCATTTTTGGTGATAGGAACCTTTCAAAATACACTTCATTTTATTTATTTCTTTTTTTCCACTTTTTGCAATACTTTGCCAATTTAAAAATAAGGCTGCTAATCATTGTGACAATGGGGTACTACCTACCTCAATTTATTTATTTGAAAGAGAATTTTCGCTTATTTGACGATAAATAGTTTTTTGGGAAATTTTGGATGAACGTCATTTTCAGTGTAATTTTGAACAATTTTGCTATTCAAGGGGAAAATTTCACCAAAAAATTTGATATCACAAATATGAGAATAATAACACTGTGAATTACAAATCTTTTTTTCTTCTCGTGTATCCCCAAGGCCAAAATAAGACCAAAACAAAATTGGATCCAAACTAGCGAACTTATTTGATTTTTGGTGAATGTTTGGTATTGTGGCTCAAAGGAAAGAAAATCGGAGAATTTTTTCAAGTGCAATTTGGAGAAAAATCCCAAATAATGGGAAAAATCGCCAAAGTTTCAAGACTGCAAAATTGAAAAAACAAAAACCATAGTTGCAAACACGTCCACAATAGTTTTTTTTTTGGGGTGAATTTTCGCACTAGCTACAAAACAAATTGAAAATTTGAAGATTCTTGTTTTTCTTAGTGTAAATTCAAGAAAAAAGCCCCCAAATTGAAGAAAATATCACCAAAAATTAAGAAAATTTGAAAGAGTTTAAGGTTTTAACCACAAAATTGGGGCAAAAAAAAAGCACTTCTCTATTCATGAGTGGAGTTCCAAAAGATAAGTGTCTAATTTTTTGTAACCTCAAATGAAAATTTTGGATTTCTTTCCTATTTATATCACTATAATTGTAGTGATCTAATTTTTATTAATTAATTATAATTTATTTGAAGTTAAAACATGCTTTAAAAGTTCTTAAAACTAATTATATCAAAATTGTCTTTTTTTTTGGCATTTATGCCTATAAACCAAAATGTTGATGTATAATAATTTATGCATGTGAAAAATCAACACCACCACACAAATTATTTTTATTTGGAAATTTTTATTTCTTTCACATAAAAGCATGCCCAATGGTAACCTTGTATTACTATTTCATACATCCAATTTGAAATATTTGTTCTTCTTCCATGACCATTTATAAACTTGAAAATGTAAGGTAGACATAGTAAAAGCCTGTAATCAAAAAATAATTATTAGTAATTATAAATAATAGTATTAATGTTAAGGTAATAGTTGGATAAAAATAGGGAATAAAATACTGAATTTCATGGGCCTTAGAAGGAATTTTTTTTTATTAAGGGCATAAGGGTTGATTATGAATAATTTAGGTAACTATTTCAGGTTTGTAATAATAGAAGGTCAAGTATGTGGACTTGACCAAATTCTAAATTCCAAATAATGTTAAACCTTTTCATAGAAAGATGAAAAGTTATAAGTGGCACTTGATGATTGGTTTGATACATGGGGAATAGATGTAGATGAATGTGGTTGATTATTCATTCACTTATTTCCTTCAAGTATATAAGGTGTACAGATTGGATCTTTTGGTTCATAACTTCCATTCAATAATTTCATGTTGCTAGTTGCATTAAAACTTGTTGAAGCATCATATGTGAATAGGAAGCTTTGAAAAAATAAAATGTGGAGATGATGTGAATACCATTGTGAAAATTTTATAGTTTTTTGGTGAGTGATCCCCATAATGGAGAATCTTTATGAGCATGTGATGAATTCCCTTGGGGTGTAGTTCTCACATAAAGATTCAACTTTAGGTCAGTGAGTGATCCTATCCCAAAAGAATGTAAAGTCTCATGTTGGAAATAATGTGTATGATGAATATTGCAAATGTTGTTTTGAAGTATGTTTGATAATCTACCTATGTACTAGAAAGGATTAATCAAAAATTAATCCTCATAATTTTGAACCTCCTCCTAGGCTACAAAATTATAAAAAAATAGTTTATTGTTGCCATAGGGCATGTTCTAATGTTATTTTCAAAAACTTATGGAAAAAGTTTCATAAATTTCTTTTAAAAAAGAAAAAAACCTCACTTGTGAATCAATACAAAAAAACAGAACCAATCTAAAAACACAATTTAATTTTTATAATTTCTTAATGATAAGAAGGAATATTTATCAAAGTTATATAATTATACAAGGTATGTTTGGCACCATTGTTACTATAAAATAATATATTAAAAATGATGCTAGGCTATTAACCATATGGGAACATACAAACCAAATGTCCATGGTTTGTAATTATTTTTACAGTTTCAAACATAAAATTCATCAATTAAAATATGATATTTGTACCCACAACTGATGTGCGGCACTTCTTTGTTGAATATTTATTTTTAAAAAATGAGGTTTGGCAAGTTCAAATTTAATTTTCCAAAATCTCAACAATTGAGGAATAAATATGCAGAGTACATTTTGTGTGTGTATTTGTAATAGTAACCCAATGGGAGTTTGATTTACAATAATTTCAACAAATATCAAGAAAAAGATCTCATTTTTCCACCTACACCTTTTGTGAATTATTTTGTGTCAAACAACAATTTAAGGTAAGGTATATGGATTTAACACCTTTATTAATATGTTTCTAAAATTAACTTCTAGCATTTCATGCACAATCCCCATTCTTCCTTCATATTTCCTCATCCCTTCAACTACAAAAAAAGGTTCAAACAAAATTACGATGTCAAAATTCAATAAAAAGATAAAATTTAAGGTGGCAAAAATATATGATAGTAATTCCTAGTGGGAATTTTTTTAGAGTTCCTTCACATATTAATACCCAAACATTTCTTTTAATACATAGATACACAGTTGAAAAATATTCTTTTGATAAATATAATAACTCCTTGGAATCAGTTGAAAACATCTTTGTTTTAAAATGGATTTATTTTGTAATTTCTCTTTTTTTGGGTTTCAATAATTGTAATTGAGCACTCATTTCTTTTAACCTTCAAAAACACATGTGTTACAAAATTACATCAAATTGATATTGGCCACAAATTTAATTTAATTTTTAAAAAATCCTATAAAAAAGACGAAGCTTAATTTCTTTGGTAATTTAGCCTATTTTGGAGGACTTTACCCCATCCTCTCCCCCTCAAAAAAATCAAATATCTCTTTTCTCATGTCACCCAAGAAAAAACCTTTTGGAAAGGGGAAAATAAAATTTCCCTTCCTCCACCATAAATAGTCATCCTATCCCCTTTCAAAAAGAGAGAAAAAAGGGAAGAAAATCCCACCCCACCTCACCTAACGAACAACCTTTGGAAAAAAAAAAGCCCCAAACCATACCCTTAGAAACAATCAAACTTTCCCCCTCCAATGCCACCCCAAAAAAACTCCCCCTAATTTCTCCTTTGCCTTTTGAATTAATTTCAACCCCTTCAAAAAAGAGAAGAAATTAATTGCCCAACCCTCTCACCTTCCCTCTCTCTAATTTCCACTTATAACCTTATGTTGCCCACTTCATTCCACCCCACCCAAGTTTAACAAGAAAAACATGAACGTACTTGTAAACCTACAACCTTATGTTGGAGAAGTTGAATTTTAAGTAATATTTTTCACTAAGCCACCTGCCCAAGTGGGAACTAATGAAAAATATTATTTGTCCAATGACTGAAAATATTACAACAGTTATAGAACATTGGACAAATATTGAAAAATCATTTAAATCAAAAACCAAAAAATAATAAGGTAATTTCATCATACTCTTAATATTCTTGGAAAGCTTCAATCAATAGGACTTAATAACGGTGAATCGGAAATGTTTAGACCTAAGGTGCAAAAGGTACTAAAATTTGAGTATTTTTTGTCATTGAAAATTCACTTCAATTA
The DNA here is from genome assembly GCA_963921925.1 of Sphagnum tenellum. NCBI lineage: Eukaryota > Viridiplantae > Streptophyta > Sphagnopsida > Sphagnales > Sphagnaceae > Sphagnum > Sphagnum tenellum. The sequence goes on along the minus strand of OY998158.1, from coordinate 10,677,263 downwards.
TCAAAAAATGAAATTTAAGGAACAAATACTTGGGTAAATGGAATAGGCTCATGTAGTCACTTACAAAGTTTGAAGACTTTTTAAATGTCACCACCTAGGCCAATTAGATTGTTTTTTTAATTGAGTCTTTGTAGATACGTTTGTGTCATGTGTGAAGTTTTACGCCCAAAGTGGAAACTCATTTTTCAGGCTATTTGAAGGTTGTACTTCATTAAAAGTATAGGCCATCTACAGGCTATCTTAATAGTGGTCGTGGGCCTATTTAATATGATTGAGACCTTGTAAAAGAGTAAAAAATTAACACACAATTGTACCAATTTACATGAATCAAATGATGGATTCCTTTGGGCACGGGTTTCCATTGATCTCCACTTAGTAATTAGGGTGGGGTAGGTCTAAAGCACATTTCCTAAAAAGGTTCTAATTTGAAGCATGGAGTTCTCCTCTTTTGACTCACCTATAGGTGAAAGGGGACAACAATTGCATCTATCTAAGACCCAACCCAGCGCCAATATTAAAATTTTCAGTACCCTAAAATAACTTGCTAGATGCCTATTACTTTGTCAAAAAGTAATTACCTACCTTGATATTGATGGGAAACATTGAAAATGACCCAAGTGGCTTATTCATTCAAGTCTCATCCCTATTTTTCATTTATATATTTTCATTCAATACTTTCCATCTAAATATTCTATCCATTTGGGGGTTTGTCTTTTGCCCGAAAACCTTATACCATCTTCTTCACAAACTTTTATGCTAAGTTGCTCTCTCTTTGCTTTCGACAATGGTTGTCTATTGTCAATGAATCGACATAGATTGTCAAGATGGTTAGAGGCCTTTTGCCTTACAATGGTTGCCACCTTCATTTCAAGCTTTCATTGAAAAAAAGGCCAGTATGTATGTACATATACTCATATTGGGTGGTTCAAGGTTAGGTTATTGCAAAAACCAACCAATATGTGTAATCGTATTGGGTAGTTCCAGGTAGGTTATTGCAATAACTGGCCCTTATGCATACCCAGCAAATATTAATCCATTAAAAAAAAAGAATACTAATATCCTGGTGTGCTGGCCATTTCAGCAAATTGATACCCGATTGGTCCCAAAAATCGAAGAATTTTTTTTGATGTCTTAAATGTAGGTCAAATTTCAAAATTTTACAATAACCGCCCCCACCTAGAATTGAAAAAAATCAATATCTGGACAACACTAATATATACCTTGCAAAAAACTGTTCATAACGTGAACAATGAGAGATTGAATTTGAGTGGTTTTGTTCACGAAACTTCAAAAAATTAGAAAAATCAGGTTTGAAAGGGAAACTTCGTTGAATATTGTGTTCACACTTAAAGAAAGTATGTTCAACATGTGATTTAAGCACAATTTACTTTCATGTTTGATTCTTCAATATTTTAATATATACTTTACACAACAATGTTCATATGTTGAGTTAACCTATTTTGTAACTGGTTCACACTTTGGTCAACAACAGGCCACACTAAAAAATAAATTAAAAGGCAAAATCAATTGAATAATATGATCACACTTAGAGAAATTATGTTTACCATACAATTTAAATACAATTTCCTTTCACATGAACCCGAGGTGTCACAAAATAGGATTCACACTTGGGCCAACAACATAAGCTACACTAGTGTGTGATTAAAATGAGGTGCTATTGGGACATGTTGGGAAACACATTGAGAACTTGGGCACACATTGAAAACTTGATGGGAACACAGTTGAAATATACTGGGAACAAAGAGAAAGATGAAAAATCCCTTCCCTAGGCCCCCCAGCCCCCCTCTAAACTCAAAGGAAAAAACCAGGGCCCCTTGATTACACATGTTGCACCTTTTCATTGGTTGCATGTAATTTGTATTCTGAAAATTTTTTGTCACCCATTTTTGGCGTCAACTAATAGCCATTTCCAAGAGCGTGGGCATATTTAGCATAGCTTTGTAAAAATGTTGAAGCTAAACGTCCCAAACAATTGTAATATATGAGGATGGGAGGGTTTTCAAGTGTTGGGTAGTTCTTTGAATTTTTAAAAAACCATTACTTTTGGTTCTTTAAATATTTCAGAATCAAATAACCAATGATTTCAATTCTTTAAAATATTTTCAAAAGCAAAGATTGCTAGTTTAGTTACATCAAAAACCTTAAAGAATGAAAGGTTTTCACAAAAGAGCAACAAAGAACCAGTGGTTCTTTGGCAAGTATTTGATGTTGTATTGAACCATGGTTACATATCATCCTCAGTTCTTTGAATATTTTGAAAACCAATAATGGGCATGTGATTATATACCAGAGGTGATGACCAGTTGGTATTCTAGAGCTTTACTTTACATGTAAAAACTGGACATTTTCTTGGTGTGTTTACGGTGCATCACCCACCATGATAAAATTACCTCCACATTTTACTTCCATAACAATGGGCATTTCATTTCTTACAAAGCTTTGCTTGAAGCTCATTCTCATAGAGTCCCCATTATTTCAAGAAACTAAAAACTATAATTTTATGTGGTTAAAGCCTTCAACAATAGGCCATATTGGGATCTTGCTTGCACTTGACTCCACCTTATGCAGACCTAGCCCACAGCCATAGTTGTTAGCCACCAGGTGAAGACGGATCATTTTTTTCCTTTGTATTTTGAGGTCACTCTCCAACTTAATTCTTACTTATTTTACTTTTCTTGACTTACTTCTAACTTATCAGAACTTCCCAAATTCCAAAGACCAAGTCCGAATCTTGAAAGTTTCATGAGTTTCTTTGTTTGTCATTTCAAAAACAAGAAAAAGCAAGGAAGGTGTGGGCATTCCCCTCTACATAAAGTTCTCCAAGAAATTGCCTATTGTATTTTGAAGGAAAATTACAACCACGTGTCAACAATTCGCTTATTTCTTCCCTTGCTATTTGACAACTATTTTCAAGCAGCATATCTGGAGCTCTTGATGTTAGGGTATTATCACCACCCATGCTACATGTGAGAAATGAAAACAACACACTATCAATGAGACCATGGGTATTTACATCCATGAATTCATTGTTTTGATTATGTGGTATAGTGAAATGTAGGTTGACGTCAGTTTGTGCAATTTCACTTGTTTGAAGATGATTTTGATTGCTTGATGTTTAGATCTAACAATGTTCCTAAATTTTATTTGATTATTATCAGTTTTAGTCCTTGCTATTGGTAAATAATTAACAAGAATATTCCCTTGACAATTACTAACTAGGAGAATATGCCAATATTTGATTAGCACAGATTGCAAAACACTTATACAATATACAGTAAAATATGGGAAAATTATTTTAAAGTTTATTTTGAATGGGCTTGAATCAAACTTGCAATTTGAAGAAGATGTAACATTGAATTTCTAAAGTTCTAATTATGGCATGTTCTGAATTCCATGACATTTGGAGTATGAATTTTCTGCCATGGTTACATATGCAGCCTACATATTTTTTTAAATTAATACAATGAAGTTTCATTTCCCTAGTTTACAAATTATTATGGTACACTTTCTCAGCAACCCACATTGCAGCCAGGTTGTGGGTGGGTGATTTAAAATCAAGTAAAAAATCCATTTAAAAAAATTTACAATACTTTCTTTTTTCCATATTTTCCAAAACATTTTGTTGCCATAGTGTGAAAATTCACCACAAAAAGGACACTGTAATTTGGGGTTTCCTTGTGATCTTCTTTCATGGCAATAAAATATGCAATTTCACCACGATATTTATTGAAAATTCTAGCCGATACTTTATATTAATTGAGAATATACACATTCATGGGGAGTGAACTACCCAATATTCATTCCTCTTGCTTCACTCATGACCATATATGTCTAAAGTTGGAAAATTGAAATTTTTGGTTAGTATTTCATTAGTTGCAGTGCATGCACTAAATAAAGTTGGTTAAAAATGCCTTGAAAATTCATCTTTGGTGAAAATATTGAGGTTTTCAAAAGAATCCAAGAATTAGATTATGTGGAGGAAATTTTTAAATACCTTGAAATATGAACATGAATATTTTATATTTCAACATGGGATCAATGATTCGTTGTTTGGCGAATTTTCGCATTGTGGCTACCAAAAAAATTAGAAAATTAGAAATTTTACTGATTTAGTGTACATTTGAAGAAAAATGCCCAAAAAATGGAAATTTTTGTGAATGTCTCCAAATCGCAAAAGTGAAAAAAAAAGAAAGTTGCGTGGGACCTTCAAAATGTATTAATCATTGAACTCATAAATAGATATTCAAGCTGCCACCTAATAAATATATCAGGGTAGACCAATTGGTGCTTCCATAGGTATAGGTCATGACAACATTTGGGTATGCAAAGCTGGATTTATTAGTTTGCTACATTTCAAGAATTTGCTTGAAAGTTGAGGGATTAGAATCTCAATCTTTGCATTTATTGTCATGTTCTTAAATCTTTATCTTATAAGTTTACTCTTGAAAAATTACATATACGGAGTAACATTACATAACTATTTCATGTTGTGCTACAAATTTGTTCATTATTACATTTAGTTGCATTCGTTGGAATTTATGGTCTACCAATTAAAGAAACCAAAGTTGAGCTTTGATTGCTTTCCCAACCAATTGATTTGAGAGCTAAAAAACAGTTCTAGAAAGTTCGATTAAAATGAGGTCCATTTGTACAACTATTATTGAATAGGCAGACACACATATAATCATTGAGAAGAGGCCAACTCCAACCTTTTTTGTTCTTCAATTGACTTTGTAGAAACTGTAAATGCTAAAATCATTTTTTTAAAAGTTTTGAGAAAGTCAGAATTCCAGCACAGTTTAAGGAAATTGCCAAATTTCTATACACAGTTCAAGTAAGGAGCCAAAATTATTATTTTTCATGTTTACTTTGTAGTCAAATTTTGGTTAAATCTTCCTATGTATCATACATCACAAAATTGTCAAAAAGGACGTTGGCCAAGCCCTGCTTCACGCCCCTCAGCAGAGGGAGCACACACATGCACATTTTATTCCAATCACTACTTTTTGCAACCTCCCACAAGAGATTTTAGAAGTAATAATAAAAGGCATAAAGCCAAATGCACATGAAGTTCTTGACAACGACATATGTGCATAGCAAGTTTAGTGAATATTTGTATGAATATTCACTACATTCATGGCATTTTTCTTCTAGTTCCAATTAACATCACATTGGTGAATTGATTGGCATTATTATGCAGCCCAACTTCATCAACGGCCGGGGTGTCCACACTGAGCAGGAAAGAAAAATTTGGACTAAGTTAAATATAAAATTATTGTCATTAAATAACTATAATTGCATGAGATTTTCATAGGAAAATATGTAGCATCAATTTGACAATTTCATCATTTGCATTATTGCATGTACTATTACATGGCACATTGATAGTGGGTTACTTAAAATGCCATTTCTTGAAGATCATGCACGCAATTGATGAACAGCGAAGATGACCCAAATCTCTACTTTTAATAAAATTAAATTCAAGCTGCAGCTGCCATAGGTTGTTATGTGATCATATGGCAATCACATATATAATAAGACAAAGAGCTAAATGCACAAAAAGTTCCCCGACAACAGCACATGTGCATAGCAGGTTTGGCAAATATTTGTGTAAATGTTCCCTAACATTCATTCTCCTCTAGAACTCACTTGTTCCTGAGTGCCATCCAATAGTCTGACCCATCTTTAAACAAACCTCTTTCATTTTCTGCAATTTAATTTCAGCAAGCAAATATCGACCAGCTGTAGCGGGCTTGGGACATACCGAAGTGCAGATTCCAGTGCGGTAACAACTAGTATTACAAAGTTTACAGGTTATATCAGGTGCCTTTACTAGTCAAGATTCATACAAAAAGTTTGGTGTATGTCTTTGAGTATTGTTCTATCTCTGCTCTAGACTACATGTTGTAATGATAGTATTTTACAGGATTATTTTAATGAACATCTAAAATAGTTATGGTCCATAGATATACAAAGTTACCCACCAGCATCAGATGTGGAATTGCTACAGAACATCACAAGGGCCCTATGGGGAGGTCCCACAGGTGAAAAGAAAAAGAATTCCCCATTAGATTCCCATCTCATTTACACTAACTAATCAAGGGATGCAGACCATTAGGGATTAATGGCACAGTCGCGTATCCTTTCCATTAAGGATACTGGACTCAGCAGGACTCGCACCATCCTCCTCCGAGGAACTTGAATCCGAGCTTGAGATTAGCTGACGTTGTAATCCCTTGAAGTCCAGCCATCAGTAACCCCGTTCTTGATTCTATTCTAGTGTCTTACTCTTGCACCATAGTCAGCTTCCATGCCGCCGCTGCGTTTCTGCAAGAGCGTCTTCCTCCGCTTCCTGCACTTCGAGTACCTGCACCAGCTACTGCTTTCCATCATGCAAAACATCATCGTCATTTCATTCTTTTTCAGTTTCTTCTTCGTTGTGACTTAGAGTACTGCTCCTTTAAACGAGTCTGGCTTTCAAGAAGCAGTTCCATGCGACAAATGATCTCTTGGCCACTGCACTTGTGCAGCTCGCCGTAGTTGGAGCTACTCTTCTTCTCCTTGTAGCAGGAGACAGCCGCATGTTGTGGGAGCTTGATGAAACTGGACATTACAAGCCACAACTGAGCTTGGGATGGGGTACGCCAGCCACGATTACTTCGCGATACTTGATGCACAGCAATGGAGAAAGAGCAAGAGATTTCGAGTGATCGCTGCTGAGTACGACGAACTCAGACCTCGTGAAGTTGGACTTGATCATCATAGAAGAAGCACCAGTAGAAGCAGCTCCTCTTTCCTTGGCCTACAAGCTTCATATATCGGTACTGAGCTCGAAGGAGGAGCAAGAAGGCAGGTAACGCTTACGAGCTCCGAAGAAAGCTTTGGAAAAGGAAGAAGGAGCTCCCTTTCTTCTTCAACACGCACAGCAACGGACAAACCATGACAGCTGGTTGTTTGCGAATCGCAGCAGGGAAACGAATGAGCGTAGAAGAACAAGAAGAAGAAGTTGTAAAATATTGCAACACAACGGATCTGGATTGTGATTGTTGCCGCGATGCTGCTTCTTATTCCTCTAGCAGTAACTCCTCCTATTGCAACTGCATCGCTTGACGGCAGCTCCTGCACACTCTTGCTACCACCACAATGCACCTCCCTTTTCCTGTCCCTCGACTCCCCGTCTGGAGCATTCTATGCAATAGTTTGCAGCCCCCTAAAGTGTCTACTGCTTCAAGTTAAACCCATCTTGTTTGCAACACCATCCTCTATTTGCTCCTCATTGCAGACAAGCTCCAATGCTCAGCAAAGCTACATGAACAATCATGGTCCACATGAAGCCCCAGGTCTACATGTGAAAGAAAGACTTTGATGGCTTGTCCGATGAAATCTCACCTTCCACTGGCCAAGTAGGGTGATTGGACAAACAATGTGTGCCACCTCCATGTTGTGCACTGCTTTTTTACCTTTTTGAATCCTTGATCTGATTGGTAGATTGAATACTTGATACCTCTTAGAGATACAATTGAAGGCCAATTAGTGAATTGAGATCTTCTTGAGATGGTATGGCAACCTTAGGGAGATCTTGATGCGACCCCATGGCTTCCTCACCTCAAAAGGTCTCTTGCCTGTGCCCACAGATTGCTCTGGAAAAGAAACTTCTAGTGGATCCACAGTTTTGGACCTTTTCATGTTGAGAATGTCACAATCTCAGTCTCTCCAAGCAGTACCCACTCCTTGGCTCTATGAGTAGATAGCTCAGCTAGCTTGCTTGCAGGGAAAGTCTTTCATGTCGCAACCTCACTTTGGCCAAGTGTGGGGGTGAAGCCCAACATTTCCAAAGTTGGGGATTCGGAGTCCTTCGGGACTCTTGAATGTTCAAAGTTCGACAGCAAGGACCAAAACACCTTGCATTGGGGTGTTTTTGGTGAGGCCACAGAAGACCATTGTCCACAGGGACAGGCTCTGGAAAGCCAGTGAACAGGGCCTGGGATTCCAACTGTACAGTTGGTGGCCTAGTCTGTTGTCGGCTATTGGACAAAGGTTCACATATCTCCATTGCATTTCTAGTCAGGTTTCTGTTTTCTGGAGACTTGCCTGGAAAGTCTAGGGTATCTTCATCTTTAGTGCAAAGATCAAGGTTACCATTTTCATCAAATAGAATTGGACACCATGGGATACTGAAACTGATTGGATTGAGATTGGTGGCTTACATGGAAAACCTCTGAGAGACCTGCCTGGGTCACAGTGTTTGCCATGGTAGGGCTGGATAGTGAATGAATGACTTCAGCTTCTGCATGACACAAGTTAGCCAATACCTTCGCTGGCTGTGGTTGGGGTGGGGTCACAATGTTGGGCAAGGTGGGACTAGATTTATTGCCCTTAGTGTGAACCTGTGTGCCAGGGGTACCCTTGGCCTTGATTGAAGGTGCTACTCTTCAGCTGAGTTAAAATCCAGCTTCCAAAATAGACAAAATCTCAAAGACAAAAAAGTTAGAAGAGTGCTGGGCATCCGGTGGCCTTTAGCTTGTCACCATGGCTTGCCACAAATCCTTAATTTTGCCCAACTACCAGTGGCTTGGTTCCTATCTTGAAACTTACATGAGCTAGAACCAAAGGGACTGTCCCAGCTCTGCATGCTGTAAGCTGCCTTTCAGTGCACCATTCATGAGTACAACCAATAGAAAAGTGAGGAATCCTATATGGCATCTATGTATAAGGCTCAGAAAATGCTCAAGTTGGTCCTTTAGCACAATAACAGCTACTAACAGTACAGCTGCAAAATATGTGACCAAAAAATTGTACATGCGGAACAATACGTGGCCTATGGGTAAATGCCTAAGGTTGATCAAGAAGAGTTATCCTTTTCCAAATTGGTAGCAGCAATTTTTTTGATGTTGAAAATTTTCACGGGTCTCACAACACCCAAGCTCAAAAAAGCTTATAATTGATGAAACCTTGCCAAACGTAAATAAATCAAAACACCCAAAAAAGGGGGAATAAAATTAATAAAAGGAAGGACTCATCCAAGAAGACAAATAACCACCTAAGAAAGCGAACCACAAAAGGAACATCAAGTTCCCAACCCCTTCTTGTTTTGAAAAACATATCAAATAAGGAAAGAGGAGGACCTCCTAAAAGGATGCCTAGCCTATAAAAACCCTCACCTATTACAACAACACATTTCAAAATAAAAATCACATGTGCACGTTGTAATATCATTAACACCTTTTGTTTATAAAATGTGTGCAAAACTAAGAAAGGAAGGCCTCCGGTGCCCTTCATTCCCCCACACCATGTTTGCACAATAACAAAAAAAACTCATATGCTTGTCAATGTAAACATTTGAAACCTTCACAACTAGAAGGGGAAACATGTCTGTTACTATGCCATGTTCTTAGGCTGGTTTCACACAATGGAAACAAACCAAACAGCAGCTCAACATCAATTTAGAATACTATTGGAGTCACCCACAACCATTCGGACAAGTACTGGAGCTACCTGCTAGCTATACAGCAAACTCATGCAAAAGCCTGTGCTCAAACTCTCCCAACCTGGATATACATCCTACACATTGTGTTGGATCTGAACACAATTAATTAGAAGGGTCTGATTGGTGTAAGGCTGTCCAAGATTCAGAATTGTAATGCAAGAAAGGTCAAAACAATGGCTTTTTCTTCAACAAATGGCCACAATATTTCTGAGAATTACCGTTTGACCTCCTTTATATAACTGAAGCATAGTCTATCACTTAGACTTGCATGTTTTGCTCACGGTATTGCTGATTGCCTGCATATTGTCAAACACAAACAAACTTCAGAAAGCAAAATACCCAAAAAAACCAGTACCCTGAAAACTACAAAACCAGCATTGCTTACAATTGAGGAAAGGAAGCCTAATGATGTCCAACAGTGGACCCACTTTTCATAAACTTAAAATGTCTTTACAAGAATCTTCAGACATGCTCTTTATAACTATTTTAGCACCCAGTTGCAGATGTACATAGCTCAAACCCCATGTCAAGTTTGTGAATATCATGTCTAGCACATCCTGATTTCAATTGAACCAACTGTGTCCAAGTTACAGGTAAAGAACTTTGGGAAAAGCTTCTACGCTTTCTGTACATAATATACACAGCAGTACATTATCCACACTCTTGCAATTCTCAAGAGATCTAAAAAGAAGTAACATGTGTGTCATCTGGAGAGTGCAAGGTAACTCACCAGCATTAATGATTTTCCCTTCTTCTTTTTCTGTCATAGCTGCTCACTAACCCCAGAGCAGTCATATTCATGTAAGATGACCTGTATAAGTCAGATATGATGTATTCATGTGGGACGACATCCCAATGAAGCAGCAATAGCAGCACACACTTGCTTGTTCCTGAAACCACCAGAGCCTGACCTTCCAAAACAACAAGCATTCTGGACTTAACAACAACAAAAACAACAAATTAACACACAGAAATGCAGCAACAAGAACAACACAGATCAGAGAAATTCACACAATTGAAAACCAAACCATGCAAGACCTTGCAAACAAGAAGTAGAAAGGAGAAGAGAAAAATAAAATGAGGGGGGGGAGAAATCAGAGGAAGTATGGGGGGTCTGTGGATTTGCAACTGCTGTGAATTTCAGGAACAAAATGCCTGCAAAGTTACATTGTTATTTTGGACATTCATGTATACTTGTTTTTATCTCCTCCTCTGCTGAAGCTACAAAACAGGCTCAAGGGGTGCAATGGGCAGTTGAGAATTGTAGTTTCCTAGGCAAAGCCAATGCTTTGAGTGCCTCAATACTCCAGGGACATCATTGTTCCAATTTGATTCACCTGGTTTAATTCACAATGAAAAACATGAACATTATTTATGATTTTTTGTGTGCGTCATAGTTGTACTTCAGACTGTGTACCATCCTAACATAAGGTGTAGAATGACTTTTGAGTGCTTGACAAAAAAATTAGTAGAGCTTTTATAAGTCATAAGAACTGAACATCTCAAATGAGCTTTAGTATAACCTTGTATACCCAATCAGCAAAAGCTAAAAGCCCATTGAAGCCACAAAAGGAAACAAATTTTACCTTCAATAGAAGTGCATCACACACCTTCACCTTGATGACAAGCAACATGTTGTGCAAGAAGACAACCCAGAAATAACATTGTCAAAGATTACACCCAAAACTTAAAATGGTTATTAGAAGCATGCTTTATTTTGAACATTTGACAAGGTTCCAATATGACAAACCATGACTTATCTCAAGTTGTTATCCTTTTGTTCACAACTTTTTGACATTTTGTAGGAACAAATTTTGGACTCCATCCTTCTCCACTGCATGTAAGTCAACTATTCCGACTTTGAACTCTTTTAATACCCAAGCTACCACTCGGTCTAAATGCTCCATTCTCATATTGCCATTGTTTTCTTCTTTTCCTTTGTGGTTAAACAGATCAGCAAAAATTGTGGCATCAAACTTAAAAATATTTGACACCACGTCATGGACATTGTCCAAATCCATAGCAACCATTGCAATGGTCTTCTTGGCACTTACCAAAAGGTTTTCAAATCAAACTCCCTAGATTAGAAGTTTTAAAAGGAGACATGTCAAATTACTACACACACCTCAAATAAACCAAAACCCCAATGCTCAACAAAACCCTATACTTGAAGGAGCATATTGGAATAATCAAGCCATAAACAACAAAATATAATGTAGAGTTCTTACTTGGAGTATTTTGTTTAGGGTGGTGGCCACTCCCACTAGGAATTCTTCAAATACATATTTTTCTTCTTTCTTTCCGGCTTTGCCTCAATTGACAACCTACAATCACATTACATTATATATATTGATAGGTACCTATTAGTTACAATATTGGAAAACAAAAGTACACAAACAAAGACAATTGAAATCTAAATCTACCTTAGAAATCCAAATTAAGTTACAAATCTTTTCGTGATGGAGCATGTATCCGTGTAGAACTTGATCCTTGGAGCCCATCATGACACTTATGATGTTGATCATCAAAATGATCTTGTGTGTTACACACAAGGGTTACAGTCTACACGATAAACCCTAAAAGAAGTCCAAAATCTTTAAGTAGTTTAACATTCTATTGTAACTTAGAATCTTGAGATCTAATTAATGTATCATGAACATTAAAGGGCTTTTGCAAATCCATAATATTTCAAGGAAATACTATATAAAAAAAACTCTTCCAACCCACTAAATGAACCTTGCATTTTGGTGTCCCTACACTTAATTGCAAGGCTTTGCTACTAGGTGCTCTTGTGTAAGCAATGCTAGCCTCTTTGCTTACATCATGGCAAGAATTGTTTCCGTGCACATGGTTTGTAGAAATCTGCCTTAGAAGCAACCTTGGAGCATGAGTTTGTTTGGAAATGATCACCTAGGTCCTTTTGTTTGCTACAGGAAATGCCCTACCTCCTCATGGCTAGGGTGTTGGTTGTGATGCTAATCATTAGAATGATCTTGTGTGTCACACAGAACACTTGCAGTCTACACGACATCAAGGAGTGCGTAAGAAGAAGTCCAAAATCTGTAATTAGTTGAATGGTTTTCTATAGCCCAACATCTTGAAATCTAATTAAGTTTTCCCCAACGTTAAAAGGCTCTTCCAAATCCCCCCCCCAAAAAAATATTCCAACTCACCATATGAACACTATGTTTTGGAATCTCTAAACTTAGAATCCTTGCACTTAATTGTAAGTCTTTGTTACTAGGTGGACTTATGGCAGCAACTGTAGTTCCTTTGCTTGCATGGCTTGCAAAAAATTTCCTTGGTCCAGGTGCTTGCCGAATTACAAAAAGTCACCTAGGCCCTTTTGTTTGTTGTGGGAAATGTGGTACCTTTTACTCTTGGTTGGAGTGCCAAAGGTGATGTTGATCATGAAAAGGTTTATGCATGTCACACACATTGCTTGTAGTCTACATGATACGAAAAATGTGTGAAAAGAAGTTGACCTAGAATCCAATTAATTTAACCTTTTAAAGCCCATAATCTATACACCTATTTGATTTATCTCAAACCAAGGGCTTTTGAAAATCCGATTTATAGGGGAAAAAAAAAAAAAAACATTATTCTTCCAATTTACCTTATTAGCCATGTGCTTTGAAATCCCTACACTTTATTGCAAGGGTCTACTGTTAAATGCATTTGTGGTAGACGTTATGGCTCCTTTCCTTACACAACTTGCAAAACTTTGCCCTGGAGTTTCATGTGTGCCATTACTTGCAATTTGCATGATATCATAGAGTGCATGAAAAGAAGTCCAAAATCTCCAAACCAAGATAAAATTTTCATGAAAAAATGGCTTAGATTTTTGCAAGTTTTACCCATATAGTAATGGAAATTGTAAAACTTGGAAGGAAAGAAAACAAAAGAAACCAGCATGTTGGTTAGTCTCACCTTTTCTGCTTTGTCTGAAATGTACTGTTTATGTTCTTTGTACCATTCATAGATGTCTTCCACCTTCCAACACATACATGTGTTGGTGCCATTTTCAATGAATAGAAGGGCTACCAATGTTGGCTCATGATCTAATATAAAGAATTTAACAACATTGACCACCTCTTTTTACTCCCTTAGATTGGCATTGAAAAAAACATTAAATTTTTCATCTTTTGTATCATTAAACCATGAACACACCATGCACAAATTTCAATTGTGCACTTTCCATTGGAAGGGGTGAAAAATCCTAAGGAAATCTCTACCCCATTCCATAGACATTGTGTTTAGCTTGTTTTAAAAAATCCTATCGTACATAGTGAATTGTGCATCAATATGCAGTTGTCCTGCTTTCTTTTTCTTTGCAATGGAGTGATAAACTTTGATGCACTTTTCACCATCCTTTTATTCATATTGATATTCTGCAACTTTTGCAAATGCAACTGTTGATTGATATCTATACTTAATTTTGGTAAAAAATACTTGAAAAGAAACTAAGTTTTGGAACTAAATAAGCTTTCTATCAAAACTAAATCAATAGAAACTAACTTCAAGGTGTCATCCATAATGAACAACCATGTTCAAAGTATGTCACTTTAGGGTTTATGTAAACTTAATATTCAAAGACAAACTTTGAAGCAAAAACAAAAATGATAAATTTATAAAAACCTTTGAATGAAAGTTACTTGGATCCAAAGCCGAAATGAAAGTGATAACATGCCTTGATCCAAAGTCAAAGTAATCCATGTTCAATCCAAGGTCATTTGCTTCCATCATGTTGCCATTAGACATGATGGTGAGAGTTGCCTTGAATATCACCAAGACGTTGCTAACTTTCACATAACTCTTGTTTAATTGGCCCAAACAAATTTACCTTGAAGGTTTGATCTTCATTGTGTTTGTTCACAAAGGTCACCTTGGTAGTCATCTACAAGCAAACAAAATAAGTTGGTTCTCTAATTGCTCATTCTCATTAGTTCTAATTATGATGATGAAGACTAAAACCAACAAAAATCTCAAAACAATTTTTTTTCCATAGACAAATAATCTCTCAATTTCCAAAAGAACTCCAGAAGAAAATAATTCTTGTTTAACATAAGTTTAGCATAAGTTTGTAAAGGTTTCATCATCATTAATTCTAATTATTTGTTGGAATGATATCATTGAGAAAAACATGTAAAGATAAAAATTAACTACAATGGCATTCAATCAAATTATTAAGATCAAAATTTTCAAACCTTGCAACACACACATGATATAGACACGCAAATAAAAACAAAATACAACTGCAATGACAACATCATTGCTACTATAATGTTGTGACAAGTCAAAATGAAAATTTTTAGGGAAATAAAAATAGACATGTTTAACCAGTGTTGAGCAAAGCGCCTTGCAAATTGTAAAAAATGCAGGTGCTACAGAATTAATTAATTGTTGTTTTCTCCTCATCAGAACTGCTCCCAATTTATTTTTTTTCCTCCCTTGTTCTCGTTGCCTTAGACAATAGGGTAGAATTTTTTTTTCAAAAACCTATAAATTAAAAAAAGAAACAAAAGCACTAACAAATGGAAAAGTGAAGGATACTAATACTAATAATTTCATTAAAACAATGTTTTGTGGAAAAGAAAAAACAAGGACACAATTCTATTTGCAAAAATTCTACTAAACTTCTTCATTATGCTAAATTTTGTGCGATTTCATTTTCTTCTTCATGAAAAGCCTTTGTGTGCCATACATGAAGGAATTATCACTTGCTTGCTCACTCATTAAGCTTCATCCTCTTCTATTCTATTAAATAAAATTTGTATCAATTTCTTTTGTTGGCCAACGTTTTTATAATACATGACATCAAAATTCCAACACAACTTCCATACTAAGCAAACTTGAACCCTTTTCACGATGCCAAGATTGACTCCTTGTGCCCCTGGTCATCTCTTTACATCTTCTTTTAAGTACATAAGCTTTTCTTTTGTGTCAAGTTGACAGAATGGAAGTGGGACCAAGGTTTTTTCTAATGTTAGGTAATTCATTAAAATAATACATGTTTTTACCGAGTCTTTATCTAGTTACATATCTACACTTAATTGATGGTTCTTAGAATTCAAATAATTGGCATTTGGTCAGAACTAGTATTTTTCAAATGTAAAAAATTCAAAGAACCTATCAAAGAGCTATTGGTTATTTACTAACTATTTAATGAAAATCAACAAAAAATTGTCAATTTTTTGAGTTTTTTTCAAAGAATTGGAATTAGCCAATTTTTTTAATTCTAAAATTTTTTAACAACTAGAATTGATGGTTCTTTGAAAATTCAAAGAACTACCACACACTAGTTTTTTCATGACATGGATGTAATAGTTTTACCAAATTGCTCCAATTTACAAACTTTTTCCCAATAATAAAAAAATTATAAAACAGTGACCTAGAAAGTGCCTAGATTGAAACCAAAGTTGGGCGAGTTTTGAATACAACATCAATTCTTTATAGGTTATCAAACCAATCATATAGATATATAACCGATAATGCTCAATATAAGGAAACCCCTCCCCCACAACCAACCTAATACCTGCTTTCAAAACTAACTCGACATAAATTTTAAAAGTTAAGGAACTTGGAAAGAACCAACATAAACCATGATTCTTCCACATTTGTTAAATACCAAATCTAATTTTTTGAAATACTAAGAAATTGTTAGTTCTTTGATTATGACTTTTTTGAAACACCTAGAATTGTTGGTTCTTTGAAAAATCAAAGAACCACCCACTATTACAAACCCCAAATACCAAGTGTGGCTCACCTTAAAGCATTCTAGGTGGGGAGCTTTTCGTGTTTCTACATGTTTCCAATGGTGTTATCATGTATTCCATTATTATGTGCCAAAACTCAAATGTGCTCCCCAAGGGTGTTCATAAATAACACCTCATAATGTGCTTTCCAAGGGGGTGTTCACCATTAACACCACAAGGTTTATTTTTGCTCTCCAAGGGTGTTCACCAATAACACCCCAAGGGTCTTCCCAATATATTGTTTGGTCACACTTCCCCTTCTAACCAAAAAGAAAGGCACCCAATCTCTTCATAAATGTTGGAAGTTAAATGTTTTTAAATATTTCAATGACGATTGTTGAAACATTTTTCTTACGTGAAAACCATGAAATTATCTATGTACCATAGTAAGTACCTTTACCATTTTTGCAAAAATAAAATAAAATCAATGAATGCAAGATCCTTTTAGAATAAATTGCCCAAAATGTTGAAAATTCTTTGCTTGAAAAAAAACCTATTTGTTGATTTTTTTTCTCCCACCTCTTAAATATTGCCGTTGGAAACGTTTAAGGAATTTGTTTTTTTCCTACCGAAATGCAAAAATGGAAAAAACATTTGTATATATGGCAAGACATTGGAGTTTTATTTAAAGTTTTTTATTATCTTGTAATAGAAAATCAAGTTTGCTAACATAAACAAATAGTAATACAAATAGTATGCTAGAAAATTTTCACCAAATTGCTACCAAATTAACAACAAGACTACAATTATGGTGAAAAATGATTTTGAGACATAATATTCTCATTTACATTTATTTTTCATACTTTGATGAAATTTCACACACACAAAAACATTGGTGAAAGGAGTTTGTTAGATAAGAATTGTTAATGTTCACATGCAATTTGAATACTTGGCCTATGATTTATTGATTGAAAGAGTTATTAATAAAAATAAAACCCTATTTATTTATTGGCATTTCCAAGTTCCTAGTAAGGGAAGACTATGGAACAACTTTCACTTGGTCTATGCATTTTGATGAGTAATGTTCATCACAAACATGATGCATTTCTTGATATGTATTTTCTTGGAATTAGCAGTGACTAACATGTAGCAGTAGTTGGGGAGTAATAGGAGGATGCATTGAAAATAATTTTTTTGTATCATGAAGTTCTTGTAGGAATTTCTAAGTTTTCTTTTGTTTTTATTTATTTGGAGAAAACTTGATTGCTCATCATCTTCTTCTTAGTGTTGTCACTGTTCTTTCGTCTTTATTTTTCATGAAGTTGATGGCTAGAAAGCATAATACAAAAGAGGAAGAGGAGGATCAAGAAGAGGAGAAGGAAATAGGCAACAATAAACAACATAGGTTCAGTAGCAAGACACATCGTAGTAGTCATCATCACTTTGTAACAACAAAATAAGAAGAATCTTGTGAATGAACCCATCTTTCACCTTGCTATACACAATTTTCCAATGGTAGATTGGTATCTAATGTTGAAAATCCCTGTTGTGGAATTGGGTTTATGTCTTAAATAAATTGGACTGGCAACCTATTCAAAGGTGGAATCAATGGAAGTGATATAGTTCTAGATTTTTAAGTGCCATCAACTCTGTTAGCACACTTAGCCTCTTTGAAAATGGTGATGATTTTGGGGAAGGTTCAATTGGAGGAGGTGTAGAGAAGTCAAACAACCTTTTGGAAAAAAATGGAAACAAAGGTGGGACACTTGTAGGTTGTACACCACCACTTTATGAGGTCAAACTTGAAACCTACCACAAACTATTGGAAGGATGCATGAAAAGCAACTGGAAATTGAATTTAGGGTTTGCGATTGATCCAAACCAAGATTTGGAAAAGTTTGGGACAATGGCTCACTACCTACGAAATCCAACTCCCTTGCAACCCAACTATTTTCAGAGTTCTTCTCTTGCCTTTTGTTCCTCTTTGAGAAGTTATTTGGAGGTTTAGGCAGATACCTAGGATGAACAAAGGGAAGGAGGTTAGTTTCACAATCCTTGCATATAAATGTTATTGCCTTTGCAAAGGTAGTAGACAAAGCAATTTGTGATTCAAGAATGCTATGAAACAAGCCACCAATGTGTGCAGGTGGCACTCAGGACTTGCTTGAAAGCACTCCTTCACCAAATTGGCTCGCACTTGCCCCAAGGATAAGTGAAGGAACTTGAGGATTAGAGGGCAAAAAGTAGTGGCAACAATCTTGAGATTCTTATGAAATTGTTGTAATATTGATGGCAATTTGATAAAGAAATGTGGTAAATGATAGATGAAGCAACAACTTAATAGAAATGATGGGTCTAGGATCTTCTTGTCCACTTGGAGTTGAAGATTTGAAAGAGTCCAACATTCCTGGCAACTTTATTTTAGATGAAAACTCAAAGCCTTTTAATTATCTTGATTGTGGTTCATTTTGTTAAAAAAACATTGAGGCGTGCTAACTTGATTGAAGCCAAGTCTATTGACTACATGGCTTCCAACCCAATTTGTTATCCTTATTTCCAAGAAATGAGCCTTGCACAACTTGATTTACTACCAATGAGGTAACACCTACCAATGGAAACTCCCTTGGAAACAATTCCTTGGAACTCCCTAAGGTTTTGTCCCCACCACGATAGTTGTTTTGTTATGTGTCCATTTTCTAGGCAGATCTAATAACACCCCCCGCCCAAACATCTTTAACTTCTCCTCTTTCCATTTCTCTGCCAAATCACTAATAATTCGTCTTCTTGATAAACACAAGCGCTAGTCTTGTAGCATAAGTAACTAGTTCTCGAGTCCATATATGTCAACATACACATGTCCACAAAAACATCAAGTTCGTCCTCTATCCAAGGTTACACTTGGTGTTCAACAATGTCGTCTTTTTCTATTTGTACTTCCTTTACTAGCCTCCATTCCTCTCCACCCCATCGGCTCCTTACTACTAATTGAGAGTTCTCTCAAATGTCCATTTGTGTGGAAACATTTACTTCACCAAGATGATGAAAAGAAATGGAGGCAACGTAACATATTTTTTGACTAGTTTATTATGGCTTGCTTAGTATGGTCATAAAAAAGAAATAAAGCTTAAGTGACATTAGATGTTTGGCAATTTATGAACTTGCACTTGGGAGGAGGCTACTTTAGATGGAGGGTAATGATGAAGATGAACCTACATTGAATTATGCAATAAGAGTTTTATGTCATTGTTTGGCATGCTAGGGAATTCGTAGGGCGTCTAAGAGGACAATGTATCGACACATGTAAAAAATTGTTGATTTAATCATAAGACTTGGAGATACTTTGACAGAAGAGGTTGTTATTTTGAATGGACCAAGTCAAGATACATCAACAAATATTTTTGAATTTTTCCCACCTTCATCAACATCCAACGAACTAAATCAATGCAGTGACCAACATCAAACATACCCAATTAAGGTTGTGACCAACATCCAACAAGCCCAATTAAGGTTGTGACCTTAAGACAAGCCTTAACCAACAAATTTGTGGATCTTCAGGAAAAATGGGATGTAAGCCAAATGCCCATCTACCTTCAAGATTACATGTTACATCAATTGTTTGGGTCATTACAAGAGGAACCCAATGTTATTCAAGATTGGAGACTTGACTATGGTGCTTTGCCAATTGGCAAATTGTTGACACTAGTTGGTTTAGAGCTTGAACTAATTAAGGGGTTTTCATTACCAACTTCATGGAAACAACTTCATAATTTGTATAGGGAGTTGGGGCTTGTAACAACAGAGAGGTGGCGATTGTGCACTAGGTTTACACAAGCACCACATGATCCCCATTTAATGTCCCCTAGTGTAAAAGACTTGTACGAAGGCTTTGAGGTTATGTGTTGTGAGTGTGGGCCTAATTTAGGACAAACATTTAAGAGGGATTATCTAGGATGTTCTCATAGGTGCCTAATTTGCTTATAGATGAGGAAACACATATTGATGTATGATTACATGCCTATTGGACCATTGTTAACAAGCTTGTGTAAAAGTAGGAGCATTTGTGAGAAGATGTTGATGACATGGAGAATTAAAGATAGGTGGTTGGGAAAAGATCTTAAGGTTTTTCCAAAAGTTATTAAAGATCATTTTGATGGTAGCAAGTTTCGTGAATATTATGCATTTTGGAATCCCAGAGGGGAGTGGGAGGTCGCTATAATTTGTCCCAATAGCAAATGTTCCCACTTTTTCGAACATTTCTTCTAGTTCAAAAGTGTGAAAAATTGCTTCAACATTGGGATTTAGATACAAATTATTATAGGTTTCCATGCTCATAATGTTCAACTCTTATCAATGTTCAAAATCACATGTTGAAAGTAAGTTTAGAACATTTCTGTTAGTAGAGTTTTTTTTAGGTTTTGAAAAAAATAGTCTTGCTCAGTGGCTTCTAATTGTATATATAACTAGATAATTAGATAATTAGCAGACTCATATTTTTCCTTAGAGTAAAAGTAAACTTGCAGTACATGTCCAAATATTTAAGCTTTAGTTACTTACAAAATAAACCTATCTAGATCCACAAATGTGTAGTAACTAGAGCTAATAAACTAGCTAATAACCAATTGTTAGAGATTTGATAAGGTCCAATAGAAAGTAAACAAAAACCATCAAACTCAGTGTTTCTTGTCATGCACTAATATACTTTGTGTGCATTTGTAGGGTGGTTGATGTTTCATTGGGATGTATTTTCTTCTACAAAGACAAGTTTAAAGAATTGTTGGATAGTGGATTTGAGTAGATTGAATTATGGGAAAACAAACACATTAGATCCTATTCCTATTATGTTCATTCCATCAAGTTCAGGAAAAATAATCAAACAAGCCAACCCCCACATTTTGACAACATTTTAAAAACCTTTCATGACAAACTTAGAAAGGTTGTTTGTGGATGCATTCTTAGTCCAATATGCATATCCTATAGAATCAATTAGTGAATCCATGTTTGATGATTTACCTTCTAGTTTGGCTACTTTACGTGCCATAGTGATGATATGAGCTAGTGATCAACCTACACAATGTAAAATGGGGGCAGTGAAAAGTGGGGGGTATTTCGGGTGTTGACGTCACTATGTTACATCAAGATGGTGTGCTTGATCCAACAATAAGGGTTTGGTGGAATACCATGACAATAGAAAACATAGGAGGCATCCATATGCCATGCGATGTGTAAAGGACATGGCATTCCCATTGAAGCAATGGCAAGAACTTCCAATTGGCAAGGAAAGGGATGAGGTTGGTCATGAAGTGAGCATTTTAAGCCATTCATGTCTTTGGAGGTTGTACAACTTGTATGGCTTTGACATGTTTTGTGACCTCACATATGATGTGATGCACACTTTAGCATTGCGTGTCTTTAAGAAATATGTCCACATGTTGGTCAAATATGTTGAAGGAAATGGGAAGATAAAAAATTTGGATGGTGCACTCAAACTGTGAAGAAGTTGAGTCTTGCCACACTTGGAGCAACATGGCCTTAGGAGTATAAAATCTCCAGGGCTTTATAAGGTTGAGGATTACCAAATCTTTGTTATGTGGTGTTTACCACATGTCCTAGATCATTTAAATTTGGGCTTATACTCCATTTTGGGTGGGATAGGTTTAGTGCTCACTAAGGTAAGAAGGTTATTTTACACCCATAACTAAAGCTATGGATGCATTTCTCAAAATAGGCAAAATGTTCGGGAATTGTTAGTAGCATGGTGTGTGCGCTTAGAAGAAAGTGTTGGGCCCATTTCATCTCTATTGGAAAATGTTGGAGGTATTCATTTTGGGGCTTTTTTTTGGGCTATCTAGTGTTAAGGTGACAACATTTTTTTGAAAATGATGGCAAACAAATGTTTTGCAAGTTTTCTAGTTGCTAAATTTCATATAAGTCTTTTTGAAAGATTGCAAAAAATTTGTGCTAAGTTTCAATCGGGTAGAAAATAACAAAGAATAATTTAAAAATAATAATTTAACTTTTTTTCTCACCTATAGCAGTTAGATTCGATTTAATCATCTTATGGCTAATTGATAGTTTAGCTATATTACAAAATTGAAAATTAAAGCCTTGGTAGGACTATTGATATTTCATTTTGTGAAACTAGTCCATAGAGTGTGTTTTTTTTATGAGCTTTATCACTTCAAAAACATATTGCAAGAATATAATCCATGGAACTTTGTGTTTGGGCACACAGGGAACATAGAACTTGTAGATGATGTGGAGAGGCATGATTGCCATGATATTTTTTGGTGTTACCCTTTTGAAAGGGAAATTTCCAGAGTTGTGAACATTTCATCTAATCAAAAGATAAGTGAAGGCACCTACACTGGCTATTATGTTAGGCAAATATTTACAAAGATCCATAGAGCTATGCAACTAGACAATGACGGTCTATTCCTTGGTGGAAGAACTTAAATCTTCATTTGATTTTTAGAAATTTCTTATATGATTTTTCTTCAAAATTTTATTAATAACTTTTAATATAGATGTATGAGTCCATCTAATTTATCCACATCTATATTAGCTATATGTATTATATTAATCAAAATTAATTCTTTACATGTTGTAGTTCATTATGTCTATATATATTCATATTAAATTATTAATGATCATTTTTGAATCATTGTAAAATAATTGTATGATCCCATTGTCTATGTAATGACACATCATTTTGTCCATGTCATTTGCATAATTTGTTTTTAATCATATTTTAAATGACTTTATTTTAATCATGTTTTAAAGTGATATTTTGGACATCCACATCACTTTGTCATCAATCATGGATGTCATATGGATGAAAAATTGCAATGAAAAAATGATATCATCCTTCCTATTACCATGTCATCATCTATTAGTCAAATGCACCACTAATATACGACTACAACTTTTTCCATTAGTATTGAAGTAATATCCTATGACTATAGTCATGTAGTCATTTATGACATCTAGTCATTGATTTTTGGTTCAAAGGATATAATTCCTTCTAGTAATTTTGGAAATGGGTTTTAAAGTAAAAATGGGATTTCAAAAAAACAACAAAATTTTAATTAGAAAAGAAAAGGCTAGGTTTCAAGGTATTTGTTGGGTTTACGCCCTTCTCAAATGCTTGGTTGTGGATGCACCAAGAAGCTTATCCCAAATTTGTTAATGTTAGATGCATTTCAAGTTAGATTTGTGATTCCCCTAGTTTTGACACATGTGACAATTCCCTCATCATTTGAAGATTTACTATAGTGTAATGTAGGTAGCAAAACAAGTAAAATTGTAGTTAATGGCAATAACAATCTAGGGTGGTTGACAATGCTTAAGATGTTTTGTGTATAATTATGAGAAGGGCCCACATGTGTGACATGGAAGGCCTATTGGTGGGGCATTGTGACTTGGAGTAGGCACTAGATAGAGTTTGATTTGGGGGTTAAATAATGTCTTGCCATTGTGTGTGTACATAGTTATTATTATTGTTTGTTTGGCTTTCTTTCTTGTCTACCTTTGGCCCAATCTATCAATTCATCTGTTTCAAAAGAAATGGATGATGCCCAAACACACTTTGAACCCATATTATGCACATTTTGGGCTTGTACAACAACTATTACAACCCCAAAATGTGTGTAACATGACATAAAGTGTGTATGGGCATTGCCACACACATCTTGAACGAAAAGAAGGCAGTTTAGGATAAAAAAGCAAGTAATGTTTTTGTATTACCTACAATAACAACTATGTGCATATAATGTTGGGGTAGGGCATCTAGAATCTAGAAAAAATACAAAGTTTTATGTCACATATTTATCATATATGTCTTTTTGTAGGGAAAACAAGGTTATTTTGAATCCAAGAAGATATTCAATTATGGAGTGTCATTGTTGTGTGGAAAATCACCATGATGATCATCAATTAAAATGCAAGATAATGAATCATGATCATCATTTTGAAATCACGTCAAGCATCCCAAGTTAAAACATATAAGCCAACAATGTAATCTAGAGGACTAAGTAGCCACTTAATTATAATCCAAACAATTAATCTTATTAATTTAGTTGCAAAAGGCCAACTTGCCACCTGATTTTAATCCAAACAATTGGCCTTTATTAATTTCATTGTAAAGGATCAACTCACCACCTTATTCTAATCCAAACAGTTGACCTTTATTAATTTCATTGCAAAGGACCAAATGAACATCTTATTTTAATCCAACAGTAATTTTTTTTATTAATTTCATCGCAAAAGACCACCTATGGCCACTTGATTCAAATTTAAGTCATTTTGGATAGTTGTTTGATATGTCAAAATTGTTTATGGATATTTGTGGACAATTCTAAAGTTCAAAATTAATTAAATACATGTTATTTGGAGTGGAATTCAATATAAAATTCTTGAATTTTTTAACAGTATAATCAATTGATTAATTTGAATATTTTGGAGTTCAAAAGTTCACTATTGATGATGAATGCATTACTTTTAAAAAATAATTTTGCAAATGTCTTCATAATTAACTTGTTAGTTTAAATTGAATCATCATTTTGTATTTAAAATTAAATTATTCACCATAAGCATTTAAATAGAAAACACCATACAAAAATAATTTTATTGATGCCGAAATGAAG
Source organism: Sphagnum tenellum (assembly GCA_963921925.1). Lineage (NCBI taxonomy): Eukaryota > Viridiplantae > Streptophyta > Sphagnopsida > Sphagnales > Sphagnaceae > Sphagnum > Sphagnum tenellum. The sequence goes on along the minus strand of OY998158.1, from coordinate 10,652,418 downwards.
GCACCATACCTTATGTTTACTTGGAGTTTTCTTTTAATTCACTTTGGCTTATTTGCCACTCAATTAATGCATCAACCTATTTCTTCAACTATCTATGAATAAACCTCAAAGGTCCCATGTTGTGGAATCACTCCACTTCAAACACCTTGAGCCAAAGATTCCAATGCATGAGTTTTAAAAAAAAATACTAGCAAGAAATAGTTCATTAAAAACATAACTTTCCCTTTTTGGAACCATTCTACTCACTTCATTCTTGGTTCCATATCTAGGACCTCTAGTTTAGACATCTTTGCTTACAACACCTTATATCTTATTTTTATTTGAATAACCAGGATAATAGAAGATTTTTTTTTTTGGTTGAAGTTATTTAAACTCCTCATTCAAGGCTTGAACTTTGTCTTTTTACCTTGGTTTTATCCAAGAATAACTAACTCACCCATTAGAAGTTAAGAGGGGGTTTTAGACTAGAAGGTTAATTTTTCTATTCATCCTTCTAATTGTCTGTCACTTTCTTGCCTTGTCTATCCTCCTTTTAGAAAATTTCAAACCTTTCCTTTTCCTTCTTACCTTTTCCTATTGCATCCATTCACAGTTGGGGTACCAAAACGGAATGTCTAATTGAAAAAGGACTGCAAAGGACAACTTTGGATTTTTGTTTGTCTTACATTATTATAATTATAATGGATTGTTGTATGCCAATAGATAAAATGATGTCTTCTTAAATTAATAAAAATATTTTAAAATCATTTAATTTTTATGTTAATGCCTTTTGAGTCCTATAAACTAAAAGAATCAAGTTTTAAAGTACATTTTCAAAAAAGTAATAAAAAAGAAGGCATAAAATCATACAATTGATTTCAATTTTTTTATACAAAAAAAATAGAATTAAATACCCTCAGTAAATACAGCCTTCTATTATAATAGAAGTTTTGTGATGGTTTAGCTTTGAATGTGACTCCTAAATCTGTAACCTTTTGTTATCTAGAAACTAAGTTATGTTACATTCCCTAATACTACATACATGAGAGCAATTACAATCGTAGCGCAACACGTGAATCAAAAAATGAATTTGTAAACAGGATTCCAAAACCAGTAAATCATGTACATGTAAAATGAATTCATTGATTGAGTGGACATTCTTGATTAATGACCGTCCATTCCCTGAGGATAATATCAGGTAGGGATTCGCCAAGCATGTTCTGGAGGTGTTACCAAACACAGAACCATTACTGAACCTGCGAATGAACATGTGAAGGAACTCATGGAAACATTCTATTTGGGAGAAGAAGAAGAAGAAGAGTATATGAACTTACATAAATGAACTTACATACACATTAAGTTTATATATTCATCTATGGATTACACATGATGTACATCCCCATCATGTTTTCCTCATGTATCTAGTACATGATACCAAGTATGCATAATATATCTATATCAAAAGGATACACACACTCAATATATAAGAAAGATAGGTGGTCTTAATCATATCTATGAACGGACATTAGGTCAGGGTACACTGGTTTCAGGTCTATGGTCCAAGTGATTTCTAGGATTGTTCACTAATCTTAATGAGGGTTCCTCTTTTGATAACTTGGTACCGGAACATTTCCTATTTGGTTTGGAAGAAATTGTCACTTCTTTTTTGCAGAGACAATCCTCTTGCAAAATGAAGTTTTGTCCACATGAAACAAAAACCCTAGTAGATGTCGTCTTCCCTATGGCTAATTTGCCTATGCATTGGAGTAGGCTTGGTCACTGTAGCCTTATACCAATCATTGACATTGCTCAAAAGTTGTATGCCCATCATCTGCGTCTTAATTTTATGAGTTACATTAGCCCACTTTGTCTTCAACGTGAAATCTATATACAAGAAAAGTGGACTGGAGAAACTCAAAAGCTTCCGTAAGAAGCGAAGTAAGAATCCCAAACAGACAAATGCTCCAACTGTAGTAGTGGCTATGACTTTCCGTCGAAATTCAATAGTATCGGTTACAATAGCAAAGCCTGCAGTTGCAAAAGCACATATGGCAAATGCAATTGAAAATGCCAAACAAAAGGAAGCTGCAACAACCGAGTGTTCGGCTTCAGCAAGTGGCGGGCCTTTAATCGGCATGGCAGCAGTTGCTGCAGCAAGAAAACGTGGATACGGCAAAGTAGAAACACAAGCTATTGAACACCCAAAACAGTTGAGAGTCGCCGGCAGTTGGTAACGTTAACCACGCTGTAAATGTGACTGTTGCAAGAAGTGCAGCACCCACCAAAATTGCATTGGCAGTGTTGGAATATGCCTTGCTTTTGTTGGAGGTGAGCTCATAATATGAATGCAACTGAAGCACCATCGGGTAATCACGGTTGTCCATAGCAATGTCCAAAGCTGTCTTTCCATCGATGTCTTTTACAGTGGTCTTGATAGTATCTTTTTGTCGTAATAACGTTTTCACTGCAGAATAGTTGAAATGTGTGATCGCGATGTGGAGTGGCGTCTGGCCTTGATGGTCACGACGGTTTAGAGCTTCTGGGCAGTTGGCGTGGATGAAATTGATCAGTGCTTTGGAAATTTCGTCATTCTCCTCACCCGTTGCTCTCCAGTTTGCTGCTACAGCAAAGTGAAGAGGTGTGCATTGGTAAGACCGGTCATGAGCACCTTCATTTACGATCTCGTCCTTGTGCTCTGGATGCCAATTTAAAAGCGATTCCACAGCTTTTTGAATTGGCCCCTCACAGCCAAGAGTAAGGCAGTGACTCTTGAGACTCCAAAGATTTTGTCTTCCAAGATGTTGGCTGCATGAGATTTGTTCACCACCAAATTGGGGTTAATATTTTTTCCATTCAGCAACTCTTGGATGACAAGTACTCTCTGGTCGTCATGATCAGGTGAATGGGCAGCCAAGTGCAAAGGTGTATAACCAAATTGGTCCTGCACATTCATATCTACCCCTGGCACCGTAAGAATGTATCTCACAATCTCAGCCTGCCCATTGGAGGCTGCCATATGCAATGCTGTTCTACCCTTCTGAACAGCAGGTAATGCACTCCCCAATATCACATGCTGCATCTCTTTAATTAGATTAGGATGGTCGCTTATGTACTTCTCCTTCAATTTCTTTGGAGACTCGGAAGACCAGTCAGCCTTAGAATTCAGGTTAACACCAGCCCATAACTTGAGGAATTTTTCAGGGGGGCCAACCATGGCTGCATCCATTAAGTCGCTACGAGATTCAGGAATCAAATCTTGATGATCGCCCTCTGCTGTCAGTGCTCCTACCAGCTTTCGCAGCTCTTTATCAGCTGACTCTTGCAGACTGTTGCCGAAATTGAAGGCGTCCCATAATCCTATTTTGTGCTTTGAATGTGGCGTCTCCATCCCACTTGTCAAAGGTGGACTCAAACAAGTGGTTGAATTTGTCAATGTTCACTGGAATATGCTTCAGGCGGATGATCACCTCTTGTTTCTCTAGGTCACAGTATCAACACAACCGTCACTTGTTTTGAGATTGGTCCTCATGTCTTCGATGTTCTGCAGCGCATAATATTGTTACATCGAAATTTAGTATGAAGTAGAACTCTACACCTTGGTTGAGGCAATTTTGTGTTCAAATTTTTGCACAACAAAAGATTGATGTCATTGCTTATAATTTCATAATGCAGTTTATAAGCAGTGACACCATGTATTCTTAAATGTACTAGGTCTTTGCTTGTTAACCCTTAAACTTGTAGCAGTTTAGTACAAGTGACACCCATCAAAATGACCCCCTTACATCTCTAAAACATGTAGGAGATGGACACACCTCTAAACCAACCATTTAAACAAGTTAGAAGATGGATATCAAAGATAGTCTCAAGATTGATGAGTAATGAAAAACGTTTTGTTGATAAATCATTTCACAAACCCATTGAAGAGTGGCGAGATTTCAGAAAAGCACTACTTTTATTGTGTCATGAGCATTCAGACCACTTGCAAAGACATGTTGGCTACTCAGAACATCACTCTTAGTTAAGAATAGTTGTAAACAAAACTCGGTGTTTTTTGCAACAAATGAATTCATTCACAAGTCCATGGTTGCCCCCTTGTTATAAGAAGCAATCACAAGCTCTAAGTTATCCTTTTTCCTAGATACACATCACAACTTGGCCTGGAAGCTACGATCAAAATTCGCAACATCATACCTGATGCGAGTGCTTGATAGCCACTAGTTATGCCTGAAGGTTGCTAGCTCAATATTTGAATGGATGTGACAATATGTTGATGTAGGTATGGTATCAGCTGTAAATGCCTCAAAAGTTCCTGCACATTCATTCGAATCAATGAAACATATTCAAATTATCATTGAATTGTGTATGAGGCATGGAGTGCATTGAATAACATCTTGTGACCACATTGCTGATCCAAGTTCTAGGAAGTATACATTCCATGAACTCAGTTTTAGACTGGGGACCAAAGGTTCCATTTTAAATCAAGAACTGGACAACACTAGTCTAGGCATGAAAAATTTGTGAACATGAACTCATTTGCATGAAAATCCTAGTATAATTTTTTTTATCAATCCACTAGAAATGATCAGCAGTTGGTTACTAGGCAATAATATACAACTTGGTGCCATCCAGATCATATACTTACCCTAGCCCTCTTGAAGTTGGAGAAGCTTCATAAGGCTTAGAGAAGCTTCACGAACTCAATGCCTCCAACTCCCCCTATGTAAGAGCATCTCCAGCAGTGCTCCTTATATGACCCTGCAAAAGTATTTCTCACATCTGAGAAATTTTACTTTCTTACTTGTTTCCGACTCCACCGATAAAACTAAAACTGGGACTGCAAATAGGTGGGAGACTACTAATAGCATGGCATCTGGACTAATCAAACTATCTAACTAATAAAAAATATTGGAAACAGCTGATAAATACAGTTTGACTGCATTTATTAGACTCTTCCATGAAGATGTGCATTTTTGGAGGGTGATAGTAGCCTAGTCTTGCAGGGGATCCAGTGGTTATGACTGCTGCATCTCATCCAAGATTTCTCGTGCAGGGCCACATTCTGAGCACCAGTGTAAATGCTCTAGATAAACAACACTCTACAAAAACAAACTAAAGATTTTCAGATACCAACTAGAACTAATTGGGTCATCCTATAAATTTGTTTTAGCATTCTTGCAAATGAAGTTTCTCTGAAGCTTATCCATTTCCCTGGAACTAGTTCACTTGGGAAGGTCTTCTGAGTTCATTAGAATCGGTTCAGAGTAGTGCGGGGTAGATGCCAAACAAAACAAATCTATTTGAACATGTGCATAACAGTGGAGGCAACAGATTTGAGGGAACATGTGTGACATATGTTTATTGCTTGCATGTGTGCACACTTTAGACAGCAGATAGACACATGCAGCTTCAGGTGTGGGGAAAATGACAGCATGTGCATGGACAAGACAATCCAACCTTTAAAGATTCATGCTCTGTATTCAAGAGGCAATATGCAAAAGTAGAAACTCTGTCATTCCTCTTCAATTGAGCTCGTACATGTACAACCAGCTGATACCAAGTTCACACCATAAATTTAGCTTTTCAAATCTTGCTAGCTTCACAAAACTTGGCGAAAACTTCAAATTCATATTAAGCATAAATAAAGTGTCAAAAACAGCAACACATTCTACTTTCGTTTTTGTGCTGGTCAGCAGCAAGACGGAGTATATATACCTCAACATGTACTGATAGTCTCTGGGGCTTTGAAACACTTGGGCAAACACTTGCACAGACACAGCAGTTGCGAGTCTCAACTTGGAGCGAAGCACAACTAGAGCAAACTGCACTTGAATTAAAGAATGCAATAGACTGAAAAAAAGCAGCCTTGGTTAAGTATATAACAAGAGTATTTCCCGCACGTTTCAGAATACTGTGCAGAGTGCCTTGGTGGGGCCTGTGGCCTTGTGGTGGAGGTACTTTTCTCTCTTCTTTTTTTTTCTTTTTTTTCTTTGGGACACAAATGGACAAATTCATTACATGGAAAAGGAAAAGAAAAGAAGAAAAGGCAAGCCACCCAAACCCAAATCCCCACTTCTGGTGGGAGTGGGAAATTGCCTTGTGTAAGGCATCCTCAACTTCGACTGGGAAACCTCTCTAAGGTTGTTATGCACTGGCCACATTTTAAGACCTTTGGCTAGTTTAACCTTTTCTCATTAGCATGGCAACTGAACTGAGCACTTGGGCTTTATTGTACCAGTCAATGAGTGGGGGAACTCAAGCTTTAGTTGAATGAGCACCTAAACTGGTACCGTGGTAAACAAAGTGTACAAGTAATGTGCAAGAACCCTGTTATGTAAATTGTTATCACACACTGAACTGTTGGTTTGCTCAAGATAACTAAGAACATAAATTCACACTACCAAATCTAACTATTGGCATGAAAGGAAACCTGCAGACCTACATACAACCCTATTCTGATGAACATTGAAACTATGGGTCCCCTTTTACAATTTGCATTGGTCTTCTAAAATTCTATCTACCCTACCAAAACCTATTGCACAAATTACCATTTGATGACTCAAGATAACTAAGGAAAAAATTCGGACTATCAAATCCAGCAATTTTATTGGCCATAAAAAAATCTCTTCACACATATTCAAGCTTATTCAACACCCCTTGCATATTAGAAAACTAGAGGTGCTTACCTATTCATGCTTCCCTCCCCCAAAATCAAAGCATGTTTCCTCTTTGTCACCCCCCTTTTACAACTTATATACATGGAACTTGAACAATGGCCGAACAATATAGGATAAAAAATTGACATGCTATTGGGAACCTCTTAAGGAATATATTGACAACTTGGGGAACCTTTTGGGAACAACTTGGAAACTTGTTGGGAACATAATGAAAACACATTGGGAACAAAAAAACCAAAAAGAAAAAACTAGGCCTGTTTGAGCATTCTCATTGGCTGCATGAAATTTCTATTTCCAAAACAATTTGTCACCATTTGCAACCTTGCCTAATACCTTCATTATAAATAAAATTTACTTATTAATAAAATAATTTTATAACCCTTGTATGTACATAACTAGTGTTAAAACATTAACTTATTTTGAAGGTTGCTTATAAACATTGTAAATATCTTACTCTTATTAAATTAAGGTCTTTAAATTAAAGCTGATTTTTGCACATCACATACTAGCATCACAAACTTCCAATATTACAAAAATTTCATAGAATCAATGTGAAAATCATTAAGCAATAGAGTTATTCATAAAGTCATGCCCTATTGGGCCTGAATTGCACCCCTCATTTGATGCTTCATCCCCTCCTGGCTGTTCTCCACAAAGTCATGAAATTTTATTAAATAAGGGTATGAAATATTAAGACTTGAAATGAAATGCACCAAGTTCGAGAACATTTATAGCTACAATATGCATAGTAACAATAGTAATTAGTTGAAAACTTTTAAGAAATAAAAGGATGCGGCAAACTAAACTTAGCACCAAATTTGCTACTAAATTGAATTACATGCTTTATTGAAGCCCAATGTATTTTTCTTTCTTATATTTTGAAATCTTGTCCCTTATGTGATTAAGAAGGGGGTTTCAGTGTTGGGTAGATACAAGTTACAGTCGCTCACTTTTGTGACAAAATGGTGTTTTTTATTTGGGTACTTTTTATTCAAATGCATGTGGTAATTAATAAATCTTTAGATCTATTAATTGCGACATGGATTTAAAGTAATAAGTTCATTATGAAAGGAACTATGTGATTATTTATTCATAAAAATTCATTTGTTAATAGTAATGGATTTTTTAAGTCAAAAAAATGGAGTGGTCGTTTGACTGAAACATCACAAAATATTGGTTCACACTAAAATATATCTGAAAATAAACAATTACAATTATAGTTGGAAAAGACAATATTTTAGTCATAATGGACACATGCAACTATAAACCTTATAGTCACCTTGGACAAATGGCAAAAGACAACCATTTGCAAAAAACTCCACGTGGCATGTATAGTCACCTTTGTATTTGCATATTACTTATAACTATAGGGATTTTTCATCCATTGACTAGTCACACAACTATGTAATTATAAATATGACTACTTAAAATATTAAGCATCATTTCTTAGATAATTAAATTTAAATAATTTAATATTTTTAAATCACATATATTAAGTAAAATACTATTCATATCATATAAACAATGCAATATAAAATTCATATTATTGATAATTTCATAAGTTTTTAGCTTATGAATTGTTGACAGGTGTCATTACCTAAATTAGGCTTAAAATATAATTTAGGTAACTAGGTAGGCCACCTAATCTAGGTTAATATCATAGACTATGTAGGTTACATGGAGTCAACATACCATCATTGACCACAACTACATAACATATGAAATTTAATCCTTAAATACAAGAATATACATCAATTCCTTTGTCATTAAACCACCGCACTTGATTTGCAATTATCATGGAATGCATTCTATTTAACCCATATTTGATTCTAAACATTGCACAAACATAATTTCAATATTTCATGTTTTATTGATATTTTTCCAAATGGAAATTTTTTAAGTTGATTCTTAAAGTACTTTCAATGACATACACAATTAAATATATTTTTCTTCCAAAAATGTATATTAATTTGAATAATGTTTTTCTGAATTTTGTTAAACTGAATTACGTTTTGATGATGATCTTTTGGAATTTTCAAACACATGATTTATAAATGAAAAATAATTTTATGACTAGTATTTAATAATGAATAAATAAATAATTTATTTCCCACATATTAATCCTTCATTCCATAGTAAAAAATAATACAATATGATTATAATATATCATAATTTAATTAATTCACATATATTTTCACAAATGGATAATATATCTATCACATTTCAAAAAATAATATTTTTTCTAAATATCAATTATAACATTTATGCTATACAATTTCTTTTATATTCTAGATTTTACTCCAAATCACATTTAGTAAAGTTATATAATTAATGAATTTGATGAATTTTTTATTTTTATATTTATATATATATATATTTTTAATCTAAAATTATGGCAAAAGTCTTATGATCAAATAAATGATATATTTCTTAGACATCTTAAAATTTTATTTAATTTAAAATTCTATTTAATTATATATATATATATCATACTTGATTATGATTATAATAAGTTGTAATTTCACCAATAAAATTAATTTAAAAATGACAAGTTTTGATAAAATTGTCAAAAAAAAAAAAATTTTAAACTAGTAGAAAATTGCCTTAAATAATAAAAATTGGTGAAACTTGTTCTAGAATTTGATGGAACTTAACACCCTAAACCTCATTTAAAAACAACACTAAAAATTTACAATTGGAAACTATTGTTATGGTGGGTGCAATTCCCCAAATAATAACAAACTTTGTGTCAATTCACTAAAGAAATAAACACTGCTACTATGTAATTATGTAGATGTTATAATGAAATCATCATTTTGATATGTCAATGCTTGACATAATGAGACAACAATGTTTCATAGTGCTTAGGAATGAAAGAAATCACAAATTCCAATGAATATCACAACCTTTACCATGTTGTTTACATTTTCGTACCTTTAGAATGTACTTGAAATTAATACCTTTTTGTGAATATTTCTTTTTTGCAACTTCCACAAGATCAATTTTTTTCACAAAATGAAAATTGAAACACAAAAAAATCTCTCAAAATCTTAGGGAAATGCATGATTTAATGCTTCTTTTGCTCATTAAAAGAGCTATAACTATTCAAGGCATTATGGAAAATGGGGAAGTAGTTGATGCATTTGAAACTTGAAGGTGGGCCATCAAATAATGGTTTCATGAAATGTGTTGTTCATGTACAATTTGTTATTAAGTCCCCATGGCATTTTGTGTGCATGAGGTTGTGAAAGGATGTATAAATCATTATTCATGACCATGAAAAAAACAATGCACACAAAATTGCAATGGTTAAATGGGAATCCACACACTTTCCTCAATTTAGTATGGTTCCTATGTTTAGACATGTTCAAAATTCTCTTGAAAAAGAACATGCTAGAATTATTACTTGCATGAAGGTTTTTTTTTCCCATAATGTCTAAAGATCATTCTTTTTTAAAGCCTACTATTTGGGTCCTCAAAAGAAGGGTTGTCAAATGGCATCTTTTTTTGGAATTCTTTGCCACCAAGGATGCCACATGAAAAAAATTGTTCTTTGTTTTATTTTCTTTATTGGAAAGGCTAGGTTGAGATTTATCATTGGTGGCATTTACTATTAATGGCACAACCTTTATGATATGATGCCATCAAAGGTTATCCACTTAATTGCAAAAGAAAGTTCCAACATTGGTAAACACACATTGTGTAGCTCATTCAGAGGCTTTCACAACAAGTGATGCATTCAAGGTTGTATTGGAGTTGTTGATCTTGGGTGATTTTGGAAACAAAGGTTGTATTTGAATAGGAAATAGCTACAACATAAGAAAAGAATTGAAAAGAGTCATGGATTCATTTGATTTGGTGCCATTAGCAATTTTGCAATTTCACTTATTCCATTAGCTTTCTCAAAATCAAGATTTGGAAAGAATTTTACATTACATGCTAGTTATATTCAATTTTTTTCATATATCAGAGCTCTATTGATATCAATAGGTTGTCATTTTTCAATTTCAATTCATGTTTCATCTTGTGGTTGATGTCTTTGTGGAGCTGAATAAATTGAACAAAAAGTTCAATCTAACATGGTTGATATCTCAACAATTGGGTGTACTTTGGATGCATCCATTTACATTTTGAAAATACATTTCTTATGTGGCCCTAGTTCAAGTTTTGGTTGGTGGACAAAATATTTGGGACCATTTTTATCAAAAGGATGAGTTGATGGTACTTGAAGATGGTTGGCAACAAATGGTTTTGAAGGTACATATCACCGCATGCACCATGGAAAGATATTTCATAGAAATGATAGTTTGGAGAAGTGCATGAATATGCAAGCAAGCTATGTGCAAGTAGTTAAGGATAGTCTCAATGAAAGATTTCTTGACTTTTTTGTGTTTAATGCATCTAAGTTGTTTAGTCCCAAATATTTTCCAATTGAGGAAGAGACACATATCAATATGTGTGAACAATTATTGAAAAGATTGACATTGAAGTTCAAATTATCAAAGGTTCAAAAGGATGCAAGCAAAGGTGAATTTCTAAGATGTGAAGAGCTTTATGCATGGATGTGAGAACAAGTCACTACTTTAAGCTTAGAGATGTCATGGAAGCATGAATAAATGGTTTGTTAATTAGCCACACCTCATGCCACTTTGACAAATGTACTTGCTATTCCTACAAGTCCTGTTATTTATGAAATGGATTTTTCTAAACAAAATACAATCAAAATTCACTTATGAGCTTCCTTGAAGTTGGATACTCTTGATGCTTTGATGAAAGTTTCACTGTACAACATTAGAATGGATAATATGGATTGAAATGCAATTTTTTGAGGTGTGGGGAATGTGAACATCAAAATTTGTAGGATTCTTACTTCAGAATAATTGCCAAAATTTCAAACATGAATTGTATCTTCTAAATATTTTTTTGTGAAATGACAAAAGCTTGTGAACTTGTCATTTGAAATGAAATTTTTTTAAGTTGTCCATCACAATGAAAGTCAAAACAAAAGTAAGCATGTCACAAAAAAGACATTAGCTTGTCAAAAATCAACACTATTTCTAAGTTCACATTTCTTATGTTTGAATTAGCCTCTAACACCAAGCTCAATAGTGGATGCCATTTGACCTCTAGTAATATTTATCACATCCAACATTGTATATTAATTGGTGAGGGAATGTGCCCACAACCTTTTTTCTTTTTATTTATTTATTTATTATTTATTTTCAGGAGGAGCCAATTGAGTGGCCCATTACCAATACTTCTAGAACATGGGGAGGGGGGAGGGAGGGGTGGGGGCGTTCCCCAACATAGAAACATGTGTTGTCATGCTTCCCTTTGGCCCCCACCCCCCACCTTTACAACTTACGAATATGGAAGTTGACCCATGGCCAAACAATTTGGGATGAAAAATGAGGTGCTATTGGCAATGTCTTATGGAGCACATTGAGAACTTGAGGAACATTTTGGGAACCCGACATGAACACACTGAAAACTCAATGGGAACAAATTGGGAACAGAAAAAATTCGGCCCTTGCTTACCCTCACTCCTCCCAGTTTACAAGCCAAAACGCTTCATATAATGGGGACACTTCATCTAAAATCTTGTGTATTGTGCTGCTGCACTAAGAGGCCTCACTCTAGAACATGAAGGTAAGAATGTACAATTAAGGTACTGGTTCATTTGCCGACAACTCAGATCCCCCAAACAGACATTTCCTTAATGCACAATACCTAGTAGGGACTGGGGCAGTCTCGTTTTTTTTGCACAAAAAAGGGTTTGTCGATGAGGATTGCCTCAACACACTTGAACTATAAACTTCCATCAATGGTTCATTGCTGAGGAAGAGATGGCAAAAATGCTTAAAACATAAGAATGAATAACCTAGGAAGGGGAATTGAACCTCATCAGTCCACATATTCCTATCTTATCTCGGATGTTAAAATATGGTGGCCAAGTACAAAATGGTTGGTCACTTTTGAAAATTACTTGGAAGCCAACATTTTATCTGTGAATGCATGCGTGCTCTCGTATCCATAAAATGGCTAGCCTAAAATTTTAAAAGTTACACACCTGAAACCCAGAACATGCATGCTTCTAGGATAGCCACTTTATGAATACTAGGCTAGTAGCATAGGTTATTTCATAATAATAGGTTGTATATTATTGTTTATGCTAATATTTGTCTAGTAAATCAAAGTGCATGAGTAATATGCAAGAACCCAATTTGTAATAGTTTTTATACATGAACTGCTAGTTTACCCAAGATAACTAAATTCAAACCACCAAATCCAGCAATTTCATTGATCACAACAATTTTTCCTTCAGAGCTGCTGCACATGAGCCTAGGACACTGGTATTATAACCTTAGGCATATGCAGACAATGTATACAAAATTCTAAACTTTTCTAGAAGAAAGTTTTTTATGATTATTCCTAACAAAGTTCCCATTCATTTCTAACACAATGTCTCCTATGCTTGTAATGTACGTGGGAGATTCCATTTTGCAAATACTTAATAAGCTTGCTATGTAATCTTTGATCAAGTAACTCTCCAAGTTTGTTTAGGTCAGAGCAAAGTTTTCAAATTCTTAAATTTTTTACTCTTTAAGCTTCTGATGAGGTGACACTGTATAGATAGGTTTCTTTCTCGGAAACTAACATAAAAAAAAATCAACAACCCAAGTATTTAATTATGTTTTATGAGGTCTTCCAGATGATGTAATGACAGAACCTTAGGAGTCATCATATTCCTATGTTTTTAAAGTGTTCTGTTCTCTTTCACGTGATGGAACCTTTACATGCAACCTATTGAAAAATTGTACACTTCTTGATGTGATGTAAAAGTTAGGGTGGAGCCTTTTTTACTACTTTGTCACGTCTTTTGCTTGAAAAGCAAGGGTGTCCCCTAAATTATGTATGTACATAGTTGTTATTGCATGCAGTATGAAAGTACTTCTTATCCTTCTTTGTCTGCCCTTGGCCCAAAAGATGGAAGATGCACAGATACATTCTAGAAGTGAGTCTCTTGTGTCTCCCAAAAACATATATTTGCAAGAATCAAATATCTAAAACCATATTCATACTAGAATTATGCTATTTGTTTAAAAAATATCTTGTTAGGCCATGTTCACACTAATTCTAACAATTTGAAGAATTTTTTTAATTGAAGTAATTGTGAGGAATCCAAAAAAATTCTTCATTTTTTGTTAATATGATGAACTTTGGTGTTTGAATTTTTTTATGAAACCTCAAACTTTTATTAACTCATCATGTGAAAGGCAATTGTTAAAACTGCCTATCACATTGAAATGCAAAATGAAAACTAATTTATCACAAAAGAAGTATGTAAACCAGTGAAAATACACCACTAGTGAGAGATCAAGAAACAGTAGGCTTATTTACTCTAATATCTGGAGCATTCAGTGAAACATGCCTTATTGTGCATGGGGTGGTCCTTGATCAATTGTAATGGATATGGTGTAGAGTGACTCATACTAATTAGTTGTGTGAATCCCCAAAGTTTTTAATTTCTTTTCAGTTTTGTGATGGGCATCATTGATTGGGTTGTCAAAAAAAAATTGATCAAGCTTTGTACATATTGTAGTCTCTTTCTTTTCAGCTGCTTAAATAAGTCATGAGAGTAAAACTTAGGGCAAAGGATATGAGATAATGTGAGGTGGTTTGGGAACATGTTGAGAACCCGGTGGGAACTTGATGGAAACACATTGAGAACCAAAAAAATCCAACATTCCCCCACCCTCCCCAAAGAAGACAAAAATGCTGGGCCCATTGGTGCATGCTGGTAACCTCTTTGGCTGCCAAGAATTTCTATGCTTTCCTCTGTTGTTTCCCATTTTTGTCCTAGGCTAGTGGCAGGGCACAAACTCTGGTGTGGATGGAGCTTTGAATTTCTGATCACAGAACATGACAAACAAATAAAGAACAAAAGACCCACTTATTTGAAGGTGAAAGTGGGTTATTTATTTGAACTTTTTACGAATGAAGAAATTGCCAAGCAAAATTTGTTGCATATTTAGAGTTATCCTTAAAGTCAGGCCATCAGGGGGCGAGAACGGCCAGTTTCGGCATAATAGGGCGTCAAGTCAAACGCCTAACTGGGAATGAAAATTTTACAAAAAGGATATAACTGGGACCCAAACTAGTTTTTCCACCAATTTTGGTGGTAATCTGAGTGTTTCCTTTTTCCTGAGCGCCTGCACTGCTCCTACCTGTACAACTATTATAATTACTCTCGAACCTTGTGCATCAAATGCATTTCATACCCAGATTCAATAAAATTTCTTTCTTTGCGGATACCACTGAAAGAGGGGATAGGGGGCAAAAGCAGAGGAGATAGGGGGGTAAAACCCAAGGTGACTTTTAGGGTAACTCTACTGTTTGTTGGTTTTGGCAATAATATAGTGTAGAAATTTAACTCTTTCAAGGTTTCATTGAATCTGATTTCGCATTTAAGCTAATTAGAATTATGGACATTGAAATTGATTAAACCATTATAAAGTATAGGTCTCGTAGTAAATTACGAGTTGTGGGCCAAGTTGCATGTGCTAGAATTATATATATAAAGGTTCATGATCAAGGTTTGGGTCACGTTTTGCGTCCCAGTTCATGAGGAACATATGAGTTTTCAAAGTCACCCAAATTGAGATTGGGAGATTTTGACGCGTCTTTTCCTTGGAGATATGATGGAGATGGAGTGCTGATTCTGTTTGTGCAACAAGTAGATCTTTTGGGGATGTACTGACTTTTTGAATTAGGTGTATTTCTCTGTTTTTTGCAATAGCAAGGAATTGTTTTTAGTATTTCTTTGTCTTCCAACTAGAGTCCTTTGTTTCCAGTAAAAAATCGGTATGAAATGTTGCATGGAATCACTCACAATGCGTTCTTTTGCAACCAGAGTTCCTTGTTTCTAAATCGGCGGCAGGTAGGGTCACCATATGATAAAGAGCATCTCCATCGTACAGCGGTCAAGTACGCATATGTACAACAAAATAATTTTGTGTTTTGTGTTGAGTCAGCCTGAAAATTTTTCAAGTGAACCCCACCCACAAATATCATATCATTCATTTAAAACATTGATAGGCCATTTAGACTATTTAGTTCTGGACCAATGCCTGTCTGGAATCAAATTGGTAAACACCTCCCTTTTTATTTCTATGTGTATTTTGAAGGATCTCCCCCAACAGAAGAACACTAGGCTGTTATGCTGAGGGAGCTCCCCCAATTTCAATTCCCATGGAAACATTTCTTTCTTACCAAACTGTAAAGAAGCCAGGAAATAAAAGGAGAGTTGCTTGCATAAGGGGAGGTTTCCACACTCGTGTGTTCTCCTGAGGTTCAGGAACACCTTGAGGCTCATGCCCTGGGGTGCCCCTCCCTCAGAAGAACACACTAATACAGGAACCTCCCCTACAAGATAAATTGATTCAGAGGTGTTCCCTGGCCCTGAAGTTTTAGCCATTCAATACCTGAGAGCAGCAAGATAGTGATCACTATCCTACTGCCAGATAACATAAAAGCATAAATATTGCGGTGTGGTGGAGATGCTCTAAGGCCATTTGGTAACGTGCGCATGGGTTTTCTAATTGTTTTTCACTTGAATAATACTAAGGTAGAATCATCCATCACCAAACACATACGTAATACCAAACACTTTCCAATGCTTTCCTCATTCATTAATCAAATTTAGCGAATTTTATGTCATTGGAGGTGCAACCTCGAGGGTTACATATGTTCTTTGAACATCAGAAGTACAGGAGCAATGTAGAAAACACAAAAAGAGGATGACTGATATTTGTTTCAAATTTTTTTGAAAAAATTAGCTCTTGACCTCTCTCTAGTTCTAGCCTCATAAATCTGGCTCATTTTCAGTATGTTTTCAGTGAATTTAAACCTCATGGGTGCACCAACTAGGGCTTTACAAACTTCTTTGTATTCTAGAGGCAAAAATGCAAAGATCAAAAAAAATTAGCTCAAAATACTATTCTGTTATAATTCACCCACCACCAAACACTGAACCCCCTAACACCAAAGACCCCATTATCTTCCTCATTCCTTTACTAAATTGAGCAATTTTTGCAGCATTGGAAGCTTCAGGTGGAGAGCTACAGATGCTCTTGGAGCTTGAGAAGCAGAGGAACAATGTGTGAGCATTTGACCTCCTTTGAGTTCTTAAGTGACCACTCACCAGCCTATCTACCCTAACGGTAATCCTAACAATATTTGTAACCAGCTACAGGAAATGATGGAAATCCAAACCCAGGTAAACTTTCTTCCCGAAACTTAGATGCAGAGTCCCTGCATCTCAGTAGTAATTAGCAAAAGACACATGATCTAGTGTACAGACCCAGAAAGGACAAAGTTTTCTAGTTATACAAAAACTCCTGCAATGGGTAGCAAAAATGTTTTTGTAGCTTTACTGGAAATATCATAGCTTTGCATAATTAATTTGCTTGTAACTTCCTTAATGTGTTTGTATTAGTGAGGTCTCTTGACAACCTATTGCAGTTTTAGTGTCACAAACTGTAAATAGAAACAGAAAGTGAGCTTGGAATCCAAAGTACCTCTCCAAAACTTGCTTGTAAAGAACCTGCAGGTCATTGATAATGCAAAAAGAATCAAATCCAAGAACTAAAACCTCCAGTGACAAACTCTGGTAACAACTACCTGAAAAACGTTCATGTCAGATTGCTGGAGGCTTTCCAGGAAGCTTTTGATGATTCGATTAAATTTCACTAAATTCTCTCTTCAAAATTTCTTACATGTGCCTTATCTTGATGCAATTGGGCTCCTAGAGATAAAAGGATTGAGTAGAAACCACAGGTAAGTTGTATTCAAAATCAGAAATTCAAAGTGGTAATCAACAAACCGGTACAAAAAGATGAATATAAGGGCCACTTTAGATGAGGGTCCAAGGTCCAGGGTCCATTGAAATAGAGCTATCTTATTGAACAAGAACCGTATATTGGACCCATGGCCTCTAGATGAGGGTCCAAGACCCCAAAAAAATGGCTAATCCAGGCTAAACCTAAATGGCACCATGTTGGAGGAATCCAAGATGCAAGCTGGGGTCCAAGGCGGGGTAGGACTCAAGAATTCAATTTGCTTCAAATGAGTCCAACTTGGTTCCTAGGAATTTTGATCCTGGATCCGTATCTAAAGTGAACCTAAGATTGCACTATTTTGATATTTGTAACTTGATCAGCTACAGGATCAGTGTTTCTTGTTTTGGGCACACTGGTGAGAAGAAAAGGGCCCTACAAATCCATACAAGGGATTTTTGCTGAAAAAAAATGCACTAAATCCGCCATTTCTTGAGGAAAAAAATCCTGAATTCGCCAAGTTTACACAATAGGTTACAAAAGTTCTCTGCAAAATATAGCAAGTTTCTTAAAAAAATTTACTTTCCTCTCTGACCTGTTACCCAATTTGGCCAATTCCTCTTGTAGAGGATCACAGTCCAACTACCTCACAAATTGAATAAAACAGCCGCTGAATAGGATCTAAGTACTAAACCCACTTTTTTGTGTTAGGTAAAGCTGTAGTGGGAGGGCATTCTCAGAATAAGGGACCATGCAAGGTTTCAGAAGAAGGGACACATGGATGGTCCCTTAATCTGAGAATGCCCTCCCCTGAGGGCTTTATTGTGCATAAATCACAGCTATTGAACTAAATCAATGTTACCACCACTCTGGTTGGGGTACTGGTATAGCACTGGTAACCAGTATCGCCCCTCCAATAGAAGTCACTGCTTCTTCCAGAAGCCAATACCATCCATGAATGTGTTGATTTAGTGTTACCGTGTTGCATGAACGGTGTTACCGTGTTGCATAATACACTCTGCCCCAAATTGCAGTGACCCTTACATTAAATATTTTGTACCCTTAACAGAGATTGTTGATGAACGTGGTGATTCCAGGGGAGTGTGATGGCCCCTTTGTATTCTTGTACCCTCTTTTAGCGGTGTACCCAAAGAAAGGCGCATCACCTACGGGTGCGTTTCTTTCCAGTGCCACTCCCCTGGATCCTAGGGGAGATTTTCGATGAAGCTGGATTTATTATCCTCCCTCAAGTAACTTAGATTACATCCTTGTAATTCTAGTACTAGCTATCTAGATTAGATCTGCAAGTGGAGTAAATGACTTTAAACTTGAGATAAATCTGTTATTGGAGGGACTTCTAAACCCTACCTGAAATTTTGCAGCTTCCTAGACTTCTACCTCTACAACTAGGTGTCCGTGGGCCTGGATTAAGCTTGGGGATGGGACCTTGGTGAACCAGCACCCACACTGGCACCATAGTAAAACCCCCAAATTCTATTTAAATTGTTTCTAAATGTTAGAAATATCCCATGCTTAGACTAAATCATGGTCGCTGAGTCGAAATCTAACATTTTTTGTGCTTAAGATGGCCACCAAGAGGCCTTGCTAAAACAAGGTGAAAGGTATGAGATCTGTCATGCCAATACCTTTCAAATGCTTGATAGATAATTTTCACAGCTTCATTCTATATCTCTTTCTATCGCTCCTTGTGCTTCGCATGTCATTTTCTTTAATGCAAACAACTTTGCCTTGAAGAAGGTATGAACTTGGAGAAGGTTTGTTGTACCATAATCCATATAGGTAAAGACTACCAAATTGTCTCTAGTCTTGTAGCCTGCTGAGAAGCACCAGCTAATCATGACCTACTATTGATTCTACCATATTTGTTGTCTAGGTTTTGCAACATTGAGCACATTTGAATTTACCATTTGTATTCAACAGAAAGTTGCAAACTGATCATGCAGATCCTCACAAATTAAGCTGGATCATGCCTGGCTGGCCGATTGATATAATCTTCTAGTTTTAAGTCTCAATATTACTAAACTATACGTGTGTTCACCAAAGTTTTTCCTCATAGAAAGTCACTTTTAAGTTTGTTCAGATTTATTCTTGAGCTCCTTTCTTCAAGACAGACTTGTTAAATAGAAAGTCAGATCCACCAGTTGATCTCAAGAAGGCTCATTCAAGATTGGGATTCCATTTTCAGGAATAATGACTTCAAGAGTTTTTTTTTTTTTTTTCCCCAAAAGACATGCAATTGGCAAGAGGAATAAAACACAACGACAATTCTTCTTACCTCATCTAAAATATTGTTGGTAATGTACTGCACAGAAAATGAAATAGAACCAGGTTTGCAATTCTAGGTTTGGGTTCACATTTACAATTCCATTTTCTTCATAAAAAGTTCATGAGCTATTTCAACTAATTAATTTTTTTCTCAAGCTCATTTTTTCAAGACAGTTTGCCAAATAGACTTAGATCCACTAGTTGTCTTTAAACAACTCATTCAAGATTGGGATTCCATTTCCATGAATACTCCAAGACTTTTTCTCCTCAAGAGAGATGCAATTAGCAAGAGGATTAAAACACAACAAAAAAATTTCATAGCCCATCTAAAACATTGTTGTTAACTTGTTGAACAAAATATTAAATTGAAAAATGTTTGCAATTCCAAGTGTGAGTTCATTTTTACATTTATAATTTCTTCATAAAAACTTGATGAGTATTTTTAGTTGTTTAGGATTTTTCTTAAGCTCATTTCAAGATGGACTTGTCAAATAGATTCAAATCCACCAATTGTCTCTAAAGGGCTTATTCAAGATTAGGGTTCCATTTTCAAGAATAAGAACTCCAAGAGAAATTATCACAATCAACAAGAGGAATGAAACACAACAATAATTTTTCTTAGCTCATTTAAACCATTATTGGTAATTTAAGTTGCACAAAAAAAGAAATAGACCAAGGCTTGCATTTCTAGACGTGAGTTCACATTTATAGATTATAGACAAGATTTCAAATCAGATTTGCCACCAATTTTTTAATTTTGGGCTACATAAAACACAAACTCCATCTAATTTATGTTCTTTATTAAATATTGTACAAATGAAAATGGAACAAGTAGAGGTGCAACCAGACCATTACAAATAGGCAAGCAAGAACCTCAATGAAATTTGTCACTGGTCAATCCGTATTCCCTAATTTATATTACCATATCCTAAATGGAGCATGTCACATGTCATCTAAGTCATTGTCTTGATGATACTTACCTATCCAATTGCTCATTAGTTACAATAATCCCATGCTAAGTTGTATAAGGATGATAGATTTTGTCAATGTAAAGAAAAAAAAGTAAAAAGTAAAATAAATTGGGTATTATATCCCAATTTAATTGAACATTCCAGATTTTTAAATTGAATAAATTTTGAAATGTCCTAAACTTGTCAATGTATTAATTAGCAACTTGATCATAGTAAGAGGACAACAGATCTTACACCTACAACACATTTCGCACTCTTAAGGAGTAGGTGTAAAAACCATTTCCCCCTTACACCTTGTGATTTATGTACCAACATGACCTATGGTATTGGCTCAAATGTGAGCTTGTCACTCACCTAAATTCTACTTCCAAAACCAATTTTGTAATTAGTTGACTTTTTAATGAAAATTTTACTCAAAATTCAATCTCTCTCCCACTAAGGTCTAAATTTTAAATTTTACCTCCATAAAAACTAATTCATTGGGCAATATTCAACAATACCAAAAGAGCATTCCAATTTTCATTTTTATAATCGAATTCTTAATGATGAGATTGTTCAATATTCAATAACTCTTGCACCATAGGTCTAAACATCACAAAACCACCTCAATGCACCCCTATTCATTAAAGGTTTTCCAATGATACCAAGAGCATGACAAGGGGCATTGTGATTTAGGAGATCTCAAAAGAACAACAAGTAAAACAAGTAAACAACTTTTTTTAATAGGTAGACCAATATGGATTAGATTGTTGGCCCAAGTGTGACCATGATTATACAATTGTTCCACGTGTGAACATGGTTTTAACAATAGAGTGCAATTGTGAAACACTATTTTAATTTTTATAATTAATTTTCAATGATCAAAATCATTCAAAATTCAATCTCTCCCCCACCTTAGGTTCAAGAATTACAAAATCAACTCCAAGAAATCCCACTCATCCATCTCAATGTGACAAATAATACAAAAATAATTAACTACATTCCTTAATAGATAAATTTTGTTCATCTTGTACAATGGGTAATAATCATGTAGGACATCCCCAATATGCATACTAGACTTGACTTCCACCTTGTCCTAAACCCCGTGTGTGTGTGTTTTGAAATGCACACAACACACTTTCACATTCATGTGATTGTTATTTTTTCCCTATGATACCCATTAGGTATCTCATCTACATTTTGATTTCAAATTTTTTTGTTTGGCAACTAACTATAACATGCAAATTGCAATTGATTAAAATTATTCTTCAACCATTTTTAAGTAATGATAACCTCTAAACAAAAACTAATTGATGTTAATGCAAGGGTAATAAGTAGAAGAGAAATGCATTGACATTTTGTAACATTTCAAACATTAGCAAATTTTTATTAGTTTTTTCATGAGAACCATTATTCTATTTTATTTTTGTTTGAAAAAAATGGAAACATTTCAAAAATCCCCCCAACACATCATAGGGACCATTATAGCTAACTAATCATATTAATTAACTTAGGCAATTGATAATTCCACTTGACACATTGGTGGTTTCTAATACATGGAAAAGTGGGAACACCACAATCATCAAAATTGTCCATGGGTTCCTTTTCAATAGCAAGAATAGTAGTAACCAATGTAAATGTTTCTTCCATTCCAATGTACTATTTGTGACCAAACCATCTCTAATCAATCTAACCCAACTTATAATCTAAGAAAATTGACTTATTGAATATTCTTTTGATTGTATCAATCCATATGCACCAAACTACCACTATGTTTAAAAGTGACCAAATAGGTGTAAAGGTTTTAAAAGAATGAAAAAAAAATTTAATTTAAAGAACATCGTAAAATATCTAATGTTTTCATGTCTCTTTATAACATCAATGGATATTTGAACCGCTATAATATAGTAATAGCCCACACCCATGCTAGTTGTGTCCTTGGACACTCTTAGAATCTATGCAATATAATTTATTATTTCATTAGGTCACACATGGGACAATTATCTTTGATATCTTCACACATCTACACTCTTCAAAGTTGTCAACTCGTTAAAAGGAATGATGTCCTTTGAAACCAAGAAAACAATGATTGGAAGTCTTCAATGACATTGATGGATGACAATACCACATATGTTAATAACAAAGTCATTAGTTCATAATCGTTTTATCCATGGGACATCCATGACAAAGGACAAAATGATGTAAACTTCTAGTTGTCATTTATATGATTATAAAATGACTATCATTTAAAGTGATACAAACAACAATAACATGGTTTTTCAATGTGACTGTTAAAGGATTATATTTTGAACAACATGGTAATCATGTATGATTAAAGAATGATTACCATGCGATGACATGGATATTGAGATGGCAAGTTCAAATTATTCTAAAATGATTAGAATATGAAGATGCTGGAAATTCATTACAAAATTATTAATGTACAATGACATGGGTAATGTTGACCGCCTACTTACCTATTTACCTACCCACTCACCTACCCACCTCCTACTTCTAATTTTCGATATCTTACCTACCTCCTACTTCCTATCCTACAACTTGTTTACTATCTACCCTGTAATCTTGTAAGGTCAAAACATGGTTAGGGTACCCAAAAGGACTATGTCATTTTATATTCATTGGACTCCCTCACCTAAACATCACTACAAGAAATCACAATTTTTCGCAAGGTTCAACTTGACTAAAGTGTCTTTATTGACCAAAAAGATGTTCACTTTGACTAAAGGCATGGGGCATGAAAAACACATGGTTTTTTTTATTGTTTTTTTAAACCAAAATGATCATTTTGACCAAGTGTGAAATCATACATTTAATCAAGAAGGACAAAATTTTAAAATGGTCCAAGATGCCCATGGCCTAATCAAATTAACCATACTAAATGGTCGTGTTTAATCAAACTGGCCATATTAATTTGGTTAGTTAATCTACTTGCTATGCTTACTAGGCTACCTACCTATTTACCTAACATATACTTACCTACTTACCTAAATATGTCCTATTTATATACCTAATTACTTACTTTCCATATACCTATCCATGTCCTACGTACCTACTTGTTTACCATATATCTACCCAGGTCCTATTTGAATAATAAGATAAACATTTAAGAACATGACAATGAATTCCAAGATTGAGATTCTAATCCCTTAACTTTCAAGTAAATTCTTGAAATGTAACAAATTAATAAATCCAGCTTTGCATACCCAAATGTTGTCATGACCTATGCTTATTGAAGCACCAATTAGTCTACCCTAATATAGTTATTAGATGGCAGTTTGAACATCTATTTACGAGTCCAATGATTAATTCATTCTGAAGGTCCCATGCAACTGTTTTTTTCACTTTTGCGATTTGGAAACATTCACAAATTTTTGCACTTTTTGGGCATCACTTCCTTTGACACTTGTAAATCATTATTCTCTCAAAACCTTCTTATATGGATGGATCCAAAAAATGATAATCTTGAAAGCAAGTACTGCTCAAGTTTATATAGTTGTAAATCTATTCAATTTTTTAATTTCTTTCCTTCTGTAGTCAATTGTTGGATTGTGTAGTACGTATGTTATGTTGTTGACATATTGGGTCATTTTCCTCTATGATTAAGGAAGTTTTGTTTGTCCCTTTGTGTCATAATATTCCTTTGATATCCGTTTCTAGTCCACATTAAGATTTTTTTTCCTCCATGCTTGATCTTTTATAGCAAAGAATGTTGCTTATCAACACATGTGCATTTCAACTTCCATGATTGGAAAGGATTACTTAGAATATCACTCACCATTAAAGTATTGCTCACCACCACTAAAAGAACCTTGGTGAGCTCATCATTTTTTGCTTATTAACATGTTGAATTTTGATAGTTTGTTTTGCCTAATTATTGCCAAATGCTTGCCTAATCAAATGTTGGTATTGAAATTACTTGTTTTGATTTTTCATGGTGATCTAAAAAGGGTTTATGCCATGGATGTGTTTCTTCTTAACCATAATTTCTTTCAAAAATAGTGAAAGATCACATGTTCTTCTTCATTTGATTGACATGTTAATCAAGGCATTTCAAATTAGGATCAATTTTATCCTTAATTCACCAAGGATTTTAATGTCCATTGTGATAGACTAGCAAAGTACAATGTAATGAAGGTTCTTAAATGATACATTGTAGATTACAATTAAGAAGCAATTGAACAACTTAAGAATTTTAATAATTTGGTAAATTTGGTTTGGTATTTTGTTGGTGTAGGTTGGTTGTCGTGAATACTACATGTCCCTTGTCACAAGGTAATAATAACTCACATTAGTTCCCCATTTGACACCCATTTCCATGTCTATGCTTCACCATCCATCTAGGCTTGAATTGTCCATTTCCTTACCAATTTGCCAAGTTTTTTCCCAATGGAGATTTAAACCTAATATCTATAAGAAGTCATAAATAGTTCCATTTCCATGTCCACATTATACTCCCTTCCCAACAATGGTAGTGTGTAAGATCATTTACATACTACAATATAATTAGTTACCTTCTTCCTTTTAGCATCACAAATCCTCTTATCACCCCATTACGTAAATAATTACTTGATCATGATATTTAGGACTTCCCCTATTATTAGAAATAAGTAGAAAGTGAATGGGCATTCTTGCCTCATTCTTTTTTAAATTTAATTTGAAGGTATAGTTTTTCCATTGAGGTAGATAACAACTTCAACTTTTTGGAATAAAATTTAACCGTGTCAATGAAATTTGTCATCATGGGTGTGGTCACACTAACAACATTAATAGCCATAACCACTACTTCATTTTGTGTATTTCAAATCGTAAAAAAATAATGAACTACAAATGGACTTGGGTGCAAATAGGATAACATGAGCCATACCCACCTGCTTTTGATTACTTTTGTAATTGCTTTTTGAGAAATATTCTTGAAAAAGTTTTCAAAATTAAAATATTATTATTATTATTATTATTTTAATTTTTATGTTAAAAATTTGGCAAAAAATGTCATTTAAAAAAAAATAAATCCATTTACAAATCCTTTTACTACTTAAAAACAAACGTTATAGTGTTTAATGAATGTTTTTGTTAATTTTTTACTCATTGGATTAATTTCAAATCAATTCACATGTTTCCATGATATATTAAAAATACAACTATATAAAAAATCTTACAAATTTAAACATCAAATTAAATTACAACTATAAAACATGAAAAAACCAAGCACACTTTACATTTGTCATGGTACATGTTATTGTGACTACACCCATTTGTTTTATACTTGATGTTATTTTCAATATATTGATATACATCCAAAAAAATTTAAATAAACTTAATGAATTAAAAAAAAATACAATTTTAAAAAAATGTTATGTAACCATTGTTTTCAAGTGGTAATGAAATAGTAAAACACATTAAACACAATTTGATTTTTTTAAATGGCACGCATTTGGCAAAAATTATATATAGACCATAACATAATAATATTTTTTAAAATTTAAATGATGTATTGGAAAGATTTCAAGAATATTTTTGAAAAAAATATTGAAAAGGCATAGGTATAAAGGGGTGGATGTGCCTCTTATTTAAGTGGTTAGACCCATTGACTCTAATGTTGAAAAAATATTCTTTTGTTTGGGTTCAACGAACATGAAATAGGAAGTTGTCATGATAATATCATGCACAAAACATGTCCAAAATGGGGTTTGAACTGTTACTTCCTTGATCACAACCCAAGATCCTTACCATCCAAATGCCATTTCACAAAAAATATAAAGACACATTCTTTTGAAATATTATGCATTATAACCTTATTATCAAACTATGTAGTTTCAAAATCAAATTGATAACAAATGTACATTTTTAATGTCATAATTAATTTAATTAATTTCCAGATTGATAATTATATTGAATTTTATAATGCCTTTTAATTTTGAAATTGAAATTTACTTAAATTAATTTTAAATATATTAATTAAATTATATAGTTAAATTATCATTTAATTGAATTCTATCATTTAAAAATTCTACATGGTAAAACGCCATATTGATTTCTATATTATGATTTAGCCAAAAATTCAAGTATAATAATTGTATTAATGATTTCTTACAAGTCTTATAATGAAATGAATTTCAATTTTGAAACAATATAATTAAAATTCATAAGTCTTTAGTTTTGCAAAAGAAATTAATTTTTTAATTTTTTAATTTCAAATTATAAAACATTATACTATTCAAGTTTCACATGCACAATAGTTTTACTTTATTTTTGAAATAAATTAAAATATAGAATTTCAATTTTATCTTCCATGCTTTCACATTTTTTTTGTTACATTTCAAAAGTTGTCCCTTATTTCTATTTTTTATGTGAATAATTAGAATTAAAAAATGAAAACATGGTACCCATAGTTTACTTTTCATTTGCTTTAGAATTTTAATTTTAAAATAATGAAACAATATATTTAAAATAAGTTTAGTATTGCCACATCACCAAAAGTAGTATTATAATTAAATCAATCATATTTAGATTACTTGTTTATGTCATTTTAGTCACATTAATCACATCAAACAAATTTGCATGTGTGTCACATATGCTTGTGTCCAATGTAATGTTCATTTCAACTAAATAATTAGTCTTTTCAATCAAAATAAACATGTTTGGTTTTGATTTTAATCAAATCAAATATATTCATTTTACAATCATTTTAGTCACAATGATACTAATGAAAAATACATATTTTTGTAATAATGTTATGTACTTAACCTATTTAGCCTAATCTACCTACCTAGTCTACCTATCATGCCTAGGTTATTTAAATTGGGTAGGTTAGGTAAGTAGGTAGTTATTTACCTACCCACCTATTCACGTCCCTATATATTTGGGCCCTACCTATCTATTGAGTTGACCTATTGTTGATGGTCAAACTTCCTAATCAATATAACCATAAATAATTAAATTGATATTTATTTTATTATAGATATGGCTTAAACAAAATTGAAAGTCCCATTTCATTAGGTCGAGTTATTTTTTTATTAAAGGTATCCTTTTTTTTGTTGCAATTGGCAAAACATCAGTAGTTAAAAAGTTATTTCAATTAATTAAACTAAAATTTTAAAAAAACATGTCACTTCAACAACTGGGGCTTCTACTCAAATTGACTATAGATGCCACGAGAGACTGGTTGAATCTATCAAAGTTATACTATCAATGTCCAAGATATATATTTTTCTTCAAGTGGTTGGAGCACTGCATATCCACATTTGGCCCACATATAGGGTAGGCCATTTAACCCTTCACTTGATAACCCTTTCAAATAAACCATAGGTAGGGTAGTAATGTAAGCTCCACATGCAAAGGGCTCCAAGCACAAATGTATGTCTCTTTTAGTAATTTTGTCACATCAACAACCTTTACCCCTCTCCATAGTTTTTCCAACTCCTCCACTAGTGGCTACAAATAGACATCTATCTTCTTATTTGTCACAAACTCTTTCCCAAGCATCAATAATGTTAGCATTACAAAAAAGCTTTTTGTTGTCATCCAAGGTGGCAAGTTGTAGTTGAGAAGGAAAATTGACCAAGTATAATTATTCTAGATAAATCAACATACATGTTCACCCCATTTAGGACTAAACCAACCTTATGTTGCAGGAACCAAGTACAAAATCAGGCCAAGTGTTGTCAATATGCTTCCATGCGTTCGAATCACAAAGAGCAAATTGACCCATTGTAACCAAAAGAGAGGGACCCAGAAAAGCAGACGACGCATACACCACCTGCCCTAGACCCCCGGCGCCTACTTTCTACAGATTTCTCTGATGCTCATTGAGCATTGAACTTCTCATGCTCAATCTTCCTGCATTCTCTTCTCTGACACACCATGCTTCAACAGACTGCCGGACACAACAGCACAGCATTCTCGAAACCACTTGCACACAAATGAAGGTTCAAAATGAGAGTTCTGGCATCATATTTACTGAGTATTTACATCCCGACAGCACAAGCATGTCTTTCAACGAAACAACAAGTCCTTGCTCCTTCTCTTGTTCTCTATCCTTCTGCAGCATGAACCCAGCTACCTATCAGACGCAGCGGAAATCCACATGACATTTAGCTTTGCCAAGGATGAACACCTTATATATGCTTCAAACATGGGATTAAGGGAAAATGGTGGAGCAACTTGCAAGGAACAATGTTGGACCCTTCAAAAATCAAGACCTTTGACACTTTGGGCAAGCCTTGGCTTTGCTTAACCCCATTTAAAATTTAAAGATGTAAGTATTATAACAAGCATGGATCACATGATAACTCAATCTTAGTAATTGGTCTATGGTTTCAGCTTGGTATGACAACTTGAGAAGGGTGTTATCCTTAAGAATAAATTGACCTTCAAAGAGTGTAAATAATTCATCCATGAAGCATTACTAACTCCATGTGTACATACATTAATAGAATTGATGCAAGATAACTAATGGGAAAACCTTCATAGAGTGAAGTTTGGGCCTCTTTCAACATTTCAACTTCTGCCTATTCATGATCACCTTCCACATCCAAGTCAACAAAATCCAGATTATTTTAGGTTGTCCCACCCTTCCCCCACCATCAGAATTGCCCATTTCATTAGTGCCACTTCCATTGAAATTGCCAACCCTTCCAATATCCCCTCTTGCAACTCATCACACCTTCGCAATGCCTCAGTTAACATTCTGTTTAGCTCAATATCTTGGTCCATGCCCACATTTGGAAATGCTGCCATATGATTATCATCTTCTGGTGCAGCTTGGTTTAATGCCTCAAGTTCAGTAGATTCATCAACCCCCTGTGATCCAACACATGGATAAGGAACACATGAAAACACATTAAAAGATATCATAAGACCTATGCCTGCCAACCATATGCCCTGCGAATGTCTTGATTTGGCAAATTGTCACATGGAAAACCGCCAAGTCTGTAAGCCTCAACTGTGATAGCTTCTTCAAATGATCAGAAAGTCCACATGGGCATTCAACCATGTACTTGTGAATTGCTTGGATTTCCACTACCTACCGGCTAGACAAAGTTGTGAACTTGGAAACCAAAATCAAATCATCAGTAACCCTATAGAAGCAAGGCAATAAGACCCGCAGAAAGGGAACAAACTTCTAAGCATTTAAAGTACAGATGGAGCAATGATATAGTTGGATATATGGGTTGAATTTGCAGTACCTTGGTTTAGGTCACTGAATCTGGTTGCTTCAATTATAATGCATCATGCATATAATTCGGCACATAATCAATAAACATAATAAGGTTGATATTTGAAAGTAATTTGGAGTCATGATGTGGTTGCATGTCGATTGGATTTCCAAGACCTACATATGACTAACAAATTTTTATAAGACGCCTTTCAACTATGTCTACAGAATGTGATTAATCACATAGGCTGTTACCCATAAGATTTTAAAGTAATTTGGAGCAATGATATTGTTGGGTATTAAATTTTTGGACTGTAGACACTAGGGATAGTTGACAAAGCTGCCCCCTTTCACCACCCATGTCAACAGACTATACACATTGATAAACATTTAAACACATAAACAATCAACAAGACTAAGCAGATCTCAAAGTAAATATTTGGAGCGATGATGCCATTGGGTATTAGCTGGACTTCCAGTACCTGGTTTTACTAGTGATTGAAAGTAATTTGTGGCAAAGATGTGGTTTGACTGTTGATTGGATCTTATGGACAAATATATATGCCCCATTTCAGCTTTGTTTGCATGACGGAATTAAACACATAAACTATTGGCAACAAAACTAAATACTTAAGCAGATTTCACAATATTTGGACTAGCAATGGTGATGTTGGGTATTGTTAAATTTGAATTGTCAACACTAGGGATGGTTGACAAAACTGCTCCCTTTTAGCTTATATGTTAACAAACTCTACCAAAAAAGCAGTTAAACATGTAAGACAATTAAACAATCAACAAGACTAAGCAGATCTCCAAGTAATTTGGAGCAATGATGTCATTGGGTATTAGCTGGATTTCACTCACCTAATTTTAGTGACTGAAACCACAAGCTTCAACTATAACACACCTCATATAATCCAACACAGTAGCAATTTAAGCAAATTAAGTAAGTGCATCTGAAAGTAGCTATGATTGGGTCAATGATGTTCATGGGTATTAATTGGATTTTGTATTTGCATATTTATTTGACAAACCAACCCCCCTTCCATGTATGTCATTCGAATGTCATTAGAGACATATATAACATGTGCAAAAATAAGCAAGCAGATCTCAAAGTCATTTTTGGAGCAATGATGTTGTTGGGTATGGGTTGGACTTCTAGTACTCTTGGTTTTAGTCAATGAATCCACAAGCTTCAACTATAACACCAGTGTACACTACAACTCATCATACATAAAAATAATAAGGTTGACAGTATCTGAAAGTAATTTGGAGCAATGATGTGGTTACATATTGCTTGCCAAAACTAGGGATGATGGATATTTTATGTCAGCAGAATGTCTTTAAGCCCCTAAACAATCAGCAAGACTTAGCAAATTTGAAAATAATTTGGAACAATGATGTCATTCCAGGTATTAATTTGACTTACAATACTTGGTTTTAGTCACTAAATCCACAAGCTTCAATCACAATACTTGCATATAATTTAGCACATAAGTAATGAGCAAACTAAGTAAGCGCATTTGAAAGAAATTTGGAGCAATGACTTTCAGATGTCGTTGGATTGGATTTTCCACACCTACATTTGATTGACAAATTTGCCCCCTTTCAACTATGTCAGCAAAATCTATAGGTCTTAGCCTAGTTGGATTTTTAATATCTGGTTTTAGTCACTGAATTTGCAAGCTTCAACTATAACACAACTTGCAATTATGCACATAAGCAAATCTATGTTTAAGAACCATTAAGCCCATTTTGCAAAATGAAGAACAAATTGGACATGTAAATTCAATTTGGAGCAATGATGTGGTTGCGTTTTGATTGGATTCCAACACCTGCATTTGGAAACAACAAATTTGCCCACTTTCAGTTATGTCAACAAAATATAATAATTAAGCACATAACCTATCAACAAGACTGAATAATAAAGCAAATATAAAAGTAATTTGGAGTAACACTATTTTTGTGTTTTGGACCTTGGATTAACAAATCTGCCCCCTTCATTATTTGACAAGGTACTTTGTTGTTCAAGTTACAAGTTTCCTTCATTATATGTAGAGGCTTTCAAATTAGCAATGAAGACTTGAAGAAACTAAACAAAGGACTTCATGTTTGGCATCATGAAGATATTTTGAATTAGTACAAAATAGTCACATCTTGGTCTTGATGGTGAAATAAGTCTGCCAACATGTTCATGATCCACATTGGAGCAACTAAATAACTTTCAAATGTATGATGGCATCATAAGGAGTCCAAACATAAGCAACTACAACATCACTAACATCATATCTTTCAATTGATATTATCATTTTTGTCTATGGAGAAGTGATTCACTTGCATAACCGAATTGGACATAATTAATTGCATTTTAACACCCACACAACACTAGAACACATTGTATGTTTTGCAACTTTCATTTGCAACTAGGTATTAGTTACAAAGGGTAAAAATCGTAGCTTTCTCTAATTTTTGTTGTAAGAGATTGTGAAGGACACATTAAAACTATGGAGTGGGCACTATGAAAATTGAATTATCGACCTTTCACACCCCACGTGAGAATCGTACCTTGAAAGACCTAGGAGGAAAAGGGTAAATGAGTGGCACATAATGAGGTTGGAAGGGGGGAAATCTTGCTAAATCTAAACTAGATCAACTTGACAAAATTTTAATTGAAATATAAGGTTTACCCTATGGTTGGGGTGTTCCTGAAATAATCAGCCCTTGACACGAGAGTCCAAGGTCGATTATTTCAAGAATGCCCCAACCTGAAGGTGTTTGTCATTTTAAAATTCAACTCATTTTTTACTTTTCTAAATTTTTATTGTGATATCTAAGGGTACCAACCAAGGTTGGACAGTTCTCACTTTTGTGAAAACTGTTAGTTCTGATTATCATAACCATTTTAAAGAACCTTGAAGGTTCTCATTTTAAAAAAAGAAGAAATGATTTTTGATAACCTTTAAGGCTTTCAGATTTTTGGAAAGAAAATTCTCACCAGTTTTCAGTGTGGCCGGTTCTCATAAAAATTATTAACTTCGGTTTTCAGCGGCGATTCTCACAAGTCGATTTTCGAAATTAAAAATTCAATGTTTCTAATTACTTAATGTAATGTGAGTTTTTGATTAAAATTTAAGAAATCTCAGAATCAAAATTACTTGCTAAACATGAAACAAATGTAAAAAAATAAAGAAAGAAGTGAATTTTCTTGCTTTCAAATTCATAACTTTCTTAGTTTTTATTCATTTTAAATCATTTAAAGTGCCATAAGAGTGCCACCTGAAGTTTAACAAATCAACTTGAAACTCTAGCAATAAAAGAGCAACATACAAGGAATGTTTTGAGTGTTGGAGAACCAGTTGTTGTAATGTCTGGTTGTTTGCTTTTTTGAGTTCTTGACCCCTTTACTTGGGGGACCATAACTTTTTCAGTTTTAGTTTGTTTTCAACGATCGTTAACGTGTTAGATGCACCAAGAGAAGAGGTTCAAGTTTTGTTTGGACATCAGAAACAACAAGTCCTCCCCTTCGATCCAACCTGCCTTGAGCTTTTAAATGTTCAATCACCGATTGGTCTACCCTAAACACTAAACACAGTGAAAACCCTGAAAACTGATGCTCATATGTTTTAATATCTTTAAAGGTTATCACACATAAATTCAACTGATACCCTTTAAGGTTTTCAAAAAACCGATTCTCAAGAATGGAAAAGCAGGTTCTCCAAAAGATTATCACCTAATCTGAAAACCTTCAATTCTCATTCAGAGAACCAAACTGAAAACCATAAAGGTTCTCACTGAAAAAGTGAGAACCGCCCAACACTGGTACCAACCACCTACATACCAAAATATCATAGTAAAAAAGAAATGAAAATAATGCGAGCATTTCAAAAATTAAAAAAACCCACAACATCAAAAAGAAAAACACCCATCTTCATAGACATTTTGTTTTTCAAAATGCCCATTCTTGAATTTCTTCATTTGTGTCAAAAATATATATATTAAAAAAATGCCCATTTGTTGTTGACACTTGATTATGGCCTATAAAACGCCCTTCATTTACAGTGTTACAAAACGTGGCAGGTTTTACAACATATATAACAATACCCCTTATATTGAGGGAGGCACACTAAAGGTCTTGAAGAATGAGATCCTGACTATTCTTGTGTTGTTCCTGAGTTTAAAAGGAACCTTCAATCTTGGTTCTATTGTTTTCAATGGAAGCTCTAATATGGTCTTGAGACTGGTTCTTTGGATTTTTAACTCTATGGTTCCCCTCATTTTCATAAAGTTATTTAGAACTAGTCCAATTTAAGACAATATCCAGTTTCCTTTCCATTACACACAACTGAACTTTAAAAAGATGTGTACTTAATTTATTCAACTAGTGCACACATTTCAAAATAAAAATTATATAACATTAATTATGTGCAACCAATCAAATGCAATAATTTGTTTAAAATCTCGTGTCAAGTTTATAAAAAAGTTTCAATAATTATTTTTTTCCAATTAGAGAATTTGAACCTTTATAAAAACAAGACAACACCCCCATTTCATTTCAATTAAATCTAACAACTAAGCTAGTCTTCTACTTAGATTTCAAAGAAACTTGGAATCTCCAGTCCAATTAAAGACTCTAGAGCCTGACCTTATAACTTAACTAAACCTGCTATAGTTCAAGAACCTGCCAACACTAGTCCTAACCAATGTTAGGTGGGTACCCACTAAGGTAGTAAGATTTGACAAAACGAATTTCAATTAGCAAACACCAAACTGAAACTAGTTTTGATTTTTGGAACTGGGTTCTTGGTTCTATTTCAAAGTGTAGAACTAAAACCAATATCTAAATTATTGAAAAATAACATTATTGGAAAAAAAATTCAAATGACAACCAAGATTTAATTTGTAGAACTGGAATGGAGATTCTTCATAAAAGTAAAGAATCGGCAAACACTAGATCATACACTAGTGTCGTTGGCCTGTTAATGCTTCTTTTTTTTCCATAACTGGCCGGGTAGGTTATCAAAAAATTTAAAATTCAAACCCATTGGTTATCAATTTCACTATCAAAGTTATACCCAATGGTTATCAATTCATTCAAGTACTTTGTGATAATAACTGCTGGTTGTGCATATGGTTGCCTTGAGAACAATGGGTTATACTATCTAGGTAGGAGAGGTTATAGGTTTTTTAAAGAAAATATCATAAACATGTTTAGGGTTTTAGGATTGATAACCTACTTAGATGAAATTTCAATAATGTGGGTAGGTTATTAAAATTTGAAAAGTAAACATTCAACTGGTAGGTTATCTATCCATTTTCAAAAATAATAAATAACCAGCTGGTAGGTTATCAATAATCAGGTATTTCTCAATAACCTGCCAACACTAGACCATGCAACTACTAGACTCATTGCTCTGGTTAACTAAGGCCAAAATCTGGTTTTTTTGGTCACCTTAGAAGCTTCAGTTGTAAAACCTTCAAACTTCAGTTTTCTTTTGCTTTGCTGGAAAAGATCATTTCAAGACTTTCACACCCCTTCATTTTGCAGCTGAAGGTTCAGGTTGGGGATTTTGGAAGCTCACTCCATCCAGGTCCTACTACAGCCCATCACCTGCCCAACAGTGATTTTTTCAACAACTTTTGTCAAAATTTTCCTCAAAACAATCCAGAATTGTTTTTTTTTTCGGAGAAGTGTGTTTTTCCTTTTCTACAGTGTAAATTGCATTAAATTCTCTCTTTCTAAAAAAAATCACCATATTTTCAATATTAAAAAATTGAAAATGAAACCCTGCTCCCCAATCATTTTCTTTTCTTCCTTGCCTAAAATTTTCAGCAAGGATAGTTATTAATCCTTGTTATATATTTTCCAATGTAAATGAATTCTTCTGTAATTGTTACCTACTTGTGTAACGTAATGTAATCGTTGACCATTGCATTTAATCTTGATCTCTTGCACTTTGCTAACATACATGGTAGGTTCACATTCAAGGATTCAACAAAACTACAAGAATGGGTTGCGCTCATAGTACCCTTAAAGGTCCCCTCTGTGAGGAGGAGCTTAAGAATTGGTTCTCCATGTCTTTTGAAGGTCCATCTTACCTACCTTAGCTGCATATGCCTTGAGTTATTTCGGGAACGGCTTTGTATAATTATGCCCTTTGTTGTGCTTGTCATGTGGCCTACATCACACTCTTACTTGTATTGTAAGTACAAACTTCAAATCAGGAGTAAGTTACAAATGTCACAAATCTTATATGAATCGGGGGACTTGCTGTTGCCCCACTTTCAAGTTTTTTGGGCTGATTCTGGGAGTTGGGCCCAAGGGTGGCTCCAAGTTAGACTAGTTCTTAGTCTCGTTAGCAAGGTCAAGCAAGTATAGGTAGAGAGTCTAAGTCTGTCCTGAGTGGTTGAAACTTT
The DNA here is from genome assembly GCA_963921925.1 of Sphagnum tenellum. Lineage (NCBI taxonomy): Eukaryota > Viridiplantae > Streptophyta > Sphagnopsida > Sphagnales > Sphagnaceae > Sphagnum > Sphagnum tenellum. The sequence continues at coordinate 10,616,102 of OY998158.1, read as the reverse complement.
GGGATTTTGATGTGTGTCATACGGTGCACAAGTAACTAGGAGCTAAAAAGACAACATGAGGAGCTTGACATGGCACATGGAACACAAAGTGACAAGCAAAAAAGGGCGTTACATCTGGTTTTTGGTAATGCTAACAACAACCGCCATAGGTGTTACCTTGCATATAATGGCCACTCCTATGGGCATTTCATTTTTGAAACACTCACTTATGAATTTTATTGTTTCTTGTAAACTTTGGAAGGTATCCGCATGGTGTCATGGGAAATAAATTACAAATAAAAATATACACATATGCTTTTACACTTGGTAAAACCTTTGAGTGCGATTTTTATTAGAATTAGTCTTGTGCTTAGCTCTACCTTGTGCGAGCCCTTATTCTGGTAAAGCCCACACAACTGAAGGCCTTACCCTACACTAAATGGTGTGAAAAGTTGCCTTGTTAGTCCCATATGACACACATTCTTTGTTTCAATGATCCTTCAAGTTTATTGAGTTCCCTTTTGAAAACCCAAACGACCTTCCAAGATCCAAAAACCGTTGTAGAGAAATGTGCGCTTATTTATTTATTTCTACCAATACACCAATGATATTCAAGAATCTTAATGGGTTTGTCCTTTTTTTTGTCCATGTATGTTCATACGAAAGCATGTTCGGTTGAGTGTTCCCAAGGCAAAATGAAGAATAACTCCAAAGCTTAATAATTCAACATAGCTTGTAAATCCCTCTTCAACCTTTTGTGGTGGAGTGTTGTTGGACACTTTTGAACCATTGTAACTGAGGCAATAATATGAGGCAACATTATTGCTCAATTTTTCTCCTAAAATACTCTGAATCCTTTTCGTCCCACACCCGAGCAAGCTGGGTGAGCTATTATGGGCATGTAATTGTCTTTGGGATGACCGATCAAGTAGGGAATTGAACCCACTACGACCACTTACAAGCCAGGTTTAAATCCTAACCTAACACCAACCCTCGTACCCATAAGGAATTGGGGCTTACTAAATATAGGAGCTACTTGTAGACCCCATTCCTCATGTCGTGAAACATGCGAGGCATACTTTGATGGCTGCAAACAATAGCACTACAAAATTGTTGGAAAAGTGTTTGAATCAACTACAAACCTTAGATGGGAAGTTTACAAGCCAAGATACCTAATTGGGAAGAAAATGAAAGAAAATTAGTGACAGACTTCCCAAGGTGAGAGTGGAGTTTGGGCCTTGGCATCTAAGAGTAGATCCAAATATCTTCACCAAACAATTATGAGGGACCAGGTGCTATAGAAGCAAGTGCTCTACATGTGGAGCATATACGGAAAATGATGCTTCTACGTGTGGGACACAGCAGGTGTTGTCTAGTCTTGAAACCCAACCGGCCGCCGCTTATGTTTAAGTTCCAAAAGCACCCAAATGCAAAGCATTCAGAGACATTGTCTTGTGTATTTGGAGGTGAGGGCACCTTTTACGCATGAATACCATCACTGCTGGAATTCACAACACAGGACAGACATTAGGCCAAATCCTTAAGAGTGGCAATTACACCTGCACCTACTTTGTAAAGCATAAGCACCTCTCACTTGGGATGACTTTGACCTGCTCCAACTTTTCTTAGTGCAATCCGAAGGCACCTGACCAAGCATAATTTTTCTCTGCTGTTTGTTTGCAGGGCATTTCAAAAATGCCTCACCCTAGGGCTACACCCTGCACATGGCAAAATTTTAGTTGTCCCTGAAACCAAAAGGGCAAACCAAAAGAAAACTTCTTTTAGAAACTTATTTACATAGGTATTGTGTTTACCTCTAGAAGCTGTGAATTTTGCAGTAACTTAATCTCTGTCCCCACTTGACAGAAAAAATGTCTTTGTGGATGAAATGTCTTGTTGTTCTTTATTAATTTATGCTGCAACCAACAAGTCTTGGTCAGATTCTTCACTGTGAATGCACAGATCAGTGAAGATCAGTTCGAAAGTAGCTCTTGAAGGATCGGTTGTGGTTACCCATTTATGCTTAGGGTTTTGACTTCAGAGTATGGATGTTTCATTTGAACTTTGAATCTAAAGAACATGAAGAAATTTTCTTTACACATTTCATTTTTCTCAAAGATCTTTAGGACCACTGACACCCGCCAAGTTTGGTAGAGTGATTTTTTGGAGCTTCTTGCCTTTAGTGTTACCAACTGGAAACAGACTCTCACAATCACCTGACGAGACTCTGATGCAAGACTCTGATGCACTTCCACAAGTATGCTACTTCACGATCTGTGAGAAGTCGTGATCTGTGAGAAGTCGTGCACGTGTGTGTTGGAGCGCACTCGCTCCCCCAATTCTCTCCCGAGTCACAACGGTCTTCTTCACTATAAGTCAACAAACACCCATGCCCATTGCCCACGACGATGGTTGTTCCACAGTGCTGGGCATTGCTGCTGATTCACTCTGGCCGATCCTCTGCTAGTCACTTTAGCTGATTTAGTAGTAGGTAGGCCCGACCCTTCTGCCCTAAATTTCAGAGGGTGTGAGCTTCCATTGTGGAAGAAATCTTCCATTTGGAAAGATTCTTGTTGAGTTCCTTTGTACCTGACAATGGTCATCTAAATACACTACAAAACAAATTAGGGCAGGCTTTTTAGTGTGAAGAAGTGGGAACCCACCACTAGTGCACTATGGATGGTGCATGGACAGGAAACACTTTCTCATTGTATTTATTTACCAAGAACCACAGTGGTTAGTTACATACTAACAAGTAACAACTTTTTTTAAAACTAATTCATTATTAAAAATTGTCAGCAAGGAAGGCAACCCTAGGCTACTAGGGTAAACAATAAAAATCCAATTAAGTTTGACAGCTTTACATCACAATCCATTACTCGAATGTAAAGCTATGGGAAGTCACTCTTTATGGAACATATCATATATGGGATAAAAGGGGGGGTTTTTTTTTTTCAACTTTTTGATGCCACACCTAAATGTAGTGATAAGTTCACTAACGCAACTCTTAAAAACATTTAAAGGCAGCCAATTGAACAATCTCATTAGTCATGATTCTATGTTGCAACTACGGACATGCCTAGGATGCTACCTATTATAAAATTTAAGTGCCAGTTTACTTTACGAAAGTTAACTTCTTTAAATATTTCAAGGCGCATTCTAAGAATATGAATGGTCATATATGCTTTCTTTTCATCCCTGAAAACAAAGCCAATTCCATAGGCCCCAGATTTCTGTATACTTTCTACACAAATCCTAAACCCTTTTTCTCTAGACAGACTGGGTTTTTTATAATCAAAAAACCCAACCCCTCCCCCGCCCTCCCCCACACCTTGGGAGTTACCTTACAAAAGAATATACGTAGGTAATAAAAATGAGAAAAGGACGGAACAAAAAGGAAAAGAGTTAGGAAAAAAGAGACTTTAAAGGGGGCAAAAAAAATTGTGAAAAGAAGAAAAAAGAAAAAAAGTTATCCACCTGAGTAAAAGTTGGGGGCAAGGGGGTGGGCCGCGGGAAAAGTTATTTTGGGCACCTGGTTTTGCTCCCCTATTTCTTGTGATCTCCGTGTCGTCTGCCAACCCCCGGTCTTTCTTTTACCGTCTGTGGAATTTGCACTTTGGTGCCGGATTCCGTAAGTTATTCGATCCGCTTGCTTCGTTCCTTTCCTTCGACGATGCTCTTTTTTAAAAATTGGTTTCTTCTTCTTTCTTGCAACACCCGCCGCCGCGCGGGGCGGTCATGTTCCTTGTCGTAGAAAGGAAGGTGCTTTGGGAGCGGAGCGAAGATGCGCTCGCATATCTCCTCAATTCGCCTATTCCTCGAGCTCTGTTTTCGACGAGATTTTCTCAGGTAATTACTTACTTCGTCTGGCTGACTGGCCTTAGGTTGAATTGCTTTGTGTAGTTGTTGCTCCTGGGTTTTGGATTTAGTTTAGGTTGAGGTTTGTAGAAGCAGCTCTTGGAATGCTTCTGTAGAAACAAGCCAGCTAGCCTGCATGCCTGCCTGTTCTCATTTTTTATTATTGCTTTCTTCCGAGCGGAAGCAAGCAGCAAGCTGGAGCTGATCTATTGTTTTTTGTTACCAATTTTGTGTTCGCGCCTTCTTCTGCCTTTCTTCTTCTTTTTCTTCTCCTCTCTCTCTCTTCTTTTGTCGAAGGGAGAGACGTCATACTGGACATACTTGGCCATTTTTGTTGTTTGTTGTTAGTGGAAAATAGAGATCGGTTTCTCGCAGTTGTTGTTGGAAGAAGAGCCGCGGCACGATTTTAATTTCTTTTCTATGTTGTTCCGCCGTGGTGATGTTTCCGGTAATGATGACGATCGCGGGTTTTTTTTTTTTTTTTTTTGAAATTCAGATTTTCGTATCTTTCTCCGATGCACATTCATCGGACGTAAGGTTTGCAGTTTATTTGATGATTGAGAAATCTTGGATTGCTAAAAAAGAATCGTTCTCCTGCAGAGAATACACTCTGGATCTGCTTTTATTGATGAGCTTATTGAGCTTGCCTCCCTCCTTCAATAAGTGCGAGCATCTGGCATGAAGAAATATCACAGTTGCATACAAGTTGGTGAAACGCCTGCATCATATCCCTGCAATACTAGACCTATGGCACAACTAAGGTTAGGTTCATGCACAAGAAATTGAGCTTCTTTAGGAGGTGGAAGCAGTCTCGGTGAATACACCTGATGCTGGTCTCCTTTGGTTGCTTCCGGAAGTGATCAATGAGGTATCTCCATAGCTTTGAGCTTCCTTTAACCACAGCTCAAAAAGTTATCACTCTCTTCCTGTGGATAAGATCATAATAACCACTTTTATACCAAAGGAGATCAAGAATGGTGCACATTACTGAAATTCGAGTGGTGCTTCCAATGACAGGTGCTTGCTCACATCCGGTGTATTTGTTTTTGTTTTCCTCTTTCTCTCGATTGTGGAACTGTGCTGCTTTTCTTTTTCACTAATTGGAGTCATGATTTGAGTTACTCACTAGACATGACTGCTGGGCCATTGCAGTTGAAGAGTTCAAGAGAGGTCAGAGATATGCAAATTGGAAGACAAATGAGGACAACACCAAAGAGGGCCAGGGAGGCCAGGTATTCTGTTAACCCATCATGCAATGTCATTTTTGAATGGCCTTCCTCAAAATGTTCAAACAATTCCAGACATACAGACTCTGACGTTGAGTGTATTTTGTGTATATGGTATGCACTGAGCACAGCTACTTTCTAGTGTGCCATATGAGCATGAAGTTTGGGGAGAGGGCATCTACACGCACAGCCTCTACCGGCTTGGAGACCGCCTGCCAGACTGGGTATGTGCAAGCACATTCCTTCATAGTCTATGGTCAAGGAAGCTAAGTACAAGCAGAAGTACAGTTTTTTCTTCTCATGTTCTACTCTAGACAATATTTAGTGGCCTATTTGTGGCAGCTCTTCTTGCCAACCTCAGTAGATGAGGTTTAGGTGCTACTGATGAAAGATGACTACACAGGTGGTTCGTCTGGTCCCATCAAATGCATTAGTGATTGACGAGAAGACATGGATGACATACCCATTTATCCGGACTATCATCACAATTCCCTTCTTCCACAAGGTTTGTTGAAGCACCTTGCATTGTTCTTCACAAGATAATGCATCTTTCAGAAAGCAAGTTGTACAGTTCGTGCATCTCCTGATTTGGTTGGAATTGAAAAGCTGCTGGTACATTGCAAGTGTGAATAATATTTGTTTTGCACTTATGGGTGGTGGTGGAACAGTTGAAGATAGAAATGTTTACTATGCATGAGAATGACAATGGGACAATAGATAATATCCACAACCTCACTGAAACTGAACTTGCCATTCGCAAAGTTGACATGGTTGACATCGCTTTTGATCCGGTTGGTCTCTCTTGCCATCCAATCTTGTGCAATGAGGATTTAAATCTGAAGATTTGGAAAGTAATAATAGAAAAGTCACTTTCTTTGCTGCTTAGAAGGTATGGTTTGCTGTTTATTTAAACAAATACCTCTGGACAACCTTTACCTGAGTTGCTGAGAAATCTCAGTAGGATTTAATGTCCTGTCGTAAGGAGATAACTGTAAGATGTCTGAGCATCACTTTTTTGACCGTAGAGTGATCTGTGTGCAATTTCTGATCTGATAACATGCCATGCACACATTCCTAACTAGCAGATTCCAAAACGAGATTATCAAGCAAAACTTGATCCAACACTCTTCAGTTCCGAGAAGGCCAGGTCAGTGTCGGCTCTTGTCACCCTGCTATTGTGGGATGCTTTTGGTATCCATGGACATATTGCTGTGCCACTTAGGCTTGTGCTTCTGATTTTTGGTGCTAATTCATCAGGGAACTGCTTCAGAAGATAATTGAAGGGAGGGAAGGGATTTGTGTCCACCTGGCTGACATGTCTTACTGGCTGCCTTCTGTTATTATCTGCCCAGAGATGTTGGTTTACCTGGGGTGAATCTTTGGGTGGCACAGGAGGGGACCTCTAACAAAGGAGTGGCGTGGTAGTGTTGCGCCACTCATGTGTGCTTACAAGCTGGTAAAAGTGGAAGCCAAGTAGGGATTACATCCTTGAATCCTCCTTTACCCTTTGGACCACATGTTTGTGCAACAAGCCATGTGTTTTGAGACGTAATGCATATTTTGACATGTTGCAATGAAGTGTGAGCTAATTTCTTCTTCTTGATATCCTTTTTAACACAAAATTCAGCATTTGGGGTTGGGTGCTTTCCTTCCGACTAGGTGCATACCAATGATTGATCTAACTTTGAGAGGAATTTCATGTGGCAACATGCTCTGTGTTGCAGCTATTGGGGAGTTCAGAGTCGTGCAGAAAAACTCATGTTAAGTGGTATCCGTCAGGTACTCCACTTTTATTACACAGATAAGCAAAGATGACCCATGGGCATCAGCACTTGTGCTAGAGGAATGGAGCATCCACTTGTAAATCCTCTTATTGCTCTAACTCTGCATTTTGGTGCTGGTGATACAGGTTGTATTTCTCACTCATCGTAATGCATTTTGCTTGATGGATGAATGGTTTGACCTCACTTTTGATGAGGTGTGTAACTCTCCCAAACTCTTGGATAAGTCTATCTTTGAACATCATCTTTTTGTGCCTTAGTTCTTGCTGTCTCAGTCCCCTGCATAACCATCTTTTGTTTCTAGAATTGTGCTATGATAGGGTAGGGATTGCCAGGACCAATACTCTGTGCTGTTATCAGGTTCTCTATTATGCTGAAGGGAGAGTAGGTTTGACTTGTGCCAAGTGTTGTCAATGATTAGATATGTGCACGGGAATCGGAGGGCCGCAGAAAATTGAAGGCAGCTGTGAAGCAGCCACCAATTGTTAACCCAAATACAGGCAAAGAGCTTGTGGTGGAGAATGGCGATCTCTCTTCAAGAGGGACTGATGATAGTGACCCCAGTGACATTGAAGTGGAGTTCTTTGAAGCTGAAGTACTTTCATTCTCTTTCTCTTGATGTCCATATCTATTTCCTCAAAGCACAATAGAGATCAGACACAATTTTAACATCTTGTTAATTCTGAACTGGACATGTAGTTGTTTCTTCCTTTCCTTTGTGCAGGTCAGAAGTTCCATAGAAACCTTGTAAAGCTGAGGCTTTATAAATGCAGAAAATTCCTACTACTCTCACAGAAGTTTTCAGCTGCTTGTATAAAGCTCTCCTGTTGTCAGTGACCTTTGGGTTGTCAAGTTGCAGAAGGCTGCACTTTTAGAATAGGTGGATATGTAGATACTGCTGGGGGGGGAAGCTAAAGTCATCAAGTTCTTGAAGTTGTCAAGATCTAATGCTGGCAATTCTTTCCCCCATTTGTTCTCATCCTTTGATTTCTCAATATTTTATACTGAGATTAGCCTTTCAGATCTGAAAGCTAGAGTGTAAGTTCTTGTGACTAAATTTTGTGGTAGGATGTTTAACCCCTAAATGTCAGGGCAGACCAATTTAGTCTGCTCTTCAGTGTATATTTAGCTTTCTACATTTAGTGGTCAATGCCCATTGTTTCAGGGTTTTTTTGTTCAGACAGACGTTAACTTCAACTAACTTTGATTTTTGGAGTCTCTTCAGGGTAGTAGATTTATGTTCTTGGCAGATTTCAGGACAGATGACTTGTTAATCACCTTCTTGTCAGTCAGTCTTTTTGAGTAGTCAGTGGGCATCCCAGTGGATACTAGTTGTGCAGTCTTTTTAGCTAACTTCTATCTCTGCATATATGAGTTCAATCCAGAAAGCCCAACCCTTGTCTAGTTTTTCATTTTAAGTTCCTTGGTAAGAAAGATTGTAGATTGTCTTTTAGTTCCTGATATCCCTGATTTCTCCAACTTCATGTATCTAGACAGGTATTAGTGGTGACTATTAATTGGAAACTTAGGTAGACACTGAATCATATTGTGAGCTTAAGTATAGTTATAATGGCTTCTTTTACAAATTCTCATACATGGCAATTACCAAAGATTTAAAGTGCTAATCACTGAAGTGTTGTCAGCCAGAATATGTAGGTACTAACATGATTTCTATGTCTGATGCGGATTCCAATCATTTCAGTTCTGCCAAATTTGCAGGAGTCAATAGTCATATTTATAGGTTTTAGGGCTTTTTAGCTCAAACGGTGGGCTTAATCACCCATCCGAAAGAACAGGTCACATTTTGAAGGTTCTGTTTAAATGTACCAGAGGTTTTCTCGACAAAGAGATATTTGTTTGGTGTTCTTCCTTTGAAATCTTCAAAATGATAAGCTCAAGGGCTTCTCAATCCTGAGTGGGGAGCTTTGAAAGCCCACTTGGTTGTGAGAAGATGCTCCTAACTTCTCTGTGTTGTTTCTCTCTTCTCTTCCTCTTTCCCTATTTGGTTCTCTTTTTTAGGTTCACTCCTTGTCTTCCCCTTTTTTCTTGGTTTCCTTGGTCATCTCCTTCTCTTTTATTTTTGTTGAGTGAGGCATCATTTATGGCTTAGTCTTCCTCCTAGTGCCAGTCTTGTTACAGAAATGCAGTATGTAGTTCAAAGTATGACATACATGCATGTGTATTGTCACTATTTTCATAGTGCTCCTAAGTTTTTGTGTGTTTTCTAGTGTTCTGTCTCCTCTTTCCTTTTATTTTCCTGTTCACTGATTGTAAGTCAGTTTGAAATCTCCATAAATTTATTATTTTGTCATTCCTCAATCTTATTTGGGTACTTAATCTTAAGTATGGAGGAGTCCTCAATATTTATGAAGCTATTGTTGGTGTGTTCTTTGGGTCTAATGGATATTCAGCTGTTTGTTGTGTTGTAGATGGAGTTGGCCAGCCAAGAGATTAAAAAATTTGGGGTAGGTCATGTGCAAGGTGTGTGTCCCTATTTCCTCCCTACCTCTGCAAAAGTTTATCCTGCACTTTGCTGGTTAAATTTATTCTTATAGTATCAAGGTAATAGGCTAGTGCCAGTACCATCCTGCAAGTGTTTGTGGTTTCATTTCACTACCAGGTTATGGTAGATATTACAGAATAGCAAACCCAACAAGGAATGGGCTTCACTAGGTAAACCAGATCCAAAATTGTAGGAACCTAGAGGCCTCTGAGTCCATGTCGGAAGAATGGGTGACCTGTTGCACCTGTTATGGCAATTAGAAAGGGGTCACCTTCAGAAAGAAGGCAGTAGATATAAATGCATAGACTCGACCATGCTTCATACATACTTTGTGTCATTCTTCTTTGTACTGTTTTTATGTTAGTGATGATGACAGAGTCTTTATGAGCATGTCATGTTGCACATACAGGTGTGGAAGGATTGCAGCTGATCCAGCAGCACTCAGAAGTCCCTGAGAGGTACTGTACATTTTCCATTGCTATTGTTGTCACTATTCTTCCACTTGAGCACTGATGTCATCATTGGTTTTCTATTTATGTCACATGTGCTTGAGAAGCAATTAAAGAGAAGATCTTTTTTTCCTTTGTAAATGTGGCAACAGTGGAATTTTCCAGGCAGAATCAGTCTGACTCTCATGGTTGGGTGGGTAGATGTGCAGTTTGTGCTGCAAGAGGCAAGCTCCCTCATCCACCAGTGCTTCTTTGCAAGAATTGCAACGAATTCTTCTGTCAGTCCTGCTTTTCTAAGGTGAGTTACAGTCGTACTCCTTCATCTGATACCTCTTGATTATTGACTACTGCTGTGAAACAAGGAAGCGAACAGATGAATAATAATTGCTCATCTTTTGTTGTGCACAGTTTCATATTACCTCACGCCTGAAGAGTCATCTAATTCAAAAGCTCCCAGAAGACCGGATGGTCTCTCTCACTCTGAATGGTGCTGCAAATGGTGGTCCTAGCTTTGGAGAACTCATTGAAAAGGATAAGCTGGAAATGGGAGGAACAGGATCTTATGCTGCTGCAGAGAGATTAACTCTGGTAATGACCAGGAGTAATCCTGAGTCATTTGATGGGTTGCCTCTTTTGGAAAATGAACAGGAGAAAATGGTCCTCTCCATCAAAAAGGTCCTACTAGTTTCTTCCAAACAAGCCTTTGCCCTTGCTCATTCCAAACCAAGTACAGGGGCAATGAGATTCATAATTCTGCTGCTTCAAGTTTCTTTATTCTGGGCATATTTGTGATTAGGTGTTTTGTCAGGAGTTTTTGAGCAAGAGAGCAAGAGAGTTTCAAGGACCGGTATTATGCTGAATTGCAGGAAGTGAGAAATGTGCCAGATGTGGGAAGTGTATTGAAAGAGGGCAGGCAAATTAGAGCACCGTCAAAGCTTCGGCGTGCACGAACCAGTTATGGTGTACTTAATGAATTTTTGGAGTCTGACCGCAAAGTCTTCCAAATTGAGGTTTATTCCCTTTCCTATTATTTTGGATACATTGTATGAGGGAGTAAAGCCAGCCATACAGAGAAAGTGTCCAAGGGAACATTGTATGTCATTGCCATATTGGCACATTGGTTAGAAGTCAGGGAAGAGGAAGACAGGAGCATCAGAAATGCAGTGGGGCTTGGTAGTGATGAAAAGAAAACATTCTTTTTAGCAGAAACTGAGCAAGTCTTTCATTGAGTATAGGCATCACCAGGACCAGCATTTCCACTCCCAGAGGTCTTCTGCACAGATAAAGACATAAGACTGGTCAGCAGTCCTCCAAATGAGCTGTCAGAAGAGTTGTTGCGGGTGTTGTCCTCTCTCTATCAACAATCTGCTACTTCCCTATCCTTGAAAGGCCTGTCACATACATCATCGAATGACTTTGGATCTGAGCAAAGGCTGGACAATCAGAATCTTCAGGTTTTCATTCCAGGACCCATAACACTGCTGCATAAAGATTATTTATGACCTGACCTTGGTCTTAGGTGACAGTATGATCCTCTCAAGAGGACTCTTCATAGTCTCATAGGAGTTGTCGTCCTCAGCAATTTAATCATATGAACTTAGGCATCCAAAGAGTTCACTGAAGTGTCATAGTGGCAATTTCAGGAGGCTGCAGCTGTCAATACAACCTTGGAGACTAGAAGGAATAATTTGGCATTTGATCCTTATGGAGTCAGGGAGGAGAATAATAGCTGGGAAACTGGGGCTTATGCTTCAATGTTGGAGGTGACAACGGTACCATCACATGAAACTTTGAAGGAGTCTAATGCTCTGTTGAAGCGTTTAAGGTGAGCTTCCTCATATAGTATGCCTCTTAAGTACTACTCACAATTGAGCAACCACAGAACATCTCTTGTATGTTGACTGGTGGCCTCCCTTATTGTCATTCTTCTTTCCCTTCCTGTCACTAAGATCCCTTTTCCTTTTTTCATGTGGCAAGTTTTTAAGGAATGCCTACTTTTGATTGCATTGTACTCTTGACAATAAGGGTTGTGGTGATGTGATGTGACACTGGTAGTCCCTGGCTGGAGATATAGTCCCTGTTTAAACAGTTGCATTGTGCAATCCTGCAGCTAACAGCTGGAGAATGGCTGGTACAGGGAGCTGGTGGGTGCCTTGAAGCATGTTGAGCCAAAAAAGTTGAATCATGAGCAACGCATGGCCTTCTGGATTAATGTCTACAACAGCCTTTTGCTGCATGTAATCTTGGATTCCTTTCATGTAGTTATCTGCATATGAGGAGCCATTCTAGACACTGAACTGCAAAAGAAATGCATACACTAAGGGTTTCCTTTTCCATAGCAACTGTGGATGTGCTACTTTTGCTTTTTTGTATATGCTCTGCTGAATGCAAATTTTTAATTTGACAGGCTTATCTGGTCTATGGTGCACCAAAGAACCACTCTAAACGCACATCTCTCATGAATAAGGTGTGCTCTCTACACCTGTGTTTTGTAAAGAATGGCCATGGGAAGGTGGCTAAGCAGTTATGTCACTGTCTTCTCCAATTCAGCCGATATTTCTCTAGAATGTTTTGCTCAGATGAGTGTTTATGATTGGGGGGGTTTCAGGCAACATACATTGTTGGGGATTATCAATACAGCCCTCTTGCTATCGAGCACTCCATTTTGAGGGCAAATTCCTACCGCCCATCTTTGGTACTAACAGCTGCTCCTCTCTCCTGTCTGCTGTCTTGGTTTGTTATTTCCCACTGCTAGAGCTGAAACTTATTTACATGCACACTCCAGGCTGCAGATGTTGCAGCTTTAGTTGTGGTTATCAACTGCTTAAGACTCTAATGGTGGTGATAATATGTGCAGTCAAGCCTGCTACCTGTGCACAAGTACAAGAAAAATGATGAGAGGCTAGCATCAGTCCTAGAGCAAGCTGAGCCTCTCATAAGCTTTGCACTCGCATGTGGTACTCGATCAAGCCCTGCTGTAGGTCCTCTGGCCCCAGCCTTTCTCTCATCATCTTGTGTGGGAGTTGTATTCTGGCTCTCTTTTTTGTTCCAACTCTCCTCTCCGAAATCTTTGCACTTGTTAAGGCATCAGCACAACATATGCTGTGTGTTCTGCTTTTGTCATTGGTCAGGATCAAATGGACTTTAATGTGTTTTTTTCTTTTGGCAGGTACGAATCTATACCTCTACCAACATCAAAGCAGAGTTGGAGGCAGCTTGCCAGGACTTCCTGGTTGCATCAGTGGGAGTGAGCAGACAAAAACATGTTCTTATTCCAAAAATTCTACATTGGTATGCACGTGACTTCTCTCATGATGCTACATCATTGATGAAGTGGGTAATGTTGCACCTTCCCCCTGATCAGTGCAGTCCTGGTTTGGATGAATGCTTGAAGATCAGGCCAGGGAAACAACCCAAGTATCGTGTGTCTGTTGTTCCTTACAACTGGAGCTTCAGGTATCTCTTAGACTGTCAGTAACCATTAGATTGATATATTACCTTAGTGATGAAACCAGTTCTTTTTTTCATGGCAAGAAGGGGGAGAGGAGGGGGATGGTGGTGATAATTTGTGAAAATTGTTTTATAGAATTTATCCTTTGCAAGGAATTTTAGTGGATAGCTTAATGGCATTGTGCCCACTTTGAGTCTAATTCAGGGTTGGAATGTTGGAACTGCAAATGCACGTATTGTGGTGGTGTGTGGTTCAACCAATCCTACTTTTCAGTTTTCAAGTTGTTGAGAAATGGTCTATTTGGGGCTTGATGTGCTTGGGAATCACCTGTTAGAAGTCCACATCTGTTTATTTCAGAGCAATGGGAACTCTTCTTTTTTCTTGTCTCAAACTTAGGCTATTATTCTGTGGCAATCAGGGTTGTAAACGGTCTTCATGAGGTATGTAGAAAGTAGTGATTTTTTTGCACTGATTGAGCAGTACAGCATGAGGTATGTTGAGTTGCATTGTGAAATTGCACTGGGAAATTTAGAAATACCAATTCATGACACTATGTAGACATTCTAATTTACCATCAATCCATCAATCAAGAGAATGAGAACATAAAAGTTGTTCTTAGGTGAACTGTTGATCACCTTTACTCCAAATTCTGTGTTTTCTTCTGAGAATAATGCTTGGAATAACAAATGTGGACTAGGTAACCAGCCATAGGGCATTGGTTACTGGGAATTAGTCAGGGTGTGTTAGCACCAAGACTATTCCAGTAACCTGCACCCTCAAGCCAGTTACTGGACATAGTTGAGCATATGGGAGCACCAAGCATGCCTTCTGCAGCCAGTTCCATGAATAAGCAATGAACAGTGTAACTATGAGCAGGCAGCAGAATATGTCATATATAACTTCTGAGCTACTGTGTTGAGTTATATGGTGTGCTCACCTATGGGCAGCACACTCCCTATGGTTCACTATGGTGCAAGATTATCAGCTAGCAGATGGATCAGATATGTGATTTCATTGCATGTCTTTTGCCATGACCCTCCATCCTCGTTTCCTAGTTTGCAAGATTTCCCATCCTCAAGCTAATTGCCTGATTATTACAAATTCCTTTGAGCAGATTATAAACACTCCACTGATTCAGAAAATGTACAAAGGTACTAGGAAAATTTAAAGGATGTTAAGTTAATACAAACTAGATATCAAAATCTCTCCATCTCAACAACCGATTGCTTGTCATAGGTCAATTGTGGTGATGGGGGTGTGTCTTGAAGAGGTGGAAGTTGGGAAATAGCTAGGCCTATTGCTATCACCTGACTTAAGATGGAGGATGCTTGCATCCTTGACAATGTAATTGAAATTTTTTGAAGCAAAAGTAATCAAAACAAAAAGAATAAGGGTTTTAACCTTTTGGAGCTTCAAATGGCATTGGCACAATCATGTAAAAACATGTAAACATATTTGTGTAAACATCCAAATACCTCAATTGTTACAAGGAGGAATTTGATGGATGGGGTGCTAGTTGCAATAACTCCTTTCTTTGCTTTGAATTGCATTGAAAGTAACAAATCTTTAAATTGTGCAAGACTGGGGAAATAAATTCGCACACATTGGGTTAGTTATGACAACACCAACTAAGGTGCAAATTTCATATTTGGTGAACACAATGTCAATTCACGGATGAAAGGAGTTGAGTGTGGTTGAGTAAAACAAATGTAATTATTTTTGTCCCACGTGGAAGTTAATATTTCACACATGGCATCAAAAGTATCACAAATTGCATCATGGGTCCATGTACATTCATTGTTATGAGTGCAACATAAAAGGTGAATACCCATAAGGTCAATGGGATGTGTGCACACACATGAAAGCATTGTGAAAAAAACTAGAGAAGATAATCAAAAGGTTGCGAAAATTGGTTGAACTTTAAACCAAACACCTACCCCAAGCCTGAAACATGATAAAATTTGAGCACAATGGGCTTCAAATATCCCATCAAAAAGCGTGTTGGAAAATGTGTGATGACGTAAACACTTTGAAATGGAATATTGAAATCGAACCATTTGTTGATTAATGAGTTGTTCAAAAAGAAAAAGACATGCATGTGTTGGGGGTAGTAAAAGATCGCATGTAAGTTCAAAGTGTTGTTGAAAAAGAAAGGTATTGTTAGATCATGTTAAGGCTTTAAAAAGGAAAGGACAATTGGTCACCATAAACCTAACAATTATGATTGAAACTACAAAAACCCAACTCTTTAAATAGGTTGTCAAAAATATGGTGACTATCAATATGAATTCAATGCCACCAAAAGGCACTGGGAAGGATGCATGTTTACAAGCTAGGTTGAAAAGGGTCTGAATTTTGCTTAACATGGAAAAGGGGTCAAAGCATGATTGGGGTACTCCCTTTGGAACACTAAGGATTCACTTCTAAAACACTCAAATTCATCTTTTTCTTCATTTTCCTTATGACCTATCTTAGATTTCCTTTTTTTTTCTCATGTTAAATGACATAGTTTGTTCCAAATTTTATATAAGCATCTAGAATATTAAAAAAATATCCAATGTGGGCCATGTCTTATGAATGGCCAAAACCCTCAAAAAATCATTTTTTGAAATTTTTTACACTGCAAGGGCACTTGGTTTTTGTAACATTCATACATTTTCTGTACATTAGTACCTAAGGTATTTGTAGTAAGAATCTTGGGCCAAATAAATAAATTTAGACATTTCTTATGAATCCTTGATTTTTTTTTTAATGAGAAAAAATCATAGATTTTTCCTAGGATTTGATAAAATTCCAAAAACTTGTTTAAATTTGACATCTTATGAAAAATAGTACCTTAATAACATATCTATCCATGAGAAAATCAAACTTTCAATATGAATGTGTCATTAAATTACAACATGTATTAAGTCAGGGGGTTCATTAGATATATAAAAAATGATCCTTTTTGGTACCCCAACCATACTTTGACCCAAGGGTTATGGATAAAGTAATCTTTAACATTTTAAAATCAATGATTACGTGAATCATTATTGAATTTGAAGGCATGAATGAGATGGATGTGGCAAACAAGTTTACTTATTTAGAAGTGAATGGAATGATTATTTTTCAAGGTTGTAAATTTAATTTCACCATTCAACTCATGTAGAAATATGTTCCATTTGTGAATGGTGTGCACTACATGGCACATCATACAAACCTAGTTATTCAAACTCTAAGTGGTTTGAATTTAGTGGACAAGATCAAAAACATATCTTCATCAATGTATAATTAATTACTTTGCCCATAGCCTTAAGCACTATTTTGAAACAATAACTTCAATTAAATTAGTCAAATTGTGCATGGTTATGGTGTTTTGTAGTGTGGAGGATGAACACAATTTTTTAAACCTAGCCATAATAAAATAAATAAAAAGATTTAAAATCACCTTACTACTCATTTGCACCTTGTTGTATAGATGTACATTTAGGAATTCTAATCATTTGAAACTTTCCTTTCTATATTTATTTTTTATTTATTTATATATTTGTGATTAGAATGACCATTAATTATGCTACAGGGTGAACAATTAACATTAACGTGGACCTTCATATGTGGGTTTATAACTAACCAGTAGGTGAATGCATCAAGGGTTAGTTTCTAGTTAAAAACCAATATTGTATTGCAATTTATGTTGAGCTTTGAATGGTGACATTAAAAGAAAGCATACACCTTTGATGTAAAATGTTCATTTTTATGGTGTTTACCATCTATTTGTTTCACATTTGATTCAATAATCTTCAATGTTTTTGACATTATCAAACACTCCGTGATTCAACTAAACCCTAGATTTAATCATTTTTAATCTTGTGATTTAACTTTTTGTCTTATTATTTGACCATGTTTGGGGTGTAGGTAAGACTTGAACTACAATGGGTAACATTGTTCCAAGGGTTGAGATGTGATGACAAAAAGATTCTTCATTTGATTATATGCACCATATACCCAATAAACATACAATGTGGTTTACACTTTTTGTTAGAACAATGTTTAGGTCTCTTTATTTACATGGCAATGTAGGGTCAACATCAAATGATTTCTGAATATATTTATGGAGGATTTGATTACATAATCGTCTTTTTAAAAAATTGGCATGTAGCATTAAAAGGTTTTTTAAAAATCTCTTTAGGTGGATTTTTAAATTTGGTTTGACGGTAAATATATTTTTGGTGGGTAGTAGTTGTGATTTTGGGGGCTTTTTTTGGTAGGCAACAAAAAACCAATAAAATGCAGAAAAATGTAAATGGACGACTTTCTATAATTAGTTATGAATTTAATGTGAAAGTGAAAAGGCATTTTATCACACTCCCTTGTGGGTCCCTCACCTTCCATTCATTGGTTCCTTGTTGTTGGTAATTGAGCTAGAATTAGGTCCTTTATTTATTTTTTGTTTTTCTTTCCATTTCTTCCTTCTAAAAGTAAAATTTGCAAAGATGGGTGTTGTCTTTTTATATACAAAGTCTATTGGTTGTCAAGTGGATGCCAACAAAAGATAGATATTTTTAGAATTTTAGTCTTTGCTTTTGAGAGCACCTTTCTTGGCAGAATTTCACTTTAAATATGGGGGGATTGTATGAAAGTGGAAGATGCCTTTTTGGGATTGTCCACTTTTGTAAGACCCCTCAAATTTGAAAAGTTCTTTACATAGTGTAAGGAACAGTATTGAGGCTCTTCCTGGACACTTGGGGGTCCAGTCACGGTGAAAATATTGATTCTTTCCTCATGTTGAGGCAGAGATCAGGGCCCAAGCTGGTGATTTTAGCAAATGTGAAGCTATTCAGGAAGCTGCCTCAAAGCACAAAAAGGCTCCCTGATTCAAGGGACTGGGGCCTCTTCCTGTTAACCTCTCTGCCAAAGGGATTGGAAGCAAACTTACAACCTCCACATGATGCAAAGTGAGGGTAGTAAAATAATTGCAAAGCTTCAAGAGCAACAATTTCATGTGCCAAATGGCGATGCTCAACTTTTGGGACTCAGAGAGACCCTGATTAAATCTGAGGATGGAATATTTACACCCTGTAGAAGCACCCCAAAAGAGACTAGAGATTTTAGTTTTCTTCTTTACAATTGTACCAGGTGCTGGTTCACAGGTTCAGCTTAGTGGATAAACGAGAACCTACAATCATACCTGAGTTGGGGTGGCTTTCTAAACATCACCCAACACTCTATCAGGGTCTCTATTTGAGTTTATAGATTCAAAATGCTAAGTCATCCAAAGATTAGAGATCACATGGGTGAGATTCAACCACCCTTTCACAGATGGAAGGGAAACTCTTCTTGAAACCCAACCAAGCACACAGGATGCAAAGATAATTTATAAGTGGAACCCTGACACTGGCAACGACGATTGATTGATTATTTCTATAGTTCAATTGGTAGACGAATTGAGGAGTCGTAACTTGTAATGTTACTAGCACATATAATAATGCCTTGACATTAGAGTTATCCGTCAAGTAAGACAAACACAGCACCAGAACCCTGAGTTTGGTCATACACAGGGTGAGATTTTTAAAAACACCAGCAAAAAAGAGTACTATAGCATTAGGAGGGGGTGGGGTGAAACTCATAAAACCATCAATTTTGGTGGTAAACCAGATTCTGTCTTTCGTTTTTCATGAGCGCCTCCACTGCTGCTACATATATTTTCACTGCTCCTACCTGTGTCATTACTAGAATTACTCTGAACCTTACGCATTAAATGCTGAGTTCGTGCTGAGTTGCATAAAGTCTTTACTTTGCCAATACCATTGGAAGAGGGGATAGGGGGTGAAAGGAGGCCCAAAGACGGGAAACTTTATTATATGTGCAAATAATTATCATTGCAGGCAGTACAAAAGTATTGCATGCTTCTTCTTTTTTCCTTGTCTGCCCTTGGCTTGATTCATGTTTTTCTCACATTTCGGGCCCATGTTATGCGTTTTGGGCACGTAATGGGCACTTAGTCTACAAAAGTGGCTATTATTAAAAAGGATTGCTCATTCTTTGATATGTGTGTTGTCTAAAAAGTGTTTTGACAATTTTGAAATCCGAATTTAAACTTATGACATAAATCTGGTGTAATGTGTAAATTGTATGTGATTGAAATCTGAGTTTCTTTATTCAACCCTTGAGACTTGGATCTGGGTGCTTAATGAATGTCACGTTGAACTCTTGATCCAGCACTGGTAGCTATAGTTCTTATACAAGGATACTTCAAAACCCGCACAACCAGGGTTAACAATAAATAACCCAACAAAAAGAGTTTTCTTTGGCATTGTTTCTTATTTTACATGTATCCCATCATCCTTAGAGATAATCAGGGGCTTGGCGTCCAAATTTAACATTTCCTGGGTTACATTTTTTTCACTAAGAGGCCTCGCTGGAGAAGATGAAGCTACTAGGTAGTAGTGTCAGTGCTAGTTCCCCTCCCCAAAGGCCCAAAAAGAAGTTAAAACTTCTTAGGTGCATGCTGCAACACCTCATTGCCTGATTAAAATTTCTGTTCTTAACTGTCTTCGGCACCCATTTTTTGCCTATATGAAATTAACCCTATCTTTGCAGGAGAAAACTGGTGTAAACAACAATAAAGAAACCGTAGATTTGCAGCTTGATGTTGTATTTTGATGACTAAAAAAGACCCACAACTAGGCTATCAAGTTCCAACAGCAGGGAAGCAAAGCAATTCAAATCAAAATGCTAGTGTTGGGTACAAATACAAGAAAGCTGGAACAAAAACAATGGGCCCAATTTACTTTTTTTGAAATTCTGGGGAGCAACTACCATGGTACTACCCAGTTTAGTTTTAAGTTTTTAAATTATTATTTCACCAATTTTGTATTGGTTTTTGATTTAGAAGTTAAAACAAATTTTTGGCCCTGGATCCTTCTATTGGAGGTTCCTCATACAAATATTCAATCGTCATTCACATTGTGGGTGGGGTGGGGGGACTAGATTCTGGCTATGGTAGCAACTACCATGGTACTACCCAGTTTAGTTTTAAGTTTTTAAATTATTATTTCACCAATTTCGTATTGGTTTTTGATTTAGAAGTTTAAAAAAAAATTTGGCCCTGGATCCTTCTATTGGAGGTTCCTGATACAAATATTCAATCGTCATTCACATTGTTGGTGGGGTGGGGGGACTAGATTCTGGCTATGGATGACAGAGGGTGGAGCCCCTACATCATGGGTCCCAATTTGTTGGCCTTTCTTGGCAACAAAAGATCAGTTGCTGCAGTCCTGTCCACAATCTAATAAAAACCAGATGCCCCCCTCCTTAGCCCATTATGACTACCAATCTTCAACAATTCACGTAAGAACAAGCTGACCTTCCCCACTTCAGTAAGTCCTGCTAGACTTTTTTTTTAATAATTTGTTTTTTGGGCATTCGAGACGTCATGGCATTCTGAGTTTTGGCATGTTCTTCCCATATTCTTGGTTGAAAAATCATTGGAAACAGATGCCTTCATAACCCCCATTTGTTGTTGTTGTTGTGGTAGTGTGTTGGGCGGGTGCTCTCCATTTTGCTTAGAGTTGAGAGTTGAGAGCAGAGTGTGCACATTGTGGAACGCAAAGGAGCTTTACAAAAATCAGCATTACACTCTTTGATTCTACTTCCTTGAAAGCTGCTATTGGTATTATTTCTACTTTTTTTGTTTGTTTTTGTGTGTTTCTGTTATTTGGTTTTAGTGATTTGCTTATGGAGCATCCTTCTTCTGTTTTCCTTCTGTATTTGATCTTGTATTTCCTGCCGAGAAGGAGATATAAAACGGCAGCAGAGAGCGCTAAATAGTATTGGTTTTTTGGTGTGTTCAGCTCAATTTGGCATTCAAGAAGTCATGGCATTCTGAGTGTTTTTTGGAGTTTCGCCATGTTTTTTGCGGTTGGTGTAAATGAAAGAAGTTGGTTTGTTATGTGAGGATTTAGTTACACTAATTCACAGCAAGCAGTAGTAGTTGTGCAGCTAGCAAGTCAAATCTAGTAATTTTGCACTATGTTTTTGCAACAGACTGTGTTGCACCTTTTGACCTAAAGATGGTGATGCAAAACAGGAATTTTCTGAGATTGCTTTTCTTGCAGAAACTGGAAGGAAAGATTTTTCTGAGACTGGTTTTTCTGCAGAAACTGGAAAGGGGGTTTGTAAGAGTCTAATTTCATAACAACTTTGGAATGCAGGCCGACACAGAGCAAGAGAGATAGAGAGAGAGAGAAGTATATATACAGGTGCTAGGATTTCAAAATGGGTTACGACAATTTGCTGTCACCAACACAGGTGGCAGATTTGCCTCTCAAGCACAGAGTGGTTATGTCAGCCATGACCCGCACCCGCAATGATCCCATCACAGAGTCACCCCGGGAATTAAATGTGCTGTATTATACACAGCGCGCAACTGATGGAGGTCTTCTTATCTCTGAAGGTTTGGAGCATCATCAGGCCAATAAACCTCTCAAGTGGTAGTTTTTTCTTTTTTGGGGGGTATTCAATTCCTGCTAGTTTGCTTGCTTAAGATTTTGCTGCATTCCAAGTGAAACCCACGGGGTCTCATAGCAGCACTTGCTCATCCAAATTGGTAAAACCCATGGGGCCAAAATTTTCAAAGTGCTCAGATTGAAACTTTTTTGCACACCCATTTACACCCGCAAACTTGCTTTAGAATATGCAAATTCTTTCAGTACTACTACTGACCCTTGGTCATGCTTTGACACCCATGGTGGGAACTTGGCAGGCGCAGCTCCATGTGCAATGGGGAGGGGCTACATTCGAGCTCCGGGTGTGTATACAGAAGCCCACCTTGAGGGATGGAAGCTTGTGACTGATGCAGTTCACAGCAAAGGAGGTTTCATTTTCTGCCAGCTGATGCATGCTGGCCGTGTTTCACACTCCTCCTTGCTACCCGATAACCAACTTCCAATTGCTCCATCTGCAGTCAAGCTGGATGGCCTTGTGCATATCAAGGACGGTGCCAAGGTTGTTATTTTCCTCCCTACTCCATACTCTTCAAGAGAATATATTCTTCTCTGTGGTCGTTACAAAGGAGCTAGTCTAGTGAAGTATCATGATATTTGATTTAGTGCAAGAGTTTCTCATGTGAATAGGTACTGCACAGCAGGCAGGTGGCTGACTGATTGTTAGAACTCAAAACATCTTTGCAGGTGCCATATGAAACCCCTCGCGCATTGGAGACACATGAACTCCCAGGAGTTGTTGCTGATTTTACAAATGCAGCAAAGAATGCGATTTCATGTGGTTTTGATGGCATTGAACTGCATGCAGGTGTGTGTGTGTGTGTGTACCTGTCAGACCCTAATTTCTTGCTTCAGGCCACAAGGCCTGCCTGATTACCAAAGCTTGCAGTATTGATTCTTCAACCCTTTTTAAACTGTTTAGAGGCCAAGAAAATCTATTCACACAAATCAACCCATCTCTTGAATTCTCTCTGTAAAATTTTTAAACTCAAACAAAATTCAGAACTGCTTGTAAGATCAGATGACTTATCTCAGCTAAATTTTCTCTTATATTTTCATGTGAAATTTTTTCTCCACACATTATGAATTCTGTTGACTAGAGAACATTACAATTCTTTTGAGTTGATTGCTTCATATACTGTATAAGGTGAAGATCCAATTCAACCTCCGGTTTGCTCTTCACTCCTAAAAGAAAAATTGTTGTGAGTTTTATGATAGTTTTTTTATTGGGTTTTTTTTTTTTCTTTTCTTTTTATGTTGCAGGAAATGGCTACTTGCTACAGGAGTTCTTGGCAAAGCCCACAAATTTACGGACTGATCAGTATGGGGGCAGTGTTGAGAACCGTTGCCGTTTTGTTCTTGAGGTAGATTTTTTTTTTCCCAACACTTCCGTATTCTTTCATTTTGCAATTCTGTCTCAAACCTCATGCATTTCCCCATCCATTTTATTCCCCATCATCCATTTTGGAGGTTGGGTATTTGAGAATTTATCAGCCATTTGTTAGCCAGAGGAAACAACTGTTTTGTCAAGCCAGAGGAAACAAGTGGTTTGTCAAGCCTGGGTTCCAATCAGGATTCATGTCTTCTGTGTCTTGGGTTCTAGTGCACCAGAGGCAGAGGACATGGATCTTTTGTGCAATGATAATAACTTCTGGGCTTTGAGTGAAGAATAGTGAATTTATATGTTCGGTTGCAGGTAGTCGATGCATGTGTGGAGGCTATTGGATCTAAAAAAGTGGGGATCAAATTTCAACAAGGGGTAACATTCAGCGGTTTACTTGAGACTGAGGAGGACTCATTTTTACAAATGGCCTACTTGGGCCCTGAATTAGAGAAGCGAAACCTTGCTTATGTGTGCCAGTCAAGCCTTAATGGAGACCCTTATTACAAGTAAGTTTCATCTATAACAAAAAAAAAATGCATTTGTTACAATCAATGTGTCCAGCACAATATTATACATTCAATGTTATTATAACTGTCAATGATTTGTAGAAGCTTAAATTGCTGGAATGTGTTTTTTTGTGCTGAGGATGACAAGATTGGGTGGATTGCTTTATGCAGGATGAGTAAACTTACGAAGCCAAATTTTGAAGCTGATCCATACCGGTTTTTCCGCAGTCACTACAAAGGGACCTTGATGATCAATGGTGGCTTATCACCTGAGAAGGTAATTAGTTAATTCATGGACATCTTCATGAACTTCTGGTCTAAAATTCTTGTAATATGTCCACACATGGCATCAGTAATCCTGATGGGTTGAAGATGGGTCACAATATATATCCTGATGTTAGGTGCATTATGGATTGTTGTAGGCAGAGGAGTATGTGGCAGATGGCACTGCGGATTTGGTAGCCTTCGGTGTTTTGTTCCTTGCAAATGCAAACCTACCTGCCTTGCTAGCATCAGGACAGGTGCTTGATCTGGCTAGTGGTTGGAAAGTCCAGCTGTGGTATGGCAAGAACCCGGCTGATGATCCTGTGGGCTACACCGATTGGCCCTTGGTTGATGCCGTGATTTCTACAATCAAGTCTGCAGCCACAGCTGTGAAGGAGACTGTAGTGGGTGCGTGAGAAATCCTTGGAAAAAATGAAACATGAAAAATCCTTTCCAAATTACAAGGGACATCATGAGTTTTCATACTGTTTGGAAGGAGTCCACTTATGAACAAGCTCTTTGATCCAAACCTTGATGACATTAGACATTCTGGTAAGGATTATTATACCACTTGTGCAAAGCTTAGGACCAAGTGGTGGGATTAAACTTGTACCCACTGTTCAAAGTTTTATCATATGCATATAGAAGACATTTTCCACTGTTTAAGTTACCTATTATTCCAGTGCATCAATGATCAAATCTCATTGACCCTTCTAGTTTTAGATGTTCCATACCTATGAAGAAGATCCATAAAACATTGCAATTCAACGTGCAACAGAAAGTTAAAAATATAACCCTAAACCCTAAACCCTAAACCCAATTATTAGCTATGTCAAATTTCACTTACTCTTATTTTGCCAGTTCAATGAGCATCTTTGTATAGTATTAAAATATAATTGCAATCTTTGAAATTTAGATACATTAATCTCTTGGTTTTGAGCTGTTTCCAGCCTGAGAAGAAATGTCATCAGGTTTGCAACCACTTTGTGTGGTTTGTTTTGTGATTATTTTTGTCACATTTGTACTGCGTCCCTTCTCATTTCATTTTGTCTCATTTGTTGTTAATTAATAACTTCTAGAGTTATACATTGAATCTCCTTTGCATTTTATGTTACCTCATTATGCATGGTTTCATGAGCAAGTGCCCAAAGGTGTGGAGTTTGGTTCAATGAATGTAATGTAAACTAGATTAACAGACAAATTCATGTAATTCAATTTCTGATGTTTGGTAGATGGAATTAACTTTTATCCCCCAAAATCCTATTTGTATATATCTTGACACCAAAATTATTAGTTGTTAAAAATTGTATTACATTTTTTGGTTTGGCCTCTTAGATAATTTTCATCATTGACTTGCAATTATGTTTTCCAATGTTAACGTTTATACATTATTTTCTTTTTAGGCTAGTTGAATATTTTGCACAATGAAATGGGTCAATAATGCACCTTCTTCATAATAAGTGTTGTCTTAGTGTAACAAGCTGGTTTTAAAGGTCATGTCTTTCTTGTGTAATGGATTTGGATTCAGCTTCAGACTTCTGCCTACCCTATTTTATTGGCTCAACCCTTCAAGGTATAGACATTGTGATGCACCCAGAAACAGGCCAAAGTTTGGTAGCTCTACATTCTAGGGTCATGTGGAGTCCACTATAGAAACATTTCTGGCATAACTGAAGGATCCACTTGGGTTTCACCATGTGTTTCTACTTTAGTATGAACTGAATATTTGTTGTTCTTCTCGACATTTTGGCATTGTTTTTTTTATGGTCTTCAAGATTTGTAGACGCAATGCAACTTAGTGATTGTCAGCTTTGCCACCCAAGAGGGAGAATAGGGAAGAGAAGAAAAGGTTATTTGCACAAGATTCAATTCTAGTTGAAGATGCTAGCCCTCCACGAGTAATAACTTCACTTCAACTTTTTGGTCTAGAAACTTTCGTGTAAAAAATGTAGGTCTGTTATTTTCAGGGCACTTGTTGTCCAGGTTTGTTAATCTTTTTTAGATAGCTACTAAATAGTGATGGGAATAGAAGCATAACACAAACAACTTTGAGAAGGCAACAAAAGAGTGCAAAATGCAAGCAAGTGGGTGTTGTTGTTGCGTTGTTGGTTGTTGCAGAGCGAGAAAGACAAACAAATACAACAGTTTCTTTCAAAACATTTCTTTCATCAAAAGAGAGGGAGAATAGGGAAAAGAAGAAAACGTGTTTTGCCTTGGCTCAAACTACAAACAAGTGAGCAAGCATGGGCATGACAAGAAGACTCTTGTATTAGTGGCATGTACCCATATATAAATAGCCATTCAAGTGGACTAGGTTTCTTTTTAAAAGCCTCTTTGTAAGGGTAACTAGTCCACTAAAATGGCTTTTCATAAGACTTTTGTGAGGTGTTTGTCTTGGGTCCTACAAAATTGGGGAAAAGAAATGAGGATTGTAATATATTGGTATTATGGTTTATAGGTTGTGTTGAACCTAGTAAAATAATGATGATGGTGTCCAAAACTATGGCAAAGTTAAGGTTTGGTATTAACATAACGCCCTAGCTAAGGAACCTTAAATAGTTTTCTATATTTATTTTTTGATTTGTTGAATTTTGTGTGATTGGTTCTATAAATTTAGGATTGCCATGTAAAAGCAAATAATCTTTAAAAAGTGGGCACAAAGGAATTAATATGTGGTGTGTGGTTTGTTAGAATGGTAGGGGGAACTAGTGGGTGGTACATGGTTTGAATAGGAGAGGGGGTGGAAAACAAGTCTATGATGGTGTATGAAAAGACAAATAAGTGATGGGAATTACAAGGTTTGATAACATATGGTGAACTAAAGGACATGGGATCTTTATTCCTAACCTTTGTGCGAATGTGGGGCCCCAACCTTACATTTTCCCAAACCCCTTAGATAATGCACATGTAGGACTTTTCCCCCTTCCACTCTATCAACCTTTACAATTGTTCATGATTAGACGCCCCAACCTATCCCCATATCCCCAACACACATGCAACCTCCACCTAGAACCTCTTGCCCCACATGTGAGTGTCAATTTATCATTTGAGGGTTAGCCCATCATTAATATTTTTGTTAAGCATATAATTCATCTAATACAAACCCTTTTGACCATCCCAACTCAATACCTTCCTTTACTTTTGCCTCCCCTATATAAACTTGGGCTTGGGTTTTGACATTGGATATATGTGGATTTTTCCATTTCGCTTTTATTTTCCTTGATTCCCCAATTGTATCCCTACCTCTTTATGGCCTAATGTACAAGTGGTATTACATTTTCCATTGGATAATTTGCAAGAAGACCCTAATGATGTGGTAGTTTAGCATTTTCTTCTCTTATTACCCTAGTGGTGTCCTATTTTGCCCCTTCATGGCAAGGTAATTGGACATAGTGAAATGCAAATTCAATTCAAACATTTTTTAATTGATGTTTAAAAGAACCTATAGAAAGAATTTTTCTTATGGGCCCAAGTTTTGGTGGTAAGTTTGAATTCAATGCCTCCTCCCCAACATGATCATCTAGTTCATAAAATGCCTTTTTCGTAGTTTAATTCTTAAACGTGTAAGGGAATATTCTTAAATAGCTTGTGTTTTGGGACCATTTCTTTTGCACCCACATCCTTTGATACCACCTTAACTCTCAATTTTCACATCCTAAATCAAATTGCATCTTCTTTTTTTATAAAAATATGAAACTTATCACAACTTCGAATTATCATTTAGTTTTTTCAAATTGGCATTCCAACACATTTCGCATTTATTTATAAATGGTCCTTTTGGATGGTTTTTAAACACCTTCAAAACTATTTTCAAACAGAAGATTCCAAGCATGGATTCCCTTAGTTGTTTCAACTTTATTTTCATATCACACAAGGTTACATTCCACATTGAACTGCTCATGTCTTTGGAGTAGCCCACCTCATAACCATGACCAAGCTTTCAAGTGGAATTAGTCCCATTGTCGTGAAGGAAATGTTGTATTAATTCATATGTTACATTTCGTGCCTTCAATTTCATGATGCCTTTGGAACACATGTTTTTCTACAATTTGGAATTGCAACCAAGGGTGGATGTGAAGTAGCAATCCATAACATCATATGCACTTTGAACCTTCACCCCGATTGGGTTTTTTTTAGTTAAATGTGGCAAATGCCTTCAATTCAGTGTCGAAAAGGGTCATATTTCAATAATTTCATGTAGTAAATGGGGACATCATATAACTCATCCCCTTTCTATGCATTTGAATTTCCCCTGTTTTACAATCATCACAACCATGAAAATGATGTCATGGTCATTTCATCTACGATGGGAACCCATCAAGGTGATCCCTTGGGAGGGGCATTATTCTCCTTAACTCACCTTAAGGCATTATGTTCAATAACTAACCATTTTCCCTTTTGTTTATCTCCATCCATTGGAAATGATACTCATATCATAAACCTCCCTTCAATTGTATCATCTGCATATGAACATTTTAAAATTGAACTCCATATGATAAATCTTTCTTTTCAACCTCAAAAATGTGTAACATGGTCACCTTTGCCCTATTGCCTAACTTTGACATCCCATCCCAATTTAACACCGCATCCCAGTTTAACATCGTTTTTTAAAAATCTAAAATTTTAAGGATTCCATTGAGCACCTGATCATGCACATTATCCTTCATCAAAGATGTATTGTTTAAAGATGTTCGACATATCAATTTTCTTCTTAGAATGGGTGATGTTCAAATAACTTCTAAAAATTTAACACATTACTTCATGCAACAACCATTTTATTTATTACAATGCACATTTCTTTCTTCCACATTCATAAAGTCCCTTGTTACCTTTGATTCTTCTTTTTTCCAAATATTTGGACAACTCTTGGGTCTAGATCTTTTGATAACCCATAAAGATTTTTAACCCATAAACAAATTTTTTTTTTCACTAACTTTTGGTGGTATCAAGTCCATATCAAGAACCACCATCGTTTCAACAACTTATTTAAGGAGTTGGACCCTTGTAGCTTCAATCATAATTGTTAGGTTTATGGTTGATCAACATTTTTTTTCTTGAAGCCTTAACACAAGTCGAAAATAACACTTTCCTTTTCTAATAACACCTCAAGGCGACATGTGATCTTTTACCACCCCCACCATGCATGTGTTTTCCTCCTTTTAAACAACGCATTAGGCAACAAATAATTCAACTTCAAAATTGCATCTTGGAGCATTTACATGATCCTACCAATTCCATTGTGTTATTCAACATGATATTTAATGCCCATTGTGTTTAATTTTATCATGTTTCAACCTTGGGGTGGCGGTTTGGCTTTAATTTGAATAGTTTTCCATTACAATAAATCATGGTTTTTATTATTATTGAAGAATTAGAAAAAAAACCTAATCATTTTGACATTTGGTCAATTTGACCATCTAGTATATTGGACAAGTCAATTAGAACATGTCCAACTTAACTAATGGTTTTTTTTACTGACCATAAGATGTTTTTTTTAATTAGTCAAATTAAACAAAAAATTGGGCAACCAAAAAAATTTAATTAAAAAGATAGCTCAATTTTTAAATATAAAAATGTTTTATATATATATATATATATATATACCCATTCACCCACCATGGTCTCCTACCTACCTTTCCATAACCCATTTGGATATTATACCTTTACACACATGTACAAGGTATATATATGAATATAATATACATATTTTACATAATATATGTTGGTAAAGGGGATTGAATCACTACAACAACAGGGGGCTATTTTGCGATCTGAATATCATCGCAAACAACAAAGAAAGAAGTTTCCAAAAGCCTGTTGTTGCAAACCATAATTCCTCGCAAACTCTTAAGCTTTTGTGATACCATAACATTCGTACCCGTACAATCGCAAGTCCTTCGCAACTTCGAAACTTGATACAATCGCAAAACTTTCCGATTGTAACTGCTTCTATACATTGTTTGCGATTAACATTGCATTAGAAACTATTTACAACACACTCATCACCGCAACGACTTAGCGAATCAATTCAAAAGTCTATCGGTTTCCGATATGAGATCTAACACAAACTTTTTGGGATTCTCAAAATGCCGCTAAAAGTTTGCGAAACTTGATACAATCTCAAAACTTTTCGATTGTAACTACTTCAATACATTGTTTGTGATTAACATTGCATCAAAAACTATTTACAACACGCCCATCACCACAACGACTTAATGAATCGATTCAAAAGTCTATCGGTTTCTAATATAAGATCTAACGTAAACTTTTTAGGATTCTCAAAATGCCGCTAAAAGTTTGTGAAGTCATAGATTTCGCAAACCTGTTCTGGAATGATTTTACTCGTAAGAATGTAGCGATATCTATGACATGGTATACTCCATACTAGCAGTTGTAAGTGCGACTGCATGCAACTATAGGGGTTGCATTCACACTGCATTACATGTTAATTAGCTAACCCAATTGTATGCGAACACGTGTACTTTTATTTTGTAATTAAATATTTAATTTTTGAAATTACTTTGATTAATCTAGACCTTCCAAGTCGTAGCCCTTGGGGTGCGGACATGTGTTGGGTTTAAGGCTGGATCAACCATGCTATGTCATTGTACACGTGGCACAGATTAGGGTTAGGGTTATAGGGTTTAACCCCCATTGAATTATCAGGATGATGCCATATGGCAACCTAGTGACCGCATGATGTAGTTGCAAATGCAACTAGTATTTTGGTAGCTTGAAGCGCCATTTGTCACATGGTCCCACTTTACAGGTGTTAGGGTTAGGGTTAGGGTTAAGGTTTTTCATCTTATCGTTTATAGTGTGCCACATGGCAACATAACAACTGTTAAATTTGGTTTCTCTTATCATGTAGCTGCAACAGTTGTTCCTAATAGTACATGAGCTGCCCCACAGTTAGCTTTAAGGGATGTAGTTATGCTTTCAAATGATGAAAACATACTTGGATTGACCAACTTAGACACACATGGGAACTGCCCAGCAGGGAGGCAGCAAAAAATGTCACCCAGATGCTCAGATGAGGACACCCTAGGCCTATCTCTTGTTGCAAAGCTTGGGTCCATCATGCTTGTAAGAGGTAAGGATACAAGCAAGGATTGAGGGAATGCAAAAACTACCATTCTCACATTTCCACCTGATTGAAACTTGGATTTTACAATGTGTTCCTCAAGCCTCAATATTGCACCTTCCAATTGTGAGCACAAAACATCCTTCTTCCATTATTGAGTCCCATGCAAGGTTTATTAGGTTCAGTCTATCCATCAATTGATGCATCAACAATTTCTAACAATCTTGGAGGCCAAAAAGTTGATTGTATGGCAAGAATGGCAGCTGAAATGCCAAGAACTATGGATTGTTGAGCACTGTATGATGAGCCAAATGGTTTTGACAGAAAAGGCAACATAGAAGACATAGTCACCCTCCACACATCCTGGCTGATTCCGGTATTGAATGCCACAGTTGTTGCCATGGTAGCTGCAGCAACCACTAAACTACAATCTGATCCAAGGCCCTCATCAACTCCTGCTAAAGCTCTATACATTAAAAGTTGTGACTTGGGCCAAAGTAAATGCCAGCCAAGATTGGGATAGTGGCAGTCTTCAATATGGTGCCATTGGCATCAATTGTATTTCACAGTCTTGTTCTGTTGAAGATAGCAGCTCCTTCTTGTTATTTGCAACATGGAGAGAGGCCTGCACAACACAGTAATTAGTTTCAATAAAATCACTGACACCCTGTTTGTATAGCCACCTCAGTGAATAGCCCTAAGAGACCATATATTCTTCCATATGCCTGTAAATCTCCTGTAAATGAGAGAGATGAAGTTCAAATTAGATTGGAACATAAATGGGCACAATGGTCCCACCTGCTCTGAAAGATTATGGTTATTTTCAAGTAGAGCTTTGTACTTTGCAGACCTGCAATGCCAATTCCTGCACGTGCATTTAAGAACCACACACTTCACAAGTCATCAAAGAAGTTCATCTACAAAGACCCACCATGAAAGATGCATGCACCAACCAGAAAATCAACTTCAACCACATGCATGCTACATCCCACCTGCTTCAAATCTGCCTTCTCTCATGAAAGACTTGCTGCCCTTTGAACCAACTGCTCACACAGCATCTACGAGAGCTTAACAATAGTTCAGCAAGTTCAGCAACATGTCATTGAAGAAGCAATTGAAAAATTAAGCTTGATAGAGAAAACGACCATAATAGAGGTAGCTAACTCAAGAGCCATATGCACTTTAATTTACCAGAAAGCATGACCTATCATACAGTTTAAGGCCATGGATTAGGAAGCATCCTCTTCTATCTTGATCTCAAAAAATTCATACATCTGCAATGTAGAATGTTTACTAAGGTCTTTCATATTAACTGCTTTCTTCTAATGGTTTGCCTTGTAGATTCTCTATTTGCTTGCACTTAGCGAAGTCTTCAGGCCTCTTTTTCATCCTGATCTCAAGCAATAATGGACTAACATTGGTAACATAAGCCTCCTAACCTGATTTATCAATCTCAAGTATGCATAGATCCACATGTTCTCAATATTGTTATCCTAAAATAAGATCAAAATGATGTGCTCAAAGACTTGTTCATCAACAAGTTCACAATAGAACCCAATAGAGGGTGACATACAAGAAATACCTGACTTGTGGCATGCTTCAGCTTCACGGATGCAAATGCACCTGAACTCTGCCTTTGCAGGCTCTCTCACTTTGCAAGAGTAGATTCAGATTTCATTACCAATTCCATAAATGTAGACCCCATTTGCATTCTTGGACATCTATGTGCAACATGGGAATGAGTTGTAACACAACATCTGGCACCTCCACCTGGACAGATTGCCCATCATATTGTGAAGGCCTTGGCCTTCTCCGAATGACTAGCTTTGGAGCAACCCTCCAAAGGAATAACTGCCAAATATGTTGCAAGCTGAGATGTCCAAAAAGGTTTCACAAATCTGCAATGCCACTAAGTGCACAATCTTGGGTACATTTGACTGCAATTGGTTTAGCTCTTTCAGCAACAAATATCACAGAAAATTCTACAGTCCATACATGCCACAACAGGTTGATACTAACATATCTGGGAAGGACAGAATTGGTTCTATCTTGAACCTGTGGAATGCTTCATGGGACCTAATTGCTAAAATAATAGGCTAGTTGTCTTTAGGATAGTGGGTTCAAAATTCCCTCTGTACTAGAGGAACATCTCTAACCCTTCAAGTACAACAAGGTTTTTTTGCCCATGTCCAACAACCCAGCAACCCAACAATCTGTGAGTTATGATAGAAGACTTACTTAGAAAGGTTGTGAGACAGAGCTTTTAGTACCGGTTCCATCAACAACCTTTAAAATTGCAAGAACTACCTTTGTTGTGGTCAGAGAGTGCTGCCAACTGTGACTTGGACTTCCATCATTGCTGCCTAACCTTTTGTCTGAACTTGACTGTGCTTCAATTGAAAAATTCTGACCTAATACCCTACCAACACCAAGCAACCTGCACCAAAGAAAGCAAAAGAAATTCAAGGAAAACACTGAGAGTCATTCACAAAGAATCAGAATATCACCTTCATTTAAAAATTTATGGCAGTGGCTAATATATACTCACTACTAGGAGATGCGGGCCAAGTTCACCTTGTATTTCACTAGGATTTTGAGTGAACTAGGACAGATTCACTGTATGAAATCATGGTAAAACATGTTAACCCCTAGTGATCGAGGACCGGTCGAGAGGACAGGTCAATTAAGCTAGTGAAACAAGATGACAAAAAGTGATGCCCAAATTTAGGTGGAAATTACACCTATTAGTTAAATCAACCTACAACACTAGTCAATTAAGAGGGTTTTTTCACCCATTTTCTATGCATCAATTATGTACAATAGTAGCTGTCCCTTGGTTGGAAGATGCCTGATTCTAAACATAAAACTGAAATGGCAGCCAAAGATGTAGGCTTATTTTCATAACCAGAGGGGCATGTTTAACCTGTAAATGAAACCATCTCTGTGAAGCCGGATAAATGCTTCTGTCACTGCCTTTGAGAGCTTTGCATCCATTGTGAAACACTGCATCAAACAAATAACACCCACTATGCCAATCAGCCCTTGACACAAATGTTGAGAAAGGTTCATGCTAGAATCCATAGTGGATCCACTAAAAAGATCAGGAGATGCTGAGTGACCATTCTGCAGATGAATATACCTTTCGAGACCAGTCTAAGGACATGCCAATACGACAAAACTGATTGCAAATGGTGCCTCCAGATTGTTCCTTCCATTTGTACACCTGTAATGGCCCACCACCCTCTGGTTAATCCTGCACTTTTGAATCCATGTGTAAAATTTACAATGCTCAGCTTTGCAACAAACAAAACTGAGAGGAAAACCCATGATGAAAAATTGAGACTAGCAGAGAAAACAGATGATCAGAATAAATAAACAAAAAATATCCAAGTACCTCAGCTACAAATTGCTCTCGTCCAAGGTCATGCCTTGTCTTGTTTCCCTCCTTCATAATTTTCTTTTCCACTACCACCTGATCCAAAAAAACCATAACAAAATATTGCCATTGTCAACAAGAATTGCAACATCTGCTTTACCACTGTAGGCTATAAGAATCTTTTGGAATTTTTGCAACATCACCTGTGTTGCGATACCAGCATGGTCAACCCCAGGAACCCACAAAGTGTTGTACCCACTCATCCGCGCCATCTGACCAGCATATCTTGCAAGAGGCAACTTATGGTTCAAAAGAAAAAAATAGACACAAAAATTTTGGTCATCATTCATCAAGGACATCATATCACAGTAAGTTGAAGATTTGAAGGATAGAGTTTAAACCTCAATTGCACCAATGAGAGCATGACCAATGTGAAGTGCTCCTGTCACATTCGGTGGTGGCACAACCTGTTCATGAACTAGAGCCAATAAATGAAAGCTTTCAAACCAGACTTGTAGACCCTAAAATTCACTGAATCCTGGTAGTCCTGAAATTCCATGAACTCGAAGAGAAATAAACCTCATTCAGATTTTATGCTGCAAAATCTTACAATCACAAATGGTGGCTTCTTGCTTTCGGGATCAACAACAAAGAAACCTGACTTCTCCCACCATTCATACCATCTGCAGGGGGAAAAAAAACAGAAAGAAATGGTAAAGAATGTTGAGGAAACAAGATTGAATTTGGGAGTATGGAAACAAACATTGTGGTTTGGAAGACAAACTCAAGCACTCACGATGCTTCAACGGCCTTAGGGTTGTAAGATTTGGCCATCTTCGGAGCCAATAGTTTTTTCTCTCCTCGAGGTGTGAAAGGATCGACAACATCTGCTTCATTACTTGCGGCTGCTACTGCTTTCTTTGCTTTCTGTTCAGACTTCTTTGAAGGTGGAGCTGCAGCTTTAGCAGCTTCTGCCTTCTGTGCCGCCTTCTACTTCTTCAACTCCTTCTCTCTTGCCTACACATTCTCTTTCATCATTCAGTTATGCAAACTAAACCATCTCTCCTTTAAAAAACAAATGCTCTTAGATATGTAGCAGGCACGAGCAGCACCCACTTCCGCAATTAATCATTCTTTCTGTGAGATATTCTTTCGTCATATAATGCAAGCTTCTAAGATTGTACAACCATGGACTCACCTTCTCTTCTCTCTTCTTCTTCTTTGGATCTTCTTGCTGCTGCTACGCTCCTTCTTGAGCTCCGAGAGCTCCATCCACCACCTGCAATCACGAATTTCTCGGTCACAGACCAACAAATTGCGCTCAGAGAGTCTTGATTTCTCACTCCCGCTGATGAAACCCAGAAGAATTTCTTTCACAAAAAAATATTTAAAACCCAATTCCCTGCAAAGTCAGAGACAACTGACCTCCTTCTCCGGTCCACCCATTTGTGATGCTGGAAATGGAAGCTCCCTGAAGCTCCCTCACCTGATGGCGCTGTGACACTACAAGAGCAACAGTTTCGTAGGCAACGTGATGGGCATAGCTGCTTCTCTTCTTCCTTTGGCCGCTAAACCCTAACCTTCATTCCTAAAGCCCTCCTCGTTTCGGGCCCCAAGGGGTTTTCCCGGGTATCACGGGGTTCCATAACAGTGTTGGTTTCTCGGGTGTCACCTGATCCGGGTATCACGGGGTTCGTAGCAACGTTGGGCCATTGCCTGCTTTGACGATTTAGAACTGTCGAATCACCCTTAATAAACATTTACACCATATAGTGAGCCATTTTCACCAATGAAGGTAAGGGTAGTGAAATTACAGTGAACTTAATTCACTTTTATGGTTACATAGTGAAATAGCCTATTGAACTTGGCCTGCATCTCCTAGTAGTGCAGCTCTTGCAAAGTTTCTCCGCCCATAATCTCTCATTAATTGTAAACTCCAATAAAGCCAATCATTTTCTTCTTCAATGCATAAGAAACAATGTTGTACCTGTAATAATTTTGTGGCATGTGGAACACACCTTATTATATTATTCATGAATATCCTTTAAAATCTTACACCTAATCCTTAAGAGTGGGAGAGATCTTATACTTCAAAATCCTCCTCCTCCTCTTACACTGCCTGAATCCCCCATCTGCATATGTTCAACTTCATAATAATGTGGGAATAATGCTTTACAATGGGTAAATAGGTTCATGATAATATGGGACTAATGCTTTACAATGGGTAAATAGGCTTACGATAATGTGTGACTAATGCTTTACAATGGGTAAATAGGCTCATGATAACATGTGATTAATGCTTTACAAATGGGTAAATCCCACGGATAGATGACATTCAGAAAATGCGGGGCTAAACCTAGCTATTGCTACATCCTTGGTCCTTTATTTTGGGAATGCCCCTAGCCTAAGGCTTTACCCTATGTGAAGGGGGGGAAAAATTAAAAAAAAATACAGCCACCCTTCTCATGCTAGCAAGTGCCATAGTACAAGGGGCAGCTTCAACACATTTATGTCCAATAATCAATTCATTTTGAGGATTGCATTTTGAAAATGGAATAGTTCTGAATATCTAAAAAATTATTCATTTTCTTTCACCAAAAAAAATTCTCAAAGAATTTTAATTGGGTGAAAATTTCAGCATTTTTGAAAATAATATAAATTGTGATGAAGTTGCCAAGGTAATATGGTTGTATGAGCCTCAAGATGACAATTTGACTCTTTAATGGACACTCATTGTGATTCTTGATTGGCTTGTATGACTTAGTGACTTTAATGGACACCCATTGTGATAACTAATTGGGAAATATATATCATCAGTCAAGAATGATGAAATACACACTTGATGAAATGATGCAGGTGTTGTACATTATATAGGTACAAAAAAGTATTACAAATGCAATGAAGGCAAGTGTGAAACTCCAACAAATTAAAATATATTCACTCTATAGATATGGGTCCAACATATTTTCTGGGTAATGTTATGTAAGACTCAAAATCAAATTTCTAAAATGATGTTTTTTAAACATGTAGAAGATGTCAACACCATGGCCAAAAAGGTTTTGTCCAAGTACACTTAGATGACTATTACCTTGGATAATGGTAATCTAGGACTCATGGTGGTTACATTTTTGTGGGTAGTAGTGACTCTACCCTAACATTACATATGGCCAGAGTTAGTTGTTAATGCAGTCAGTACAGTAGAACCTCTCAAATTTTATAAGGTTGGGACCGGGTCCAAGCTATAAATTTTGGGAGGTTATTAATTATAGGAGAGGCATCAATGACGTGGCTCAATCATTGATACCAATGACGGTTTGTCCATTACTATATAACCTCTCAAATTTTATAAGGTTGGGATTGGGTTCAAGCTATAAATTTTGGGAGGTTATTAATTATAGGAGAGGTAAGCTTGTAAATAGGTAATTTAGTTAATATATCATTGCATTATAAAATTTGAAAATGTCTAGGCCAGCCAGATCTTATAAAAAATAAATTTATAGAAATTTAGCTAAATTTTAAAGTTCAATTTGGGGCTTAGGGTACCACCCCACTAACTTTTTAAAGAACCTCTCAATGGAAGCTCACTCCCTGGCTCGCTTATCAACTTCCTATTCCTATTTTTTCATTGTACTCCATTACGGTATAACTTCGCAGGACGTGGTTCGAATTATTTTACGTTTTTGTGTGCAACTTTAATGGTTATGTTTGCATTTTATTTAGCTCTTGACTACCCATCAAAATGTCGACATTGATACAATTTTACAGAACATTATATGTAAAAATAACAAGAAACTAAAGGGCTTACAAGGGCCATTGGGAGAGGATGGAGGAGCATATGGGAATTGTTTTTTTAGGGGGCCGTGGGGCGGGGGGGGGATTGTCAAAATCGTCGGCCATCACACGACATTTACGAACATGCATGATTCATGGCCAATTTATCTTTTGTATATTTGGAGGGAAATAGATCTGATCCTTATTGTCATTGTTCAATAAACATTTAATTCGTCCTCCATCCCAACAAAGCTTTGTTATAATGAATGCTTATAGATTAAAAAGGATGTGCGATATATTAAACTTTGTGCAAGCGTGAAAACTCTAATACTATTTACCAAAAATGTCCTAGGGCATTTAATAATTAAAATTAACCGCGATTCGCCACGATGACGTACTTTAGATATGCCCTGTGGCATTGCCATAATGTTCCTTTTCCCAAAACAACCCTAATTATTATTTGGTTAGATATGCCTTGCGGCGTTGCCATAATGTTCCTTTTCCCAAAACAACGTCGGCTACCCATTTTGTTGGACCCTCCTATGGAAAAAATAAAGTTTTTTTCTTCAAGGAAATGAATATGACATCAATCGAAGTAAATATCAATTTCCCCCCTCTCTGTTACCAATAATTTAATATTAAATTTAGTCTCGCGACCGACGTTTGTATTGTAAACCAATACGTCTCACATCAAATCTTCATTCATGGCACCAATTTGCATTTTACTGGTTCAATTTCATCCACCACACAATTCGGCCAAGGTTTATCCGAACGACACATGTTCGCCATCCAGGACAAACAAAACACGACGCGCACGGCATGCGTTGCATGGTGGCCCTACCATTTGTGATAAGAAAAAAAAATTTACTTAAAGGGGATATTGTTTAATTTTTCTTACAAATGACAATAAAAGTAAACTAGATCGTATTTACAAGATTCTTTCTCATGTGAAATTAGGTCACATTGCAGGATCCTATATATTAAAGCAAACGTGGTGTTTGTATGTCTGTCTATGTGTAGCTTGAGGTTCCCTAACCATGTCCCCACCTTCTTCTTCTTCTTCAAACCCTAGATTTAGGGTTTGAAGTCCAGATCCACAGTTGCACCTTGAAGTTCCCAAACCAGGTTTCAATCCAGGTTCTTCGAAGCCAAATATTGGGGTTTCAAATCCAGGTCCAGGTCCAGGTCTCAATCCACGTGCAGCTTGAGGTTCCCAAACCAGGTTCTTTGAATCCAACAATTGGGATTTGAAGTCCAGATCCAATTTTGGGTAAGAGTCAAAACTATGGAATTCTCCAATTCTGAAATGGATTTGTCTATTTGTGCACCCCAAAATAATCATATTGATTGTATTATTATTATTATTTTAAATTTTGTAAACCTCTCCTTGAAAGAAAATGTAATAATAAGTGTATTTATTTTAAAGGTACCCATTCTTCAACCATATGGTAATAATAGCACTGGTGGGTTTTTTTTTTTTGCGAATTGTTTTTGTTTGTAGCCAAAATGGCCATCATCTGTAGGAAGATGTGGAAAAAATGGGCAATTATCTGAAGGAAGATTTAGCCAAACCTCGCTACAAATCCAAACATGGAAGCACAAAGTGTTGGGGGTGGCTGGAGTGGCGTAGCCACGGGTTACCCACTAGTATTAGAGCAAATGTGGTGGTGTCTGTTTTTGTGTGTGTTCGTCACAGACATTCGCGAATTGCGGCCAGGGCAGTGGGATGAAAGAGCTCTACGTACGTTCGTCCGTCCGTCCGTCTTCTTTTGTTTGTTTGTTTGTTTCTTAATTTCTGTCTGTATGTTCATCCGTCCGTTAGTCCTTCTGTTCATCTGTCCTTCTTTCCGTCATAAACCTCCCCATCATCCCTTGCCCCATTTTCGGTTTCGCTTATTTATATATTTTTAGTTTTTTTTTTCGGGCAGCCACGTGATTGGCCTACTCAGTATGTGTAGTAATGTACATACCACTGCCTACATGCAGCTCCTTGATTTTTTTTATTGCCAGATTTTTTTGCCAGTTTGCACCTAATATATGTGATTTCAAATTTCAACCTATTTGAAAGATTTTTCGTGGAAAATAAATGGTCCCAAATTGGTTAAACTTTGTGGGGAAAAAAAAGTTTTTGAAACACTAGACTTTTATGGTAAGTTCTATTAGGTAGCCTATAATACAGAAGGACCCCTTTTTCCTTCTTTAAAAAAAAAAAAACTTTCGTAGTTGGTGATGTTGGCGAATTTGGCCCCTTTTTTCTGTTTTTCTTTTTTCTTTTTGGGGATGATGGTCACTTTGGTGACATCACAAAATTGGCCATTGAAGACACCAAAAGAAAAATAAAAAAGGAAAGAAATAAGGAAAAAAACCAATGCTACTACTACTACTTAACTGGTGCGTACACTCGCAATGTTGTTACACACACACACACATACATCGCTTTCCAAACCCTCATGTGAATGTTGATGTTCTCAGAACATTTGTACACAAATATAATTAAAGTGCAACAATACCAATTCGATATATTAATTGTAAGTTCATCATTCTTGAACATGCACTTCCTAGTCACATGGAAAAGAATGAATGAACAATCAATAGATGCACCAACAAGTCCACCGACAAGCAACAAACAAAATCTTTAATGAAAGGAAAGAATTGAGCAAAGCATTATTTAAAGCCTAACACGGAGTACGTGGATCCTCGATATTGTGCACTTATCTGAACATTCGCAAATCCAACATTCTGAGAGCCTATTCAAAAGGTAATTTGAGTCGGATTATAATCTTGGTAATAATTCTAACATATGAATGCCGGACATCATGCATAATCACTTTCCCAAATAACGTTCATCATTTTTTTTAATCATTTATGGATGGGGTAGATGATTTCCAAACATTCATGGATGTCGTGGATCATTTTCAATCACCCGTGGATGAAAGAGATGATTTATATTCACTCCATAAGGTGGATCCTTTTTTGGTAAGGCATGGATGATGTGGATTATTTTTGGTCATCCATACATTATTGAGATCATTTTTAACTGCCTGGAAAAACACCAATTGTGCAGATCATTTTCATTTTCCCAATGCCCCTGGATCACGTCCATCGTCGATATATAACCCCAATATGGGGTAGATTATTTTTGGTCATCGATACATACCCTGTATTGGTATTATTTTCTATACCAGGCCTCAGTTGATTTGCTTGCATTTGAAAGGGACTTGAAGTCCGAATGGGTGCCAAATATGATGGCGGAACCAATGCAATTTGTTGGAATGTTGACATCATTGCCAATGAAAAGTTGACACGTCACATCAATTTTCCCCCCCCCCCTTGGCTGGATAAGATTGTGCCTAGTTGAAAGTCTTATGGAAAATCAAAATTGCTTCG
This sequence comes from Sphagnum tenellum, assembly GCA_963921925.1. NCBI lineage: Eukaryota > Viridiplantae > Streptophyta > Sphagnopsida > Sphagnales > Sphagnaceae > Sphagnum > Sphagnum tenellum. Next base: position 10,574,600 of record OY998158.1, on the reverse strand, counting down.
TGGGCGGTCGGTAGGAACAAGTGTGTCAGGGATCGGTAGGTCGAAGGCAAGTAGGTCGATGCTTGTAGATGGTTGGTGTTTGTGTAACGTGCACAGATGGCACATTGGTTGGTGGGTGGGGGCAAAAAGGTGCTCAGCAGGCCGATGCAAAGCTCACCGAACTCACTTGATTATCATTATATATTGTAAAGGAAGAAAGTTCCTTCCCCTGAAACTGTCTAAGGTACTAAAATAGTGTAAATTAAAAGGACCCAATCAAATGTCACCTTATGGGTCAATCACTGACATTAGTGAACCAAAGGAACTTTTTTCATCAAAAAAAGAAGATAACATCCAAAAACAGAGGAAAATGTTTCTTTTCCATCTTTTTTTGGTTTCTTTGATCCTTTTTTTTTTAAAATAAAAAATGTAGGATAGTTTTTATTTAAATGGTGTGATTAGTCTTTCTCTCTTTCTAATTTTGTGGTGTAGTTGAAGGGGTGATCCTCCATAACAAAGATTTAGCCAAATTGGGCTATAAACAAGATATGAAAGTGGAACGATTTAAGCACTCTTCTATATTGTTTCCTAACTACGGGCACCCAACATAGAATTCTTGGGACTTTCTTTTTCTTTTTCCCCCCAAAACTTGGTGATAAAACCTGCAAATTTCACTTTTTCTTTGCGTATATTTTCTTCATCAAATATATAGTCAGAACATCCCTATAAAAAGTCGTTCATAGAATGGAGTCTTTTTTTTGAAATTGCTACATTAAAAAAAACTATAAAAGGATGTTCATAAAAATACGGAGCTAGAAGTGATGATTCATAAATTATTTGTTTTCAACTTTTGTGATGTAGACAAAACCCTAAGTCATACATAAAAAAATGGAGACAACCATGATAACAATCGTCTCTTTTTGCCTAAGTAGCCAAAAAATCTCACGAAATTAATGCCCATGGACACTTCTGACAATAATTTGATTCCCAAAAACCAATGAATTTTAATATTTAATGTTTTAAATTCTCACCTCAATGTGAAATAAATTCCTTAATTCATTACCAAATTATGAATATCGTGTATGATACATAACAGAACATGGACATGTGAGAAAACACAATCAAGATAACTTACGTGTCTCAATAGCAAGTGTACTTGGGCCGATGAATAGGCATCACACTATGCAATGGCTTTTTGTGACCCTCAACATCTTCAAAAAAAATGTTCAGCCCAAGCTATTTTTTAAATAAAAGCCCTATTCTGACAAATTTTCACTAATCTTCACCAAAACATGTTGGACAACTTGATGTTCAAGAATATGCTTTATTTTAAGGGTAATATATTTGATATGATTCGTGCGTTAAATTTTAATCAATATAATATCAAAAATTCATCATTATTTTTTATGTCAACGTAAAAATTTAATGTTAATCAATATAAATATCATGGACATGGAAATGCACACATTAATTTATCTTTTTGTATCCATGGTTAGCGGGTACTTACGAAAAGGGGTGAAATAATTATAAAGATAAGTTATTAAATGGTTATTTTAAAAAATGAGTGGGAGATTGTTATCAGGATAAGAAGTATTCATTAAGGAAAGAAGTTAGGTTTAGGGTTAGGCTTGAGAATGAGATAGTTATATTTGTAAATGTCTTTGGAATTGTTCAAGCATAACCACACAATGGATCATGCAAAATCAATTGGCATATTTGGCTTAAAATTGGTGGGGATGATAGCCATTTTTTCCTACAGCTTCCTACTATTTTGGCTACAAACAAAAATGCCTAGAAAGGAAAACTGAAGTTCCGGCTACTCCCTATTGTTATCTGAGAGGAGGGAGGGGCTTTAGGTGTAAGATAGTAAGATGATGCGTAAACCTTAAACCCTAGTGTTATTGTATAGTGAGTGCGCACAATTAATCGCGTTGCCTGCCCTGGCTGGTGAAGGGCGCCTACAGAAAATATCGGATTTAATGTGATCTCACCGCTACCGAGAAGGTTGGCCCATCACGACGATCGGTTCACGTGGTTTGCGATCCATGGTCGCACACCGATTTGCTGCCCGGGTTTTAGTTCTATGGGCGGGGTTACGAAAGAGTACAAAACTAAACTTGGATGGGGAAAAAAATCCGTCAGGTCATCTCCAGAGTGGTGCTGGAGATGCTCAAATGCAAATGCAGGGTAGAAACCAGCGTCAGGTGGTTCTCACTTTTTCAATGAGAACCTTCAAGGTCTTCATTCCGATTCTCAGAGCGAGAATCGGAGGCTTTCCCACACAGAGATGACCTGCCCGTCCGTTTTCTCCCAGTGGAAACCGATTTTTCGAAAACCTCTGAATGTATCAGTTGAATCTTTTTTTGACGGGGTATTAAAACATGCGGGCCAGTTTTCAGGGTGTTTCGCAATGTTCTCCGCAAACTCAAGGAAACACGGCACCAGTGTTGTCGAGTTTGGACGAAAATCGGGTGAGATCAAAGAAAAACCTCCAAAACAGTACATTGGCCTTCAATTGGGGGTCAAACTCTAAAACGCACCACTTTCTGTGCTCGACCAAGTTTCATCCGGGTTTGACCCCGTCTTCCCCTTTTCCTGATACCTCCACTGCTGTTGGATGCATTTTCGCTACTCCTCGTGTACCGCTACCATAATTACCTCGAACCTTGTGCATTACATGCTAGGTTTCAGCATTTCACACCCAGATTTAATCAAATTTCCTTTCTTTGCGACCTCCCTCGAAGAGGGAAGGGGGGGGGGTGAACAAAGGCCCAAAGATGGGATGACTTCAGGGAAAATTCCAACGTTTCGTCGGGCTTCGGTTTTGATTTGGGTGGCGCGAGCCTCCTCAATTGCTCCTTCAGGGGAGCTTCATAAATGAGCGTCGGGCTCTTCCACAAAAGGGGGCAGTTTTAATTCATTTCAATTATATATATTATATTCCGAGTTTTAGCAAATTTCCCTGGTAGGAACAACTTACATATTAGTGAAGACCTACTACCAAAAATTGGTCCTTAAAATCAAGAGCAAATTCAATGAATTCCTGAATATTTTGCTAGCATGACCTGAAATGCAAAGCATATCCTTTTGCATGTAGAATAAATGTTGGAGGTCCATGTGTATTAAAACTTACCTTAAAAATATCACATAACTGAAAGCTTACCTTAAAATTATTCACATCTAAATATCTCTCTTTCACTACTGACGTTGACAATGTATCATTCATTATACGCAAACTCAATTGACAATCACCATTAAAGAGTGAACTCCTAACATGAACATGTCCAGCAAAGGTGATAGGATGGGTTTCCCATGTCCATAGACAAATGATGTAAACCCACCAAACTTTATGACAACAAAACACAAGAAAAGAGGATGGGAGTGAAAAGAAAGAGGGTTTAGGGTCAAATGGTCATAAAGCTCAAAGGCCCGAAAGAAGGGGGGAGGGAACATTTTCCCTTCCATTTGAGCTATACGTATTTGGTTTTTCCCGTCACAAATCTGGTCAAGAGCCAAATTTGGCCTTACAAAGAGCTGGCCAAAAGCCCATCTTAAACCACCCAGATTTGATGAGAAGCAAAGGCTTGATTGCCAACCCCCAAGCCCCTAGACGTTGCTAGATGCCAAATTTTAACACGTTTCAAATTGACTTACCATAAAACGGCACTACTCAAGAACTGGCAAGTGTAACAAAGGCAATTTATTCATGAATGGGGTGAAAAAGGGGCAAAATAATGGGAGATGGCCAAAAGTGATGCCAATAAAACTGACTAAAGTGGTAGTTCATAATTTAACCCCAGTCCATCAGTTCAAAAAAATTTGCCCTCATCATCTCTGTGTTCCCCATGTGCGAACTCGTAAGTATTTGTTTACTTTTTCGCGGGCTTTTGATTTTTCAGCCTTTTACACCTTTCAAATGGGCAACCTCCCGTCTAAGATGGCGCCAAAGGGGGGTCTTTTTTGCTGATTTGGCGCAGGTTGATTGGCCCTCACCCTTAAAAATGATTTTTTCCCCTAGGCCATGAAATCCCAGGATACCCCGCACTTTTTCGTTGAGTCAATTGCGTGCCCATTCCAGGGCACACTTACCTACCCATATTGAATGCGAAACTATTTGAATCCCTTTTCACACACAGCAAGGGAGATAAAAACCCAACGACCTAAAAAAAAGCCCTTTTGTTCAAACCCAGGTGCCGACTTCTCATTAGTGCCAGTCTGGTGGACTCCTCGATCTGGAGGCGCACAACTTCTCGGCGCGTTCTCATTGGGCGGTAGAATTAAACGTACAACTAAAAAGGTCAGCTACAAATGGCTAATTCGAGAGGCCAAATAACGACGTGTCAGCTCCTGTGTGGTGGGCCCAAATGGCGACAAATTTGTTGCCATGCCGGTTTGACAAAGAGGTCCATCGGTCAATGCGCCTAGAAATGGACCGCACGAGCAAGGGCGCGGCCGCAAACGGGGGAAGTTAATGGGTTTCAAGTTTCCCGCCTCTGTTCATCACCGGCTAACCGGCACCCGTCAAGAGTCCTGGTTTAGTTAGTACCTCCTTTAGTAACTTTCGTTGGGGGGTAAGTAGTAAGATAGTAAGGTACATCAAGGGGCCACAGTGAACCAGCAACTACCAATGCAGCATGACGGATGAATGATAAGTGTTCAAGAAACAGTTTTCTGTTGGGCTCCAGTTCCATAGCTAACCATGGTAGTTAGCTCAGTTGCCCTTTTTTTTCTACCTACCTACTAACAACCCACAAGCAGGTTGTTATTAGGTAGGTAATAAAAACAGCCCTTTCCCATGTATAAACCATCTACTCAACTAGTTATTACCTATTTTCCTACCTACCTACCCACCTATATATGAGAGCTATTTCCTACACAATTGGTTACTAAGGTGAAACCAAACGTTAACCCAGTTTGAGGTTCATCCACAATTGAGTATATAACGGGCATTCAGTGGATGGTGCGCTGGTGGGTGCTCGTTCACTGTGGCCACATAAAGGTACATGATTCCGTTTGCAGCTAATTAATTGTTAACTGGACTGGAATGGTAGTAGGCCCGTTAACTTAACTGAAGGTGGCCTTGCCTGCCACCAGCGTGTGTGAGTTTTACCGACAGGCAGCAAATGGCCGTTCTTGCTTCTCGCCTTCTCGCTCCTCCCTCTCTCGCTCGCTCGCTCGTAAAGGGAGCTCGCCTCAGATGCTCGGTCGCTCGCTGTCTCTTTCTCTCTCTTCATGGCACTAGATTGACAATGGTCGTTTTGGTTCCCGTGGTGCCGCCTTTGAGAGCCCCTTTTGAAGCTGTGTAGTAAGTATCATCGAGAGAGAGAGAGAGAGAGAGAGAGAGAGAGAGAGAGAGAGAGAGAGAGAGAGAGAGAGAGAGAGAGAGAGAGAGAGAGAGAGAGAGAGAGAGAGAGAGAGAGAGAGAGAGAAGAGCAACAGCAGGAATGAATGTTTTTTTAGGTTTTTGGATCGCATCGGTGAGTGTGGACGATCTATGATCATGGCATGTGCTGCTGCGGGGCTTCCTCAAGGTTTGCCTTCTCATCTCTGGGAGTATTATGTTGTACTTAATTGTAGATGCTCAGGGAGTTTTTAGTGTACAAGCTGATCGTATTGGTAAAGCAGCTGTCGGCGTCCTTCTTCGCGCCAGATCCTGTCATGGATGCCAAGCTCTTGTTGTCTGCAAGTCCACTCCTCTTGCTGCTGCTTTTGCTATTGCTGCTGTGCATGCAAGCTTGGCTTGTAGTGGAAGGATTGCAATTGGAGGTGACTAGCAGGACCACCAAGTGCATTACATTGTGGAAGAGATTCAGAGTGATGTTCTTGTTGTCGGTGATTACAAGGTCGTCTCCACTTCCCAGGACGACCTTAGTGTAACTGCTAAGGTTCGCATTCTCTTTGTCTCTCTTGCATTGCTTGTTTTTCGTCTTTTTTTTTCGGGTCTCTGTCTATGTGTTTGTGTTGTGGCTTCTTTTTTTCCCCTTGTAAATGAGAGTGACCAGTGTTGTGGTCAGTGTTGCGATCGAGGCGGTCAGCGCCACCTGAGCTTCTGCAATTATTTATTTACTAGTTTTAGCAGGATTTGTGAGACCCTGGGAAGGTAGTTCTTACTCTCACTGGCTCTTGGAGGGACGCAAATGGTATTTTCTGTAGCCACTGGACCTGAGCCTTGTGAATCTCAAACTTGTATGGATCGATTGATTCCGCATTCTGTGTATTGTGTGTCATGGTTTGTTCTTCAGACGGAGCTTGGAAATGTCAGCTTCGTTTCACTGGAGCTAAAGATCTTGCTGAAGGATCAATGATCGGATTGTCTTCCTTTGGAACAGACTTACTAACCTAAGAGATCTGTCTTGGATCCTTTAGTTTTGAGCTGATATTGTCTGATGGTAGGTGTTAGCATGGTCATTATAGTGGCAGCCTTTTCCAGATACTGGCCAATCTTGGGCTGCATGGCCGAATTAGATTTAGAATTGCAGGTGACATCACCACGTGGAAAGCAGTTGCATCCTCTGGAGAATGTGCATTCAGGACAGTTTGCATTCACATCGAAGGAGTCAGGAAAGTATGTGGCCTGCTTCTGGTTGCAGAGTGCACACCCGAATGTCCATCTCAATCTTACACTTGACTGGAAGACAGGCGTTGGGGCAAAAGATTAGGAATCCATCGCCAAGAAAGAGAAGCTGGATGTGTGGCCTGTAATTATAGCCGTGCAAGTTTTTCTTTTCAAATCAATAGTACCATTCTAGTGTTCTCTTGTTTGTTTGCATGGCAGTTTTCATTGTCTAAGTGCCTGTTCTGCTAGAAAAGTCAAAACGAGCAAGCGAGGGTGTCATTTGCTCCTCAATCATGTCAGTTCAAGGTAATTTGCTTTTGGGCTTTCAATTTGAGTGCAGGGAATGGAACTTGAGCCTAGGCAGTTGGAGGAGGCTATGGGGTCAATACATAAGGAGATGCTCTACTTGAGAGACAGGTAGGATGGTACAACATTCCCATCTACCGACATGTTTGGTTGTTTGATTTCTTTTGAGTTTCCTGTCAGCTACTACCATATGCTTGTGGAGCTGAGAGAAGTCTACATAGTGTAGAGGGTGTACGTGAGCCACGCTTCCCATTTGTGGCTGCATTGGAGAAATGCATTCGTAAGGCATCTTGACCTGCAGAACATTGATTGCTCAAGTTCAAATTTAGCAGTTGACGAAAGTAGATGTGCTGGCTTAATTAGCTTGTTTCAAATAGTTGAACTGGCTGGTAGTCGAGGGAGGACAGTAGCCGGCGAGATATCAAGATGAGCTTGAGGTTTTAGGGGAAATGTGAGTTGTTTCTGCCCTCCCTCTTTTCAGAACTTCTTCAGTACTACCTATAACTTTGTTTAAAGTCTCTGGCGGCGACATTGGTGAAGGTGGCCTCATCAAGATTATGTGAAAATAGAGACTGGGGTGAAGCTACACTGAAGTATTATTAAAAGATTGAATCTGGCCTGCTCTTCTTCTTCCTCCTGTATTGTCCAAGGACCCATTCGAACCCGTGAGGAGAAGTAGGGTTGGGCATTTGATGATCCCTCAGCTTCTCCAGCAGTGCCTGTTATGTGACCTCTGTATTTGTCAACTCGGTGTTCCTGAGGGAAGGTCGGGTTTGCTTGATCATCCAACTCTCCCCTTTTAGTGTGTCCTTTTCTACAAAGTGTGGCATGTTTTTTTTTTATCGCCAATGCACACCTCCTGACCGGTTGTATGGCATTACAGACCACTCGATTAGTGATGATCGCGGTCTGTACAGGCCAATTGGCGTGGGCTGTATGGCATTACAGATTGATCGCGGTCTGTACGAGCCAATTAGCATTCAAGAGGTATTCACCTTCGATACTTAAAAAATAGAACCTCATGAACCCGTCATCTTAAATTTCTCACCGTTTGTATGATTTCCCTCTGTATTTGTCAACCCTGTGTTCCTAAGGGAAGGTCGGGTTTGCTTGATCATCCAACTCTCCCCTTTTTAGTGTGTCCTTTTCTGCAAAATGTGGCATGTTTTTTATTTATCGCCGATGCACACCTCCTGATCGGCTGTATGGCATTACAGACAGCTCGATCAGTGATGATCGCGGTCTGTGCGGGCCAATTGGCGTGGGCTGTATGGCATTACAGACTGATCGCGGTCTGTACGAGCCAATTAGCATTCAGGAGGTGTTCACCTTCGATTTTTAAAAATAGAACCTCATGAACCCGTCATCTTAAATTACAATATTTGAATGATGGAGATGATGGAAATGGTAGTGGTGTGGAGAAACCCAAGAAGAAGACGCCCTTGGCTCCTTCATCATCAACTCAAGCATTTAAAGTCAGTCTGGGAGGATTGATGTGTCTTGTCCTCTTGTATGTACCTTTGGTTTGGATAGTTCGAAGATCTATGTACCAAAAACATGTCACTCCACTTCCAGCATCCGCTTTTCTTCACCTATTCTCTCAAGAGAGAGCCATGGCTCACATCCTGCAGCTTGCTGGTAACATCAGGGACTGGCAACAATCGACTCGTGGCCTGCACCAAGCTTTTGAATACGTTGAATCGGAGCTCTGGAATCTGCAATCGAAAGCTTCTTTTTGAGAGCTTCGAGTTGAAATTGATGAATCTTTTGCAAATGGATCTTTCAATATGGTTTTCTTGGGGCATTCCATATCCAACACATACCAAAACCATAGACTCTTGCTGTTAGGGTTTCTGCCCTAGAAGCTCAGGAAGGTGAAGCTGCAGTCTTAGTAAATGGACATTTACATGCGCCATTGGGATCACCAGGTGCTGGTGACTGTGCCTCCTGTGTGGCAACTATGCTTGAAGTCCTTCGATACATTGTGGACACAAACTGGATCCCACCATCTCCAATCGTCTTCCTTTTCAATGGAGCAGAGGAGCTTTTCCTTCTTGGAGCCCATGGATTCATCACAACCCATAAGTGGAGAAACTCGCTGGGTGCTGTGATCAATATTGAATCCACAGGTGCAACTGGGTCCGACCTTGTCGTCCAATCTGGGCCTGGTACCTGGCCCTCCAGGGTCTATGCTCAATCTGCAGTGTACCCAATGGCCAACACTGCTGCGCAAGATGTGTTCCCTTTGATACCTGGAGACACAGACTACAGGGTCTTCTCACAAGACTTTGGTGATATTCCAGGTCTTGATATTCTTTTCATTCTTGATGGCTATGTTTATCACACTGGCTATGACCGTCCAGAGAAAATGGGGCGAGAGAGCTTGCAAGCGCGGGGCGAGAATTTGATTTCCTTGCTATAGGCTTTTACCAGATCGCCTCAATTGAGGAACTCAACAGATAGAGCTTCCAATCCTGAGCCTGTTGAAATTCGTCTAATTTTCTTTGATCTTTTTGGGCAATGGATGGTCATCTAGTCTCAAAAAGTAGCAGTAGGATTACACTTGTTGCCACTGGGTGTTGTGTTGCTTATCCCTAATTATGCACCCAAAGGAATCCATTCAACAGTAAGCAAACAAATAAGATTAGTTCTTGTAGGATTAGTAGTCCAAGCATTAGGATGTATACTAGCAATTATCTTCGCTCTGTTTATAGCAATTCTTCGCCTCTCAGTGTCATCAACAGCAATGACATGGTTTGCACACCCCTGGATTGCGTATGCCATGTTTGTTCCAGCTTCATTAGCTGGGTTGTTGTTTCCCAAGGCAATTTGGTATGGCTACATCAAAAGCTCCAACAAATGGGAGCAAAAAGAACTAAACTGGGCATCACACTGGGGAGGTGTGGCTTTGAATGCATTGGTATCTGCCGCTTGGACATTACTTGGAGTGGGAAGTGGATTTTTAAACTTTTTCTAGGCTCTTTTCATGATGCCAGCACTCTCATTATTCCAAGTGCTGCAGAGAGTATCTAGGAAGGAGGACTCGGTGCTTTCTATGTTGGGATACGTTCTCCCAGGGATGTTTTTTGCTGCATATATGTGCTACTACATGGGAATTTGCATCCAGTTTGTGACAGAGAAGATGGGTATGAGTGGTACCTTTCCTCTCCCTTATGCTTTCTATGTGGCTGATGGAATCTTGGCCATAGTTGTTGGGTATTTTGTAAGCCTTGCAGTGGGTCCCATCCTGCCTATTCTTGGAAATTGGCTTGGGAAACCTCCAACAATCAGGTTCCTTTTGTATCTTAGCATTGCTTCTGCAGCCATTTCTTCCCAATTCTTCCCTTATAGTGCAGCTACACCAAAACGTGTTATAATGTCTCATAGCTTCAAGACATCTGGAACAAGTCAAGTGCTCAAATCCAGCTATGACTTTGCCACTATTGATCCAAACCCAATGGAGTTTGTGTGGAAAAATGTCCCTGCCCTGCCTCCAATTCTTCGGATTAATGCAAGTTCCAAGGGTGTCAGCAAGTCTGATCACCATGTATGCCTACCTATCTACCCTATTTCACGGCTTTTAACTTTTGCCACTGAAGTTCCTCTGGACTTGAGTCTTCAGGACATGAAGAAATTGTCTTTCCCTCTGCCACATCTGCAGATCATTGAAACTGAACAGGGTGACGAGAAGAAAGCTGCAGTTGGCTCAGGCAGTCGCCAAATACACTTGGAAATCAACCTGGGGAGTCTGGACCATATTTGGTCAACTGTCATGAACATTACAGGTCCACTGGCGAGTTGGTCTTTTGCTGGTGAGAAGCTTCCAAAGACTGAAAGTGTTCCAGGAGGCCCTCCCTCATATATAAGTCGTTTGTCAGGCAATTCACTGGGTGGGAGATGGCAGTTTTGGCTTGAAGCTTACAGCCTTGAACCCTTGATAATTGAATTGGTGGTTCTTGATCAACAATTGGATGAGGAGACACAGAGAATAATTGATCTGTTTCCCTCATGGGTAGCAATTGTTGCAGGAACTTCATACTTGTCAACCTATTTTGTTTAGCTTCACATCTGATCAGAGGCAGAGAAGATGCTGGGAGTAGGTTTTTGTCATCTCCGTAGAGCTACAATGTAAGTTGTGTAATTTACCTTGAAGCCACGATGAACCTTTTGTCCTTCAGAGCTCTAACCTTAGGAAAACCAAGAAAATACTCTGGATGTGTCATGTATAGTGAGTGATCTTAAGTGTTAATGTGTTGAAGTAGCTTCCAATTGAAAAGTCTGGAAGCTCAACACAAACAACAACAGCAGGGGATGTGGACTCGTGTATTTGATCCGAAGCAGTTCGTTGCAAGTGTCTGGAATTTGAAAGTAGTGGAAGCTGAAACGCCTTCTGGAGGCAACCAAGCTCCTGCAATGTAGAATGGAGATCAGAAACATTCGGTTTTATTCATGAGATCTGATGACTTATGTAAAGTTGAGAATCTGAACAGAGATCAGAAATTGTGCATTTGTTTAGTTTTTTTTGAGTCTATCTGATGAAGAAGAGGAATTATGGAAAAGTTGAGAAACAGAGGTCAGACAGACACATTGCATTGTTTGTTGTTCTTGAGATCTGATATCGGAGTTCTGTGGAAAGTTGAGAAGAACAACAGAGACCAGAAACATCATCATGCATTATTGATGCAGACATCATCATGCGTGAGATCTGAATGAAGCTTTATGGAAAATCAACAAAAGAGGCATCAGACACATGCAGCATTGTTGGTTGATCTTGAAATCTCATGAAGATGGAATTTGAGAACAGAGAGATAAGACACGTGGTGACGATGTTCTTGAGATCTCATGAAGATGGAAATTTGAAAACAAGGATCAGACACATGCATTGTTGTTGTTCTTGAGACCTGGTGGAGTTCTAGGTTAAGTTGAGCAGAACAAACAGAGGAGAACCATGCTGTTGCTCGAGATCCAATGGAGATCTATTGGAAGGTGAGAACAGAGATAAGAAGAACCCTGTTGCTGTTGTGCTTGAGATCTCTGTTGACGTTGTTGTTGTAGGAACTCTATGATGGAGATTGCAAAAAGCTTTAGGAATTTCCAGCCTCAAGCTTTCTCTTCGGCCAATCTTTACCTTCTAAATGCCTTCTCCTTCTCACCATCTCCTCCTTCCATGTATGCACGTGGTCAAGACTTGAGCGATTGATTCTTCTCCAACAATCACAGATTCCGGAACAACAATGGCGGCTCGACTCGAAAACCCAGAGTATTTCAAGCGGGTGATGTTGTACTGGGAAGGCGAGGAGGTGTTCGGGGATAGGCTTATGCAGACTACGGTACGTACCTTGGCAATGCAGACTACGGTACGTACCTTGGCAACGCCGTCGTCGTCACTTTCTTTATTAAATTTATAGAACTTTCAATATTTACAATGTAAAATGGTTTGCAACCCTTGGGTATGTAACACACTAGCTGTCTATCTAGAAGGGAGATTTCCTTCCCCTTTTGGATTTCTTCCTTGAATCTTTCTTCCTAGTGTTCTCTAGTGGAGGGGGAGGCTGCTCATCCTCCTCCCTCTCTTCATCGTCCCCTTGCCCCTCCTCCTCCTCCTCCTCCTCCTCCTCCTCCCTATCCTCTTTATCTCTGCCCCCTGCAAAACCTACATTTTGACTAGCAAATGAACTAGGTCCATTGCTAGTGGTAGCACTGAGAGCAGTGCTAGCTCTCTCATCTTCATCACTGCTGCCTTGGGAGCTTTCACTTTCACCCTCAGATGCCTGCATTTCAACATGCAAAGCTTAGTCAACACCATAAATGAAAATCTTGATTTAAATGAAAACAATCTCAACATTAAAAAAATTGAATCCCAACCAAACCCACTCACCAATAGTGCATCAATATGTTTAAAAATATGCTCCTTGTCATGTTCCTATCCCATTTTCATTTCTGTAGCTATGATCTTCCTCTTGTACCTCTTGCACTGTCCCCATAATACAACAGGTCAATAAAAATGCATAAATAATCTATTCAAGTTTCTGACCAATTTTACGAAGCGTAGACCTTCGCATACTGAAACTTGCGAAACAGTTTGCGAAACAAATCCCATCGTATTTTGAAAGCGCCAAAGTGCCATTTAAATCTTTGCGAAGTTGAAACTATCGTAACTCAAAACGGCAAAACGCCATTTGACCTATCTTTGCAATGTAATACGCATCGCAAAGGTATCGAAAACAGTCTTATTTGACTCAACAGAAACTCAACATTAACTTTATTCGAATCTTTGTAGGAAAGAAATGGAGGAGAGGGAGGGTACTTACAAATGTTGCTTTGAGGCTGAGAATGCCACCTTGGCCTAGCCTATGGGTGGTGTTTTGAACCAGTTTCACTCGCTCTGCTGCCTTGAGGAACTTCAATGGTGGATCACCAACCTCGTCCGCCATTGATTGGCATTCAGTAAGCTTCAACTCCAGTGCCTTTAGGTCACGGTCAGACCTCCCAAACTCTCTTGCCTTCTTGGCCTTGGCTAGCTGCTCTGTGATCTCCTTCAGCTGCCTTGTTGCTTTTAGCTGCACCTCAGACTGGTAGAAGGCATTCCAGATGTTTTCTGAGAACTGAAGCGGCTTCTACAAGTTCCTGTACACATTCAGGTCTCTTAGGTGAGCACGAATCTTCATCCTGTCATGGTATCTTGCTTGAGACATTGAATTGGAAATCTTTTTTGCAATCCAGTGTGAATCAAGCTCTCCTCCATTTCGAAATGCTCCTTTGACTTGATTTATCATTCTCTTCTGCTCTGCCTTTGAGAGAGTGCCCCATTCAACTCCTCGTGCAAAGTTGGTGGAGACAATGTGCCTAATGGTGCTCTTGGCCCTAGTGTATGCTAGCTCGGTTGGAATTCCCTCCTCTGCTAATGTTATCAGAGGGAGCTTCTTCCTTTCCTCCTCCTTTTTCTTCAGGTCGAGCTTCTCCTTTCTGATGGCATCCCTCTCATCCTTCCTCCTTTTCTTTTCAAGAGTTCTAGATGGGAGAGCTCCTGTTGTTGCTCTTTCATCTCTTTTTTTCTTCTTCTCTACTGCCTTAGCTTCTGCAGCCTTCCTTGCCTCCTCATCTCTCTGTGCTTCCCCAGCAGTCAACCCTGCTTGCAATGCTTGACCTAAGATGGTTGTCAAGGATGCCAACCCTTTAGGTGTCCTAGTATCGATTGCAGACAACTCTGAAGCTCTCAAGTGATCAGCAACCATCTTCTTCAACCTTTTTTCATTATTGTCACCTCCCCTAGACCCAGAACCCCCTCCACTAGTCCCAGCCAATGCAATCCACAACCTCCTCTATGCCCAAGCTCTCCTTCGACAATTCTCGAGCAAATTGGAGAATGAATTCAAATTCACTCACCGGTCCTTAAGGACTTCCGACAATTCAGGGCTTGCCATGTAATCCGCATCGTAACTTGCGATACATTATCTTTCGCAAAGGAGTTTGGGTTTCAAAAATGACTAACGGACGCATTTCCAAAGGCAGTGCAATGTTGTTAGTTTCGCAAAGTTAGAGGGTTACGAAGTTGGAGGCTTCGCTAATGTAGGAGGAAGTTAAAGGGTTTAGGGCTTTGGTTTAAGTAACGTATGTAGATGTGAAGAGGGATGCGATGGTGGGGAGTTCGCAACGGGTTCGCAAAGTTTTAGTTTATTCTGGCTTTAACATTTTGTTGTTTTTTTTTGCATATGCCAAAGGGTTTCGCGGGCTGGGGTTTTTGGGACTGTTATGGGAATTTTTTTATTTAATCTCATGTGTGTCATGGTTGGTAACAAGTATGTTTCACCATGAAGTTTTGGCAAGGAATAAGGGTTTACTTCAACTTTTGTTCAATTTAGGCACTGTTGGAGCTCAAGCATCTATAAGGTAAGGTTTTTAATGTTTTATGAACAAATTTTTTTCAAGGTTTTCACTGGTTCTTTGCTCGATTAAACACCCTATCATTTACTCCCTTTGTATTTTTTTGTTTTTACAGTATTTCCCCCTACTTCAAAATTGGTGTTGGCATTATTTGAGCAACCAGTCCTATAGGCATTGTTGAGCCCACATTGGATGCAAGTATGCATTTCTTTTTGGTTTAAGTAGTCTCAATTTATGAGTAGTCAAGGGTTTATATTGTTGTATCACATGAGTTTTGAAAGTCTAATATGGTCTTTGCCTTACATTTGTGCCTTATTAATGTGACAGATGATATGTTTTCCTCCTCTATTATCTCCACTAGTGACTCATCCTCCTCAAATGAAGGCACATCAACTCATACGCAGGCAGAGATGTCTCATTCTCCTCGTGGTCCACCTCGGCAGTTTTGCCAATGCACCAAGTGTGTTGGTCAGATTTCATAAAAGTCATATGTTTGTGCTCAACACATTTAACTACTCTCCTTTACACTACTGCATGTACTCCTTCAATGTCACCGAGATTTTATGCGACTTAAAAAAGGGCGTGATAAATCAGATGACATTACGAAACGTTTTGCGAAACTTCCTTCTCCAGGATCCTTTTTACTACTTTGCGAACTAACGCACATCGCAACTTGCGATACGTCCAACACCGAAAACTTTTGTAAAAATTTATGATGAGGTTTGCGATACATATTCAATCGCAAAATGCGATGCGCCGATTAATGCAAAATTACGAGTTCTTGTGAATCTCAAAGTGTTTTGCGATAGTTTGTGTATTTTAAAATTTGCGATTCTGTGAGTATGATTAAAAGGTGCGAAATGTGGAATATCGTTAGCGTGCACGGAGACTAAGAGGGTCGCAAAGTTTTGGTTGGGGTGTATGTCGCAAAAGTGTTGCGATGATTTAAGGTACATTATATATTAACGATGGTTGGTGAACCACAAGGTGCGATGCGTGTCACATCGCAAATATGGAAGGTTGTTTTTGCTTCGCAAACCCTTCCAGTTTTTTGTTTTTCCCTTCGCAAAAAGGCACAATATGTAGTAGTGAATTTTGGTTTCTTTGGCTCCACACCAAGGTCTTGGCTATCAAATTGCCACACCACTTTATAAAACAATATGATGTTAAATGCATTTTTAATGTTTTTTTAAACTTTAATGAATTTTTTTTGTCAACGTGTATAATAACATTTAAACTTCATTTCTTTCATAAGTAGGTATTTAACTAGGTAGAAAGGTAGTACACATGCTTACCTACATATGTTTTTAGATGTACATACCTAGTTGTCTAAAATATAAGTAGGTATGTCGATAGATGATAAGTGGGTAGGTAAATAATAGGTAATTAGGTAAGTAGATAGTAGGTAGGTACATATCTAGGCAACTTTGGTAGATAGTGAATAGGTAGGAAGGACATAGATAGGTAAATGTTAAGTAAGTAGATAGTTTAATAAACATAACAAGTAAATTAATTAACTAAATTAATATGGTTGATTTAACTAAGCATGGTCATTCAATATGATCAATTTGACTAAACCATGGACATTTTGATGGACCATTTAAAAAATTTGTTCTCTTTGATTAAATGTACAATTTAACACTTGGTCAAAATGATCATTTTAATAAAAAAAACTAACCAAAAGAACCATGAAGCTTTCATGGCCCATGTTTTTGGTCAAAGTGCACATCTTTTTGGTCAATGCAAACTTTTTAATCAAGTTGAATTTTTTGAAAAGTCATGATTTGTTATAATGTTCATAAGATTTCAATTATTTTCTCCAATTTTTTCCATAATGTTTCAAACATGATTTGAATTACCGTTTCCTTCAATTACAAATATCCTTTTATGCATGTGCACACATCCCATCCACCATGTGGGTATTCACCTTCTATGTTGCACCCATGGCAACAAATGCACAAGAATTCATGATGCAAGTTGCAACATTTTTGTTGTTATTGCACGAGATGTTGACTTCCATGTAGGATGAAAATAATTACACGTGTTTCCTTCAATCACGTTCCATTCCTTTTATCAACAAGTTGACATTGTGTTCACTAAAAATGGAATTTATACTTTAGCTGATGTTGTCATTGTCAAACTAAAGTGAGTAGATTTATTTCTTCAATCTTGCACAACTTAAATGTTTGTTGCCTTTGATGCAACTCAAGCGAAAGAAAGGAGTTATTACGATCAACACCCCACTAATGAATTCCTCCCTTTAACAGTTGAAACATTTATATGTTTACACAAACAAGATGATGTGTTCTTACATGATTATGCTAATACCAATTGGAGTTTCAAAAGGCCAAAAGACCTTCCTTTTTTAGTCTTGGTTACTTTCTTCATCAAAAAAATTCAATTACATTGCAAAGGATGCAAACATCTTTCATCTTTAAGTCAAGCAATTATAATAGGCCAAGCTACTTCCCAACTTCCACCCTTTTACAACACACCCCATCACCACAACTAACTTGTTATAGGTGGTTGATTGTTGAGATGGAATTTTTTTGACATCTAGTTTGTGCTAACTTTACATCCTTTAAATTCTTCATTTTTGCCATCATGCAACAAGCCACTTTTTCAATTTTCTTCTAATGCATTTCCACATGTTTCAACTTCATTTGTCTCCTAAATTTTCACCCCCTTCCTTTTCTTGTTATTTTTTGTGAAGTGAATGAAGATGGGAGAACCCTAAAGGATGCCTATCATTGAGACTGTGTTAAAGTGTTCCAGCAAATGAAATTGTGTGAGCTTCTTTGTTCTGGGAAAGGCAAAGGTCCATTGGTCTTTAATATGGACATGTACAAACTAGTCCAAAAGAAGTCTTAAATGTCTTGTCAATGTGGAGGCTGACCCCTACAGTATGGTTGTTGCAAGAAGCAAGAAAGCAATGACCCAATGTTTTTGGATTCATAAGCACCTTTCAAGTAATTGTGAATATAATTCACAATTATGCCATGTTGATGTTACTCATCGTGTAGCCAACCATGTTACATGGAGGGTCAATTGGCAAATTGATCATGGAAGCTTACATGTGCATGCAGAATTGTTTTTTTCAAGCCAATAAAAACTTACCATTTCAAAAAGGAAGGGCCAAAAGAAACAACTCACTTACACATTATTGTGGATGTATGGCAGGTGGACATCAAGTGATTATTTGATTTCCCTTTTGTAACAATCATGGTTTAAACTTTGGGAACTGGTGTCTTTCAGTGTCTTCTGCACTTGATGGAGTTCAAAGGCTGGTCTTGGCAGGAATTCTGTGCTCTTCAGTGAGTCCTCTCAAGTTTCTTGGTACCTTCTCACACAGCATCGCTCACCCACCGCACATCAACCATCTGTTCCAATTCAATCACAAAAACCTCCACAGATCAACCATCTGTCCTAATTCAATCACAAAACCCACCATACCTGGCCCGAGAACTCTAGTTTTACAACTACTGGTAGATGATGAATGCAGACAAGTATGGAAGAAAGCACATAGCACTAATGCCCCTGCTGCCTGTGCACTGCAGTCCTTTGTCCCACTGCTGACCTGCAGAGTGCAATGACAGTATTGGTACTGCAGCCAAGTGCAGCAAACTGCAACAATGGTATTCATACAGCAACAGAGTGAAACTCACAATGCTTGCAATAAAACCAAAATGTCAATGCTTGAAACAGAGACAACACATGGATGATGAACAAAGTGACAAACAAAGATGGAGAAGAAGGATATGACAGTTTTCGGGCCTGGATTATGCTCCACTCATCAGGCAGTTTTAATGAGAACAAAAATACCAAAAACACAATTATAAGTTGTTCAGAGAAAAATCTGAGCTTGTTTTCTGCAAGGGTAGCTACTCCCTCAGACAATAAAAATAACACTGGTGGATTCACTGATTCCCTGTGTCTGTCTGCTTCCTCATTCCAGTGGGCCCTTGGTCCAGTTTCCATACAAACTATATCACAGAAAGGCAATACCTACTCAAGAATTTTCTATACCCCCAATTTACTTACTCTACCCTGAACAGTGCTCTAAATTTGAGCATCAATTTAAGAAGAACAGTTGCTTATTTACAAAATTCTTGCTACAAATGAAACCAAAAGAGCTACAAATGAACCAAAGAGGACATTTCCTGATGATACAACCATCATGGACAATCAACCCCAGTTGTCAGAACGCCTGGACTCCCAACAGCCTATGCAAGTTCAAGCTCAAGGTTTGCAAATGCTTTCTCCAGAGCCTTCTTGTCATCATCTTCAAGATGCTTTTCTGGCACACTCCCTTTTGCTGGCATATCAGGTCTCTCTGTTATACTAGTATCATTTGTGATGCTGATCCTCTCTTGTCTAGGAGGTTCTGGTAGTCTCTCAATGTCAGCCAATGATTCTGCCTCAATGTCTGCCTCCAAGTCATCAAACTCCTTCTCAAGATCTGCATCCTCTTCATCAGTTGCTGAGGGTGCTCCTGTGCACAGATGGATACAGCTCTTAGTCAAGGATTTATCCTAGAAAAGCTAAAATTCAAATGCACAATGAAAAATGAAGGAGGGGTGGGAAAGAGGTTGGGAAAATCCTCACCTAAAGCTTCCTGAGTTTCTTTATGTTCAGAAATAGCTTGGTTAAGCTCTTCAAGACATGTGTGCACCTCATCCAGAGTGACATGATGCTCTTTGATTGCACTTGCGCCCACCTTCACAGCATCAGTCACCTGCTCCCCAATCCACACTTAGAGGCTTAACAGTTGGCCCAGCTGAGACTAGACTGTTGTTGTCTGGTTTAACAGGCATTTCATCGTCTCAAACTTCTTTGTTAACTTCGAAAACACAGTGAAGCTAGAGTGTGGAAGATGGTTCACCTTTTGGGTTGCTTCAGCATCTGCAATTGAAGTCAGGACTTCGTCAATTCTATCCATGAAGTTTCCACACTGCTCTTTACTGGAATTGAGAGTTTTCCAACGACGTGCATGCCGTAAAGCTGCCTGTTTGTCCCCAGCCTTTATTGCCCTCACTGTCGAAGCCCTAGAACTGTTCACACATCCAAATAAAATCAATGGAGGACCCAAGGGCTTACATGCAAGCAGTGTGAGGAACAGGAATAGTAGCATATCTACCAATTTGGCATCTCCAAATCAGCCAGAACCATAAAAAGGGAACGTTTCTATTTCAACCAATCAGATAAACCATGTTGCTGAACTATCCACAAGAGTGCTTGAGTATCTTCTCACACCACAAAATTTTCTCTGCTCAGTAAGGATTTAAGAGTTTTCATCCCATTGGAACCATGGCAAACAGCCTGCAACAGAAGTCAAAACCTCCTTGACTGGTGCAGGGTCAGAAAGTCAAAGTCAGAAAGTTGAACTACTGCAACCTTGGGGGAGAGAGTACATGGAAGGGGTTAAGACACTGACATTGTGACTCGTTGCTCAAGAATACTGTACTGTTGCTGGAGCCTCTCCATGGTCCAATGAAGTTGGAGGATGTGGCAGTCATTCTCTGAAACAGCTGTAACAAGGTTCTCCTTGAGACTAATTTTCAACCCCTGCAATTAGAAGAGAAAAGATATTGATATCTTCGTGCTGACAAGGGAGTGAAACATCTGTCAAACTGAAAACTGACTCAACCATGGAGTGAAAAAGCCCAAGACCACATACCTCAATGTTGTCTCTGCCAATGACTTTGATGTCACGAGCTTTCCCTTCTAAAACAAGAACTAACTTGATAATATCTGCAGTCTCTGCACCCCCACAGAGCTCCTGGAAGTTGGCCATGGTGACTATACATCCTTTTGCCCATTGATTTTCTGTCAAGGACTCGATCACAAGTTTCATGCGCTCCTGGTGAACCAAACAGTTGAAAGGTCTAGGATTTAGACCTGAAAGCTCTCCAGTGACAGATTTCCAGTGACATACCTCAAGTCAGTTGTAAAAACAATACTGGACATGTGGTTGTAGCTACAGTCAACATGTGGAGTTTATGTGGATTGGGACCTCACCTGGAGCAGGCTGGTTACAATAAGCTTGTCCGCAAGTGCAGCATCATGTTCGTGGGGGCTAGATGTGCTAAGGACCTGCCTTCCTGCCCATACAAACAATTGTTTGAGGAGAGAACCCGTATATTGCACAAGAGATTGCTGAGAGCTCAGTAACTCCTCTTTGGTTTTAAGCTCCCCTGATTTGTGCATTTCTTTCTGTCAATGGTACACAGAACCTGGTTCAGAACAATTGCAACAATGCAACAATCATAGAAACAAGGACATAGTACACAAGAGTCTGCAATAAAAGGGCTTGTGGGATTTGTGACCACTATTTTGAACAAAGAATAGACACAGTTCATGATTCATGGATCAAGTATTGAGATGCTGTGCCAATGGATCACAGATAAGGTGGTTTATGGTTCACACTGGTGTTAATACAACTCAATAGAAATGAAGAATGTAGTTCATCTGTGCTGAACACAGAGCATTCAATTTTTCTATATTCCTTTGTTGGATTATTGAAACTGTAACATGGAATTCCAGCTGATTCAGCTTGATTTCATTCATAACAGTTCCAGAGAATTCAGAACAAATTTTGACATCTGAGTATTCGCCCAGTCATGACCTGAAAGATACTGAGTTGAAAAGTGATAAAAATTCTCTCACATATTGATCATTCTCACAGAGTAGAATGTACCTTAGAGCACATACAAAACCCTAAACCCTTTCAATGGAGAAGATGCACAGCAGGAGGGAAAGGCCGTGCACTGGGATAGATGTGGCGTTGTGTCTAGGGATGTCATAATTTTCAACTACCAACTGCAGTAGACAAGAAGTTGAGAAATGCAGGTGAAGAAGGGGAGAAACAGTGCACCAGAACTGTGGCAATACCCAGGGGTGTGACGCCTTCTCGCAGATACCATTTCTGTAGTACCTGAGAAAAAATTCGCAAGCCAAATTCAGAAGCCAATCCATGCCGGAATTCATAGAAGAATCAAGAGGTGGAAATTATTATCTCGGGCTTTTTTTCCCTCTCGCACCGGAGATGATGAGACGAAAAAAACCGCACTCTCACCATGTTTGCATCGATGACGACAAGGTTTAAATGGCGAGCACATTTCACAACCAAAGTTTTCCAGAATTGGAGCCTGGCTTCGTAATCCGCTCTCTGTCCCGTGAAGGCCTTGTACCTAGCTCTTGATATAACCTCGTCTCCCCAATCTGGAACCTCTGCTTCTAAAAACGCTGCAACGTGAGATTCCTCTGCCATGTGAGAACTTGGAAACAGGTTGTTCCTAGCAACAAAAGAAACTTTTCTGCAGACGCAGAAGTCATTCAGCAATCCACGGCATATTCATTTGGATTCATTCAGAAGCTGCAGAACACAGCACGCAAAAAGACGAGAGCTAGCAGGAATCTTCACAGATTTCCAAGATGAAGACATCTCCAGAATCAGCTAATAGATCCTGAGAAGCGCTAACTACATGGAACATCTGCAGACTTTCCTTCCGTTTGCAAAAAGCGTTGAAATCGGTGCAAGAGATTCACGGGACGAGAGAGAGACAGAGACAGAGAGACGCGTCAAGTGCTGGGCGAGAATGCTCCCGCGAAGAAAGCCTGCAAACTCCCCAAGTCTCAATCCAGAGCCCAACACCTCATGCATCCCTCTCATTCATCCGATCAGATCCGGAACGACACAATCCAAGTCTCAAGAGGAGGAGGTGCCAAGTACCTTCTGTCCGCTAGGGTTTCTTTGTTTTTAGGGTTAGGGTTAGGGCTGCAGACGAAATCCGCAAAGAGCGCGGAAACAGCTGAAGGGCGAGCAAAACCTCTCGTTCCCGGAGAACAGAAATTGCCGTCCGCCGCACACAAAACTATCTCTTGTTGTTTTTTAAAGAGCTTCGACACCATGAGCAAATCTGGACAGCCTCCGGATCTAAAGAAGTAAGTGATTTGCAATTTTTTTTCTTTGTGTTTTTACATTTCCCTTTCCATTTCGCTGCTCCGATTATTTTGGTCTTATTTGTTTTTCATTGTCATCCCTTCGCAGTGGTCTTATGGTTGGCTGGGGTCTCTGTTGTTGTACAGGTACATGGACAAGAAGCTCAACAGTGAGTGCTCGTTGAAACTTTAATCCTCGTTCTGTTTTCGCTGTTGCGTCTTTTTTCTTCTTTACTTGACTTTCCTTAAGCCGCATTTCCCATCCTTTCGTCGGCGTCGGTCTCGCTCATGACCAGTCAGTCCACCATAGTTGTCTTGTGGGACTATGGTTGAATGCCTCTTAATCCCAGCCGAACTCATTTTCATGTTCGTCTGATTCATGCGAGGCTGAGAGAGATAGGTGGAAGTTTCGCTGACAGCACTCTTCATCACTGGGTGTAATCTGATAGTAACTTCTCAGACAATTCATCATCCTGTTTTGCATACTGTTTCCTTGCACGCTTAAAGCTGCTGCTGCTGCTTGCTCATTGCCAACCTCAATACTGTTCCCGGAAATACCGTTCTGAATCTTCCACGTCTCTCAAGCTACCTGAACTTATGGTTGCAGTAAAATTGAATGCCAACCGAAATGTGGTTGGAGTCCTGCGCGGCTTTGACCAGTTCATGAATTTGGTGTTGGACAACACATTAGAGGTTAATGGAAATGACACTACAGAGATTGGCATGGTGGTAAGTGTTCGCACTTCTGTGTCCCTTTCAAGTTTATCCATAGATACCCAGTTCGCAACAGTGGTTGGGTCTTGTATCTTTGCATCAACTGGCTTTCTTTACATTTTCATTTGCATCATCTCATTGTACATTGAACTAAATTACTGCCTCCCCTTGTATAATAAAAGTCTGCATTTGTCTATGCAGGTCATACGTGGTAACAGTGTGGTGATGATTGAAGCTCTTGAAGCTGTTCGATAGGCTGGAGAAATGCAAACAGCCCTGTATTCTTGGCATATGCAACCCTGATTGGCTTGGAACACTAGTGGAATTAATTAGGAAAGGGTTTTTCCTTTGAATCTAGTGCTACCATCAAGAACTGTAAACCAAGCCTGTTGGACCTGGGTTGGGTGCTGAAATGGTAGATAGAATAAAATGTGATTGCAAAGTATGTACATGTTTTGTGGGTGAAGTTTTTTGTCTAAGTTTTTGTAAAAGAGGTCAGTTCTTTCCATTGTCTCTGTAATGTCTACACTGTCTTCTTGCATACGATGAATTAAATTTTGTAGGAATGCTTATGGACGGTCGAATGCCAACCAAAGACTCACGGATGGTGTTCAATCTATCTATAAGCTAAAGCAACCTGTTCAGTTGTGCCTATAGCATGGTCATGACTACTGATTGACCTACAAATGCCCACTGTACATTATTGTATTTTAATCAGTTCTGTTAGTTCTGCACCATTTCTAGAGGGAGGAGGGTATTGGCTTTTGTTCCCCCAAGATCTCTGTCAATGAATTGCAAATTCTCAATTCATCTCACAACAAAGAAACACACTTTCTGCAGGGCTGATTTGTCACTACTAGCATACTTTTGTTTCTGGTCCTTCAATTCAGTTAGCATTCCCTAGTTTCAATGGGACAGGCACTTCACATGATCCCATGGCTATGAGTAGCTTCATATTGTGTTGCGGAGCAAATCAGTTCGTATGCAAGGGATACTTGGAATCTGTTTATTCAATTGCTCAAAACAATAGCTCAAACAAACTCAAAAAGAAGGAAAATCTAGGCAACAAACTCAAGAAAAAAAGCTAAATATGAGCTTGAAAGAAAGGAATTGATCAACATACTCAAAGAAAAAGCTTGAAACAACCCCAGAATATGGTAGGCAGACCACTTTTGACTGAATGTCAGTGGCTCTGTTGATTCTCGTCACACATATCATGCAATCTCCATGTCCTTGACTCTCAGTAATTTGTATCAGCAAAATGAGGTGTCGTGCTGATTGGTGGTGTGGGCAAAGATCAGAAGTAGATGTCCTCAACAAGAGATGCAGCTGATCACCACCATGATATTGCAATGTGGAGGACATTGTTTCTTGTCCTCGTTGCTAATGATTGGAACTGATCAACATCATGTTGTTGTAAGGTGCAGTAGGACATTCTTTCAGTCATGGCCTTCTTGTTGCAGACAATTGGAGTTGATCATCAACCTGTTGATGGAAGGTGGAGACGGATATTCTGTCATGGCATTGTCGTAGCAGATGATGGGAACTGATCACCAACAACATGTTGCAATTTTGAGGACATCATCATCATGCTTCAATCCTAGTTCTTGTATTTCCTGATGGATCCGGTTGGCAATACTGGAATTTGCTGCAGCATTGTTGTTGTTGTTGTACTGATCACTGGATTCTTGTGGTGCCGGTTGCGATTTCCTCCGGTTATTGCAAGAGAAAGAGAAAGCTTGCTCCAAGCGAGTCACAATATGGGTCATGGAAGGTCGTTCCTTAACTTCCTGTCGCACACAATGCTCTGCAACAGAAGCAAGAATTGAAACATGTTGCAACTCGAGTCCTTGAGGAATGGGTAATCTGATGTCAAGAATGGAAACAAGCCCATCAGCTTGTACCCGAGGAGCTGCAAAATCTACCACATTGATCAATGGGTTGACGGGAATTCTCTTGTTGTTCTTGTTGGAGCATTTTGGAGATGGCTTCCTGCCAACAGTGCGAAGCTCCAAGAGCACAACCCCAAAGCTAGAGATATCACTCTTGGTAGTCAAATGCTGAAGAGGGTAGTACTCAGGATCGATGTAACCCATTGTACCTGCAGCAGCCATGGAGATGTGCAAAATTTCTTCAGGACCCAAGAGAGGAAGCCCGAAATCCGAGACACAGCAATGCATGAAGCATCCAGCAAGATATTGGAAGATTTGATGTCTCGATGGATGACGGCGGGTACAGCATAGGTGTGAAGGTACTCGATTCCTCGCGCAGCTTCTAACGCGATCTTCACATGTAAGTGCCAGGAAGAGATGGCACCGCCGTTGCTATGTCTGTCGTTATGCAAGTGATCGTAAAGCGTGCCATTGGGCATGTAGTAGTGCAACACAAGCTGAAGCACGTCGTCTTCATCGAAGTAGCCCAAAACAAATCGAGTTCTAAAACATTTCTACTTGTAGTGGAGTTTTGCACAACTCCTAATGTGCATGAACACTAATCCATGACCTACCTCACAAAATTGGGAAAAAAAAAACCATGTTCATAAATCAATTTAGTCAGTTTTGGTTATTAACAGAATATGAAAAGTAGAAATTTTGAACATCCTTCTATATTTTTTTGCTACCTATTTGAACCATGTATAGAAATCTATGAATTTTCAAACATTTTATTTGAAATTTTTTTGAGTACAAGGAAAAATACCAAGAAAGTCATTGAATTTTCCCACCAAAAAATGCCAAAACTTTGCATTTAAAAAAATAGGCAACTTCTTACCCATGTCTCTAATATATATACAAATAAGGGTTATTAATGTGAAAAAACTACACAAATATACATTGTCTTTGGGGATTGAATGAACCAACACCCTCTAGTATACCATGAAGGATGGATGGTCAGCAAATAGTTTTTTCATGGGGTTCTAGTTTGATACCTAATCATTGTGTTTACCTTAGTTGAAAGCAAGTTTTTAAGTACTAAAACCATATGCATACCTAATACCATAGTGAACAAGTGAATTCAACACTCAGGTGTAGAAGAATCTATTTATATCTTAAAATGCATTTCAACATTTAATATCTTTATTTTTCAAAAAAATTGACATTAAAGTTATCCACAAAATAAGTAAAACCAAGGTGTAGAACCTTGAGTTTCATTGAAATTGAGGATGGCAATCCAAATGCAAGATGGGACTATGCCAAAGGCAAATAAAATAAATGAAAAAGTCAAATTTCCTCCTCAATCCATGATGATTTGAGTTTTCTCTTGTTTTCTGTGTTTTTGCTTGTGTCTAGGTAAAGGCCTACCTATGTTATGGGATCCTTAAAGAGGATTTAGAGGAATTCAGAAAGCTTATCTAAAGGGTTAAGTAGGCAATTCCAAAATTAGGGGATACTTGGGGTAGGTTGGGGGCTCTCTAGGGCTGATTTATAAGGCAAGAGGGGACTACCTAGTCTTACCCAGGGGTTATCAAAAGTCTACATAAAGGGCTAAATAAAATCTCTTATAAGGTTACCTACAAATTACCTAGTGAGACATCTATGAGCTTACCTAGGTTATGGGATATTTAAGGGTTGCTTGAAGGGTTACACATAGCTTATTTAAGGGGCTACCTTAGGCCTACCAATGGGGCCATTTAGAGACTATTTATGAAATCACCTAGGGGCATAGTCAAGTTATGTGATACATAAGGATTATTTAAGGGGTTACATAGAGTTTATTAGCACTGTTGAAAAACTTGGTTTTTTAATTGGCAAATCTAGTAAAAAAATACCAATTTGAATAAACATCAAAAATACAATTTTGTCATTTTGAACAAGTTGATTTCAAAATGTCTGTTGTGATTGGGGTGATTTTTTTGACTAGCAAAGTATGGACCATTTGATTGGTCAAATTATTACATCAAAAAACAAATTTGTGACAAGTAGATAGGTAGGTAAGTCATGAAAAAGCAAGTAGGTAGGTGGTAGCCTACCCTACCTTATCCTACTTGACCTAAATTAACCTAACTTAGTATATCTTACTTAGTCTACTATACTTACCTTAGCCCTTTAAGCATGTACATAGATTATAGTGTTAGGAATTGAACTTTTAACCTCTCCAATGATAAACCAAGTCTTTAACCAATGGATCACACCATTAAAAAATGTTTAATATTTATCAATTTTTTTATTTCACATGTTTATTTCAACACATCATTACAAGACTACAAGGTATGAAGGTAGGTGGGTTGTAAGAGACAGGTGGGTGAGTGGGCAGGTAAGTAGATAGGTAATAGGGTGGGTAGGTAATATGTTTGTAGGTAGGTAGTTATTATGTAGGTAGGTTATAGGTGGGTGGATAAATAAGTAGGTAATACATCTTGGTAGGTGGGTGGGAAAGTAGGTAATTATTGTGTAAGTAGGTTATAGGTGGGTGGATAGTAGCTAAGTAGTACATTTAGGTTGGTGGATGGATAAGTAGGTAGTTAATATGTAGGTAGGTTGTAAGTGGGTGGATAGGTAGGCAGGTAGTACATCTAGGTAGGTAGGTGAATGGGTGGGTTGGTGGGTAGGTAATTAATACGTAGGTAAGTTATAGGTGGGTGGATAGGGAGGTAAGTAAGTACAAGTAGGCAATACATCTAGGTAGGTAGTGTGTGGGTGGGTGCATGGATGGGTAGGTAGGTATTACATCTAAATATGCGGGTTGGTAAATAGGTAGGAAGGTTGTAAGATTGTGAATGGGAGGTAGGAAATAAGTATGTAATAAGCACAAGATGCCCCATTTGCTTAAAAAACATTGGTCATTTTTATTAACGATGTTAATTTCTTATGTTCAATTTGACTAAAACTCGTTGACCATTTTGACTGAGGTTGTCTAACTTGACTAGATGTGTTGGTCAAAAAAATCACTTTAATCAAGTTGATTGGTCAAAAAATACATGCCTCAAGCCTCTAGTCAAAATGGACATGTCCATTAGTTTAAAAAGATTAGTTAATCAACTTGAACTATTTGAAAAACATATAATTTTAATAGTGTAGGGTTTTACCTAAGGACAATATAAGGAGAAACCTAACAATTCGTAGGTTATGACATATCTAACATCTACACTAAATATACCCTAATGATATACTAGATATTGTGAATTGTGAAATATCAAGTAGTAATCAGCAAAAGGGACACACCAACAAAGAAAAAGAGATATTACTACTTCACAACCAAGTTGATGGAAAAACTTCATGAAACTAAGCAAAGAAAACCAACATCATATAAACAAAATATAAACACCCAAAAGAAAATTGAATTACTAAATTAACATGATGATGGAGCTAAAATGAAAGTATGAGACTATGATTCAGATTTGTATCTAACAACAACATTAGTCTAAAGGACAATTGACAATAGTTTGTTTAAGCTTTAAACCTCACAATGCTCCCTAGAGTTCATTAAGCAAGGCTCAATCAACTTGACGAGAAGTATCAAGTAACCTAGATTGCAACAAGAAACAACAAAAATAAAAGCTTTCATCTTTGAGTCTAAAGAACACAAATGGCAAAAAGAAAAGTTACACTTCACTTTGTGTTTTTTCAAACAAACTCAAGTTCTCTTGCAAACATGACTTTGGAAATTGTTGTCAATCTCAAACTCGTCATCATCTTAACTCAAAAGAACATCTTTGTTAATCTTCACTTATTGATCACTAGTAATTAATTTGAAATTTACATCACCTTGCAACAAGATAAAAAATGTGAGAAATCAAACAATGTGACCCATGTCAATTATCATGAAAATTTAGTAAACTTAAAACATGCACTTGTTTTCCGAAGTAAAAATACTTGAGTAGTTTTAGTTTAGACAACCAATCCTCTCTTGGTGAGATGGTTTGTAAAATGCCCTTTGCCACTAATTCCATTACCACTATTCGAGCCAACAAAGGCAAATAAGAGTAGCCATCTTCATCACTAGTGATACCCTTTTGATGTTTGAAACTACATAAGATTGTGTGAAGAGCTAAACAATCGATCTTTATCATGAAGTTTGACAACTTTGAATGAACTGTGTCCTTGCTAAAACTTCAAGCTGCTTCCATTCTCTATGCTAATATCCATGCAACATTGAGAAATGGAATATTAGCCAAGTTTTATTCCACCATCATTTCTTCGACAATTGCCTATTTCATCTTTTCAATGAAATTGCTTGCATTTTCACTTGTTGTGCCTCCAATAGTTTATGTCTAGCCTTAAGATTGGTCTTACACATTCAGGTAATCAATCTTTTGTAAGACATATTACTAATTTTTTTGGCGTTGATAGGCAAACAATCCTTGAATGTCATTTTTTAGCCCACTTAATAGGTTGATGTATATTGGTCTTTGTTATCACCAATAACACATCTCAAAGGGATGGGTAAAGAAAAAACTTGCTCAAAGATGAAAGATAAACTTTTTCAACTTGAAGATGACCCATGAGATGTATGCGAAGGCATAATCATTGAAAAGGCCCATAACCCATGAACAACTTTCACGGCTTGGTTCAACACTACCAACATGCACCATGATATCGCCACTTTTCATCCTGTAAACCAACATTGATGAAACATCTAATGTATAATCCCTTGGAAGGACCCAAGTCTTAAACAAGGTTTCCATGAAAGACATGAAAAACAAAGGATCCATTCAAGAAGGGGCACATTCCAAATTCAAGACATTTGGGTACTTCTTTAAAGTTGGATCCATGATGATATGTCCTTCCATGTACCCTAAGATCATTCTTACAACCAATTCACGAACTTTACATTTTTATTTATTTAATTATTTTTGAAAAAACATAACAATCTTCAAGGAACTTGCCAATACATCTATTCATGGGAAATCTTTTTGGTTTATTTATGTCGTTGCAACAGTGAACTAACAAAATAAACCAATGTGATGTAGCCTTAATTCAACATAATAATCTTAATGTATTATTGCATCATGTGAGATTCATTAGGAATTGAAATAAGGCAAATGGAATCTTTGATTGATTAACTCACATCTTCAAATAACCCTTATGTAATTAATGCACCTTTAACAACCTCCAATTGTTCTTCATCAGAAAGGAACATGAATATGTTGTATTCCAATTTAATAGACAAATTTGTTCTCATAAGATGAAGACAAATGTGATCCTTACTAATCTCCTTGGAATATTGATGAACATTTTTAGCCTTAGTATTGATTGATTAATCTTTTATAACCTTCTCCATAATTTTTTCTTTAAGAATCATTTCCTCTTTCCTTGCTTCCACCAAATTGGCAGATTCAAACACATTTAGTCTTAGTAATTTTCCATCGAATTGAAACTTCTTATCTCATGTCAGATAGCCAAACCATTTGTAATTTGGTTTGGGCTCATAATAGCATGTATGTGTATATAGTGGCAATAAAAAAAGTGGGCACTCCTCCATTGAATAACAAATTCTTTTGTATGATTCTTAATAATCTTTTAGATGGTAAGTGGTCAATTGCCAAACATAATGTAGGAACACTTTAAAAAATTACATTAGATTACAAAAGTGGATAATTTGCAACATAAGTAATGTTTTCCAACAAATTCATTGTTCAATATTGCAAAAACTTACATGTAACAATAGATATAGAAAAACAATTGTACCTGTAAAGAGTTTTAAACGATGTGCATGGATAGGACAAGCAACTCCCTTGAATGTCTTTACCACCTTTGATGTTACGGCCTTTAAACTGTGAAGGTAATGTCCATCCAAGTATGGATGTTAAAAAAAAAACTTGGAAGACCTAGAAATTACTTGGTAATGACTTGAAATTAAGGTAATTTGGATAATTTGAGTAGATTTACACATTTTTTAATCCATACATCCTAATGTGTGCCAATGAACTAGGTGCCCAACCTCCCTATTGTCTTGAACTTTCATTGGCAAATTGGTCACAATGGCCAGTGTGAACAAAAGCATGAGCCATTTCTTCAAAGATCATACCATGTTGCACAACCTGTGTTGTAACCTGACATCCAACAATTGCCAACAAGAAATTGGTACATAAAGCGCCAACCTTGGTTTGTTGATTGGTACTCCAATAGGAAGTAGGTTGGATGAAGTTAGACCAAATGTAATTGGCCTCTTCACGGCACATCCTCATAGAACATCTCCCCACCTCATGTGCACAAACCTCCCCAAACACAGATTTGTAATACATAACAATATCAAAACTTGGGGATCCTTTAAAATGATAGTTGTTATGGCATTTTCTACTACCTTATCAATATCAAAATGCACATTTGTTAAAAATAGAAAGTTTATTATAGTTGTAATTTTGTATTGAAAATCAAACTTTATTGATTTTGAGATACAAATTGATTTTACATTTCTACCAATTTCAAGTTATAACCAATTTTACATTACTACCAATTTTAGGTTACTACCAATTTTTGAAAAATTGTTTATTAATAAAACCAAAAAATCAGTTGTCGCCTCTAACTTTAATTCCAGATTCTAAATGTAGGATAAGGTTGGATAACTTGGAATTTAGGAAGATTTATAAGGATTTTTCAAAAAATTTAGGACCCTCACCATTTTTTTATGGGCTTGAAGTCTTCTACGGGGGAAGCTTGAAGGGTCTTTTTCTTTATCTTTGTTTTAAATATGACTGTAATGTGTTTTTTGCACTTTGAAATTGTTCAAAGGGAATGAGTTTTTGTTTTTGTTCAAGTTTTTGCTTTGCAAAGTGTGTTCAAGTTGTCTTTCTTACTTGTTATTTTGATTGTTAATTTTGGAGATGTTGCAGAGGTGTTCAAGTCTATATTGATCTTCAATCAAGTACCTAAAAACACTAAAAAATTCACTGGGTGGGCTTAACAACATTTACAACTAAGGTGTCTCCTCTAGGAATATATTTGACTATTCTAGAAACCAAGTTGTGCACATGCAAATCCTCCTACCAACTCCATTCACAAATGATGATGTGACCATTAAGGTCAACACCTCCATTGACACATTGAACTATCCAGCCATCATTTAATCTCAAGAAGTCAATTGTAAAGTATTTATAGTAGTTTGAACGTGTGTTGAAAACATGATAGGTGTTTTTTGAATTGTTTTTAAGAACTCAATCATATAAGATCTACATGGTCTAGCAATCCACCCTTTGACAAAATCATCCACTATGTTGTTTGGAACTCCCTTCAATCATAAACTGCACCCAATTTTTAAATTAATTTTGGTAACTTAGTGTCAACGTGGTATCCTTGTTTTTTTTAGCTTAGCAACAAGTAAGGGCATGGATGAAAGCTTGCCCTAATGCATATGAAATTAGAAAGGGCAATGGTTATATGGGTTTATCACCTTTAACACCACTAATTAATCAACAACCGAAAAACAAAACCATAGTAATCACTTGTACATTATTATACATTTGTTTTCACAAATGTGCACATGTCAATGTTAATTTGCATGAATTGTACTGAAAAAATATTGCACCCAAAGTTTGTTGACTTGCTTCATGACAACAAATAAGCTAAAATTAGCATAGAACATTGTCAAATCCCTACTAGTCATAGAGTCTTGCTCCATGTCAACATCCTACTCAAATTCAAATTCTTGGATAAATTTGTAAGCTTTGACATTGTTTTGTGGACCACACTTTGATGCTTCGCATTGTAGTTTTGCCTTTCCAACCTTCTTAAAACACATATGTGTAACAAATTCTAACAAAATGGGAAAACTTGAAGAAGGATTTGATGATTCCCTTGGTTCCTCAACAACAATTGGCCAAATTTGCCTAAACATGCCTCTTCCAAAATACTAGAAGCAAGATAATATAAACATCTCTTGAATAGAGATTGAAAAACCATTGGATTGTCCACCTTTAGCATACTTGACAACAAGCTACGTTGAAAATTATGGAATGTTTCACCATTACCACTATGTAGTGGTACATGCCTACACTATGAAAAAACTATGAATAAACTTATGAATTCAATCCAACCAATGAACTCCAACAACAATCTAGTATGATCATCCTTAATAAAATTAATCACTAATAATACTTCACCAATTCCCTCAAAAAGAAAGAAAAAATCCAAAGGGTAATGTCTTCTTTTTGGACAATAGGATGACAAAGTGAAAGTACTAAAAATATTGAACATTGCATTCAATGTTGTCCACAAAATGTAATAAGGTTAACCTACAACAATCCAATGCACTAGTCGCCTTGACATCTTGAATTTTTTTTTAATTCAAATAAAATATTTTTATTTTAGCTCTTACGAATTGTAAGAGTTGCAAAATGGTGTCACAGTGTGCATGATGTTGGATGTAATTGACTTTCACAAATAAAAGTTGACTAGTTGATGTTTTGTGTGGTACAGATCATGAACTCCTTCATGTTGTGATGTCTGCATGCACATTTGCACAACAATATATTTGTACTACCATTACTCAAACATTGATGTGACCAAAATTCCATATTATCCCCTTTATGCTATCAATGAAATCTTCCTTGAAATAAAAAAAATCAAGAAACAACAAAATTAGAAAGAATCACTTGTCATTATGATCTTCCTTGAAACAAAATGCATAGAAAACAATGAAATAAAAGAATTTCCTTGCAAAAGATTCACCAAATATCCATGGACATATAGAGGGTGTCATACACAATAGTTTTAATTGCTTTGGTTCCCCCTTGTCATGTAGAAACATAACTAACCGCATTTGTTTATCCTAGCTAGAAATCATGTGCATCATGATTATGAATTATGAAAAAAAATCTAGACATATAACATGACATTGAATGCAAACATTGCATTTTAATCATTGATTAAATCTTCCACCTCTTGTAGCTATCTTTAGCAAATTTAATCAAATCATACAGGTAAAACAACATGTATATGAGCTACCTTGCATTACAAACTTGTTTGCAAGCAAAAGGATTGGGAGCTAGAGATGAAGAAATAGACTATTAATATAAGGTTCATATAGGCCATAGGATGTGTTGACAAGAGACATTTTTCATTAGAGATTAATGGATCACCGATATAAGATCCGAATATGTGACATAATTAAAATGACCAATGTCAATCAAATATAAGGTTTTTTTTTTCATGGACTCAAACATGCCTTATGACCTAGAGATACGATTGATGTTATAGTCTTGAGAAAGAAAACCATTCCCTATACAATCAACCATTGGTAGGAAAAGGACAAAATGGTTGACAACCTTAATGTGTGAATACGACAACACATATATACCTTGGATGTCAATCCACACATTGAACTTGATGATGCCCACAAAATCACTAGAAGAAAAAGGCCAATATGTGACCATCACATTTACAACTACCTGCAACTATTTGCTCTTTGCAACTAAATTTTTGTTATCTACGACTATTGTGACATCGTGCTGACATCAGTGAAGTCATCTTCGACTAACCTGCGACTAGTTTGCGACTAATGGATTTTTTCATCCTTTCATTTGGATAGCTTTCAATATAATTTCCATCCAAGAAGACCCCTCTACCTACCATTAGTTGCAAATGTCACCAAATGAGTCATAGCCTTTTAAGTATTCCAAATGTATTATACATATTTTAAGCATAAGGGGTCCACAATTGTGTATTGAATGTTTTCTACTCATTATTATATGGGTACATATTAAGATGTACCCATATATTACTGGTTATGTATAATGGTTGTATTTAAATTGTATGTAAGTTGTATTTGAAGCATACTTGAATATGTACAAGCATGGTTTTCCTTCCATCCAATTGATTTTTATTATCAGGAGTACTCCCTTCACCAATTGAAACTCTCACTCTTAAGTTTTGGAAGATCGACATGTGTGTTATAACAGTAGCAGCTCTTGTTGTGCGCAGGTAGAGGAGGTTCTACCTACATATCTGTTGCTGCAGAGGAGAGAGAGTTCTTGGAAACAAATTGGCGAAAGGGATGCTCGTCAAAGACCAATAGAACTCACCAATGCTACTGAAAGCAAAGAAGCTGCTGAAGAAAAAGAACAAGAACAAGAACAAGAAGACGGTGATCAATTGCACACGAAACAGTATGAGGAGCTAGAGGAACCGCTTCCGCAAACCGAGCGGGAGGCGCTGGCTGCGATGTATCTATAATTGGAGAAAGAGAGAAATGCGTCCGCGATGGTGGCAAACGAAGCTATGGGAATGATTGTTTGTCTCCAAGAAGAAAAAGCTGCAATGCTGATGGAAGCTAGACAGTTCCAGCGGGTGGTGGAACAGAAGTTGATGCACGATCAAGAAGCGATCGAGGGTCTGCGAAAGGTCATTGCAAGGATCAAAGAGGAGAAGCATGAACTGGAAGAGGAAAACGATTTCTACAGATTGATCAAGGTTACTCCGTGTGCAGATAGAGGAAAGCATACGTGCTTGAAGCATGTTGTTGCTTACCGCACCTTCTTTTTCTGCTGAAGAGAAAACACGAAGAAGCCGAAGCCTTCTTCTTCAGAAATCGCCTTCATCAACGTCCATGGGAAAAGAAGTTTTTCCTGCTAATGTAAGGCCTGCTGCAGCAGATGTCCAAGAAGAAGAGCAATCGAGATTTACAGGAAGAACAATCAAGTCGAAAAAACATCTTCGGGGTCCAATTGTTCAAGAATAAGCATCTCCGGAATGTGGATTGCCTCAGCTGGAGGATTCAAGCATCATACGTGCGAAGGGCAGTGATGTGAATGCTACATATTCGACAGTTTCTCAAGTGGTACAAGCGCGAACGGACGCAGTCATCAGAGGAGGAGGTAGTAAGGCATTAGGGTTAGGGTGGGTTCAACAGCAGAATAGATACAACAACAACGAGTTCACCCAGGGCAATGGGTGGTAACAACAAAAAGAAGCATATTAGCAAAGCACCGACTTTGGCAGTTTTATCTGGGACTGTTTCTGGGAGGGGGCGTTGCAGAACGTGAGTCTAATTCAGCTCAAGTCTCCGAGATTATTTTGACGGAGGACTTAGATAGCACCTCTGAGGAAGTTGAAAGCACCATTATCAGCAGCAGCAATTCTGGACTTCATCGATGATCTCGAAAGTTAGCAACGATGATGTCGGTCAATGAGAATAGTAGCCTGCTCTCAGCTGCTGCGCTTG
The DNA here is from genome assembly GCA_963921925.1 of Sphagnum tenellum. Lineage (NCBI taxonomy): Eukaryota > Viridiplantae > Streptophyta > Sphagnopsida > Sphagnales > Sphagnaceae > Sphagnum > Sphagnum tenellum. The sequence goes on along the minus strand of OY998158.1, from coordinate 10,538,125 downwards.
AGAGCAACGAAGTGCAAAAAGTGTCAGAGCCTAAGGCTATTGCACATAGCCGAATGAAACACACCCAGCCTGCAAGCACACCATCTCACTTTCAGATCCAAGAAAGCCCTCTTAGTTCAGATGCAATCTTCAACCAAGCAAGCGCAAAATTCTTGTTTCTTCTTCTTTTGGCGTTTCTTGTTTGTTCTCTATCATCTATTAGTATATCTTTGGGTGCCTAATATGCTTCTTTCTTCCTGTTCTGTATCTTGCATCCATATACTCTCTGTCTGAATCCAATTTTGGAATCTATACAATAATTGGAGTAGAGTCACGCAGGGCTGTTCAATTTGTGCCTTGTTGTCCTGATTGCACTCAACAGTCGGCTCATTATAGAGAATTTGATGAAGGTGTTTCTCCACAACTCTCTTCTACCTATCTCTGCATATAAAGATATTCTTGTGTGAGTTATTTGCTGCAATCTCAATCTGGTTCTATTATTTTGAATCATATCAATCAGTTGTCATGAATGCATGTGTCTTAACACCAAGAGTAGGAGTTAAGATTTCCAAGACTTCAAAGCATCTTTCACGAAAGTATCTACTATGGCTGAGGTGGGCAACACATCTCTTGAGGCATTGCTGAAATGCATTTCCCACATGTGTCTCCATTTTCACTATATGCTTAAAGATTGATATCTTGTTTAAGTTGAAAGGACACTTTGTGGGATGTTGTTTGGATAGTATGGACTGCTAATACAAGCTGGGTTCTGGTTCAGCTCAAGGTCATTGAAGGATTGGCCTCTACTGATGTGTGGGTAATTTGCTTCTGAACTTCTACTTGTCTGAAATTAGATGTTAGCTTATGTTTCAAGCATTCATTTTTTCTTGTTATTGATGGTTCATCAATGGTTGATTGATATGTTCAGAAGGAAGTAGAAGGACATAGGAGCATAAACAGAGGGGGTATAAGAGGAAGTTTCAAGAGATTAATGAAGAGGTTGTTGGTAGGGCTTTTGAGCAGAATTACACAAAGACACAAGCAAATAGGTTGACAGAGTAAGAATCTTCCAGTAACATTTTGTTGCCAGTTTCCACTGAATGGGTTTTCTGTTGCAATCTATAGGTTAACACTGCCAGTTTTTCCAATTTCTGCATTGTTGGTGGAGAAGTTGAAGTTGTACACACCAATCTCTGAAAAGGTATTTTTGTGTATGTGATATTGCTTGCAAATAGGCACTGTTTTTTGGAGATTTTATGCTCACAATGTGATGAAGGGCTGCACTTAATCTGTCATGTCACCTTAGACCTAGAGCTGCTGGCTTTGAAGTCGATCTTTGTGCTTCTCTTTTTGTTGGTATCAGTTCCAGGTAGAAGATAATAATGGGTTGTTTACCTATGCAGTTTGTAGCCACTTTATACCTCATCATCACCACTGCAGGAATCCTCTATCCTGGATATGTTATTCACAGGTAGTTTTCTGCAGACATGCTAGCATACTCTATGGGGAACAGTTGTTGTTAATTTGGGTAGCATGGATCTACTATGATATATGGGCTCTTTTCAAAAATTAGAGTACACCAACATTAAGGTGCTAGTTTGATGGCTAATAGCTATTAGAGTTACAATAGCTTGGCAAATGTATGCTCAATGTACATATGTGCTGGTGCTAGTTGAAGGAAGTAGTGTCAGCTACTTGTGACTTCCTCTACTGGCTGCAGGGTACAATCAGCCGTGTTGTCAAGCCTCATCCTAATACTGATTGCAGTAACTGGATGGATGAAACTTGTGTCTTATGCCCACACAAATGTTGATGTGTGAGCCCTTATCAAGGCTGGAATGAAGGTATGCTTGGGCACTTGATTGCAGCACATCAACCAGTCACCAGGCTAGATGCACCAATCAAGTAGAGGGGACTTTCCATGAAAGCACTAATGTGCATTTTCAGAAGGAAAAGGCCTAGTTGTCATTAAGTGTGAGATACTTAGGAGAATTAGAAATGTGCACCAATTCTTGTTCTGAATGGAGCCTGAATAGTAAGGGTTTAAAATGAAAAAAACAGATGCTTCAGGAAAGATTGGTGATTCAAAATGAGTTCTTTACACTCTTTCTATCATATTATAAACGTTCAATATTGTCAAAGGGAATGTTATTGGTTCTCATTCACAGGTATTCATCTGAGGTACTTTTGATTTTGTACTTTTCTTCAAATTGACAAGTAGAAGGTGGGTATGTAGCAGCCAGCTACACCAAAGACTACAGCCAAGGTTGAATACCTTGAGAACATCAACTTCAGAAACATGGCCTACTTCATGATGGCTCCTACTCTATGTTACCAAGTAAGGTAAACATGTGTCTTCCAGAGTTTCAAGGGGCATTATGCAAGCTATAGTATATTGCATTCTCCTACTCATATAAGTCTACACTGTTGGATTCTGGCTGCTGGTTTCAGACTCCTAAAGGTTATTGTAGAAACTTATGGATCTAAACTGGGTTAAATGCTTTCAACTTCTGGTGCATCTTTGCTGACTTTGATTTGTATCATATTGGATGTATGAGGGTTCCTTTTAAGCAGCTGCTAATGCCATTAGACTAGATGTGCTTATGTCCTTTTATTTTGTTTTGCATTATATTCTGGTCTTCTTTTGTGTGAAACTCATGTTTGTGAAGGAAACATTTTCCATCATACAAATTGTCCTGTGGTTTGCAGTTAAGCTATCCCAGGTCCAATACATTTTGAAAGGGATAGGTGTTGCGGCAAATAGGGAAGCTACTTGTGTTTGTGGGGCTCATGGGCTTCATCACTGAGCAGGTATACAATTATCCAAAATTCACTTGATGTCTTTCTTTTATGCAATTGGTGGGGTTCACAAACCTGTGTACTAGCAAGTAACAAAACTTTTTATCATCAAACGTACATTCAACATCTGGATCTGCTTTATAAACCTATTTGCCATCTCATTATGTTTGAGTCACTGGAGTTCCTTTATCTCTGTCCTATCTCCAAGTTGCATATATAACACAGGTCTGTTGGCTTTTTAGCATTGTGGCAGTACATTAATCCAATAATCAAGAGCTCCCAGCACCCTCTTAAGGGCAACTTTTGTATGCATTAGAAAGAGTTTTGAAGCTCTCCATTCCAACTCTCTACGTTTGGCTCTGCTTTTTCTACTACTTCTTTCACTTGTGGTAAGCATGTAAAGTCAATTTTATCTTTCTCTTACGCTTGAAGCTGCTTATGTTTCTCATAGTTCTAGTTAGCTTTATGTCTCCTTGTTTATTTTCTTTCCCTTTCCTCTGCATATTTCTTGGGTTCCTTGCATGAAATTGTTGTGAAGTATACTCCCATTCATGTACTCATGGTTTCATGAAAATTTCCATAGCAGCCAAGAGTTGGCTGCAATGTCTAGTTCTCTCCCACATGATGATTTTGATTATGTACCTGAATCTTTTGCTTATCTTTTTGAAAGGAATATGCTATTAGCTTCTTGACCGAAACTATTCTCCATAGATGCACAGTGCCATAAAGATGTTAACAACCGCATCAGAATTCTACACCACCATCTTGTGTCTATTCAGAAAGGTATGTGACTCACCCTGTGTCACCCCATATGCATTCATCCACTGAAGTGTTGTACGACATTATGCCATGAGCATGTGGCCTTTTGGAGATACACCATAGGTGTTGGTGTGCTAAGGACATTACCAGAGGAACAAGTGAACTTTATAATAACCATCAGACCAGGTAGTCCCAAGCTTGAAGTGTACTTGATGATGGGTGTGATTTGGCATGGTAGGTCTGTCATGTAGAATGGGTTCTATTCTTGATCATGTGGCATAATTTGTATTTGTATGTAGCTAACACCATCATGGGGTTGCACACAGTGACACATGTTATGATGGGACACATGCTATGATGGGACACCCAGAAGGAGTAGCCCTGTTGTAGAGTTGGCCTCTAAATTCAGTCATTGGGTGGGCTGATTATTTACTTCCCATAGTTTGTACTAAGAAAATTCTTTCAATGTTGGGCCCAAACATGTGATTTGTGGCAATTTGTGCAGGAATGGATGATGGCACTAGACCTTGGTTGGTCTGTCTGATGTTAAGCAGCAGGAATGTTGTTTGAAGTATTGTTGATCATGGTAACAATGGTGTAGGTCAAGGAGCACTTAAAGGCAACAAGAGGACCCATGAGGGCATGGATGTGGTTGTAGCTGAATGCAGCAGTCTAGGCATTGCTAGGTTTTGAATATACTTATTTACATTGGAAGATGTGGGCTAAGATTGGGTTGCTGCACTAGGGACCTTGCATGCAAAAAGGTGAACTCAATGTTATGTATGTTCAATTTTTCCCTAGTGAACCCATGTGGGCTGTTCAAATGCTTGGAATAGTTCATGTATAATTAGTCTAATGAATGCAAAAACTTGTAACCCATTGCCATAGTAATAAAATATATCCTGGTTTTGGTGGGAGGCCAAGCAAATTGGCATGTCAAGCTTAAACTACTAAATTCTTATGTAATTTTACCTTGGGTGCTTAAATTTTTGGGATTGTAGAATTTATAAATGCTCCTACCATTGGGTTTCAAAACTCAACTGAAGCATATATTGTGTTTATTATAAATATTAGGCAAAGCCATAAACGCTTAGGATGTACTATGTGCAACATGAAATTGGATGACAAAAAAATTCATGCATTGTCTGTAAATAAATGCATTATTTAAAACTAAAATAAAAAAATAATTACCACATGTCATAATGGTTATGAGTAAAATCAAACGGTCCATATATACTGTAATTATTTAATAATAAAGTAAATACCATATTAAAAACCACGTGTCATAATCCTAGTGCTTGAATCAGACGGGTAGTATTATTAGATGTCATGAAAAAAATTTTAATCAAATATCCAATATACCACGTGGTCTCTATGCATTGGTGAAAACTAATAACCAAAATAATTGTTGAATACTGGCACCACATATGTATACTCGTATTTTGTCATGAAATGGTATTTGTACGCTGAACAATTTCCATCCACCCCGTTGTCGCCTACGACTAAGGACGCCTGCGACTTGTCCAAGGCGACCACACAACTTTTAGTCATAGATGTTGCCTGCAACTAGAAAACAGTCACAAGGACCAGTCAAAAAAGTCTACTTTCCTTCTAGTGAATGGATGGCTAAAAATTGGCATTCTTGCAAGCTTCAAAAAATGTGACTAAGCTTGCAATGTTGTTGTTTATGTAAGAGTTTGGATTCTACATTGCATGGCATACACCAACCTAGGCTACAAGATGCATGAGGTGTGTGAATTGCACCAAATTAAAAAATGTAGGCAACATTATTGATATCCTCATCAATCATAAATATGTCATTCTTAGTTAGCATATCTTGCCTGGTTCATTTCAAAGAGACCTTATAGTAGTCATTGAAGTTGTCCACGCCCATAAGCCCATCACCTTGATTCTATAATGCAAGAGACACATGATTTCCAACAAATCATGTCACTAGAACAATCAATCCACCTTCCCTTGTAGGAGTATAAGATTGTTGGACCTATTTCTCGTAGGAATAATTTGACTTAAAATTAAGTTGCATGGTTCCTCCTCCATTACTTCCACAAAACATTCGCCCTCTATCGCAAACATCTAGACCTTCATGAGTTGTTATTTGAAACTAGATAAAAACTATCATTGCAAGAAATATTGAAAAGATGAAAAACATTGTTGTTGTTGTTGTTGAATGCCACTATGATCCTACCATGCTTAACTTGTAAATACCCCATTCCATTTCACCTACATTTCCACAGGAAATAACCACACCAATGTAGGTGATTCTATGCCATTTTTCATGGAGATTTGATTTTAAAGTCTTTGTATGAGCCCCCAAAAATTTACAAACAGCATGGAACACATCGCCAAAATAATATCACAAAACAAAACAACTTGTGGTCAACCAAACCCTCAAACAACTTTGTGTAGGAGTTTTGTAATGAACAACACAAGTCTACCTCCTTCCTTAGACAAACTACTACCAAAAGATGGAATAAAAACTGAAGGAGGAAGCAATATTTGAAACAAACAAACAAAGAAGAATGAGGGTGAAGGCAACGCTCACCTTCCAAAAGTTGACGAAAAGCTTTTTTGGATTGGAGGAGGCATATATAGTATGACTTACATTGTCTTGGTTAGGAAATTGACAAATCTTTTGATCAATACCTTGAATGAGCTTAATTTTGTGGTCCTATGTTCCAAAGGTCTACCAAAAAAATCCCCAAATGTAGTATCTTGCTTGATCTTTAGAGCATGTTGTTAGAAGCTTCAATTGTTGCACACAACATGAAAGCAACAAATGAATCTCATCAAAAGTTATAAAGATAGACCATGTCATTTGGCTTTCATCAAACACAAATAGGCGTAGTTTCAAGATTCAATACAAGTAAGATGTTCATAAATGTACTTCATGATACATGAACCAAAACTATGGATCATGTTTTTATACAACAACAAGTCAACAATGGACCGAAAATGAAGAAAAATATGAAGATATAAACAGAGGAGGCTCAATTTTTGGAACTCCAAAGTCTAATTTTTTTATTACGTACAAACTCAAATTTTTAACCGGTTTTCCCCGTGACTTTTTCCCCTTGCAACATCGTGAAACTTACATTGACAAGGCTCCATTCTATGGTTGCATAACCAATGTAATGAAATCTAGGACACAAAATCTGTTGGATTCAAAAATTTTGAATTCCAAGAAACATACAGGACTTCGACAATCATGCAAAGAAAAAAAGATGTATAGCATGTCATTAGAATCTACACATATAGGCATTCTTTTTTGTTTATCTACTTCTATGTGTGTCTCCTTCTCCAACTTGTTCTACCATACAATCATCACACATATCCCCCATATCTCCATTTTTGCAATCCCACATCCTAGAAAGAGAAAGGGGGAGGAGTGAAAGAACAAACAAAGAAAAGCATAAAAAATTTAATAAAAGTCTTGAGGATAGCACAGAAGGGACAATAGTCGACCAAAATTGAAGAGTAAAAAAAAACTCCAACCTATAGAAGGAGATGAAGAAGAATTAGTCCATTACAAGATGCATTATGAAGGTGCATCATCATGATGACCTTCTTCTCCTTGTCATCCTATTCCACTATTTCATTTCCCTGCCTCCTCTTCCTCCTTTGCGTCCTTCACCCAATGGTCAGAAGGCAATGCAAAGCCTTGGCCAAAAACATGTTGAAAGATGAAAACAAGTGAGGCTATCACAATAACAATTGCATGGAGCGTGATTTGCATGAATGTGGTGCTTGTACACAGGGTGAAACAAGATGGAACTAATGGATTATGGTGTTACATGGTACATTGAATGGTAGACTATGTTTTAGAACACATGAAGGATAATTGGCCTAAAAAGAAGGAAAAAAAATGGAAAAGTGACTTAAAAGAAAGAAAAGGGGTGAAAAAAAAGTGGAAAATTTGGGGAAGTCCCAAAGAAAAAGGGATAGGAAGGGAAGTGGACAATTATGCAAGAGCTCGAGCAAAAGATTTTTGTCTTTCTAGTCGCCACTAGTGTTTTTTTTCAATTTGTTTTTGAAAAGGAAATATTTTATCGCAAAAAAAATATTTTTAATCTTACAATGATAAACATGCAAGCTACAAAACATATATATACCAATATTTGATTCTTGTTGTTACTATTGATGTAAGGGCTACTTCTATTTCCATTAACTGAGACCCCTTCGACACTGTAATAATGTTGAATTGTGAATTGGCCTCTACATCAAAACTTCAACCATCCTCATTTAGCACTATGGATTGTAAGATTTTTGTCTTGTACAAACTAAAAAAATAATTTACAAAAAGTTTGTACAATTTTGCAACATCATGTTTGGCCTCCATAATCTCATTCTACATGTAATTGAAATGTGAGATGATCAATTGCCAACAACATAAAAATTGTGAATGGAAAGGAAAAAGAAAATTATTTATGAAAAAATTGTATTTTGAACAATATTTCAACAAACGCTAGTTATGTCAAAGAATACCAAGTCTAGCCTTCCTTTTTGTTCATTGAATTTGTGTATTGTTTGTCCAACAACATGTCCTTGAATTCCTTGAAATGTATCATCCCTATCATGTAGACCTTAAAAATTATATGAACAAACTTTTGGGTAACATGAGCCTTTTCATTGGACTTGAAAATGGAAAAATATATTAAAAAAACTAAGAAAAACATGGAAGAATAAGTAATGACACAAAATTGTGAAGTAAAAGAAATGAAAGTTTGAAATCACTTACATATTGACACTATCCATAAGTGTCTTGCATCTTCTGTTCCTTGTTTCAACATTAAAGAGCCATGTGATTAGACACATTGCCATGTTTCATCATCAATGTGCATTCGATTAATGTAAGGCAACCAAACCTCAAGTTGATGATTCCCATCCCACACATGGAAAAGCTTGGGTGCATACATTCATAATCCAACAAGCTAAAAAAGGTGTCAAATTTCCAAAGACAAATCAAAATTGGATAACTACTTATATTTTGCCATTTAAATCCATGGAATCATGGCAAGTTTTTTCTTTCATTTATATGAACATCAAAGTCCTAAATATCCATTTGATGAAATTTTGAATTTAAGTTTTGATTTAAGACCTTTAAAATTGAACACTTATGGTGTTAGACATTAATCAATTTTGTAAAGGATTATCAAAATGACTCATATAATAAAACACATTTGATAGGAAAAAAATTAAAAGGATAAATACCTATTAACCTCATTAAAAAACACTCATACCCTAAAATATGTGGAATTCTAAAACTTTAAAAATTCAAAGAACTTTTTGAAATTGATCCAAAATTATAGAATTTCAAAAGTCTTTTACCACACATAAATGGGGTAAAATGTACATGATGTGTTAAGCAAAGTTATTATACAGAAAACATTAAAATGTTATATAAAAAATTGGTTATGATTTGTAATTATTATCATTTAAAAAAATGAAACACTGAATTTAAAAGGAATTAAGACATTTTTGGAAATTCGTATTTATTCAAAAATGATTTTTAAAAAAATGTCATGTACTTGGACAACTATAAACATTTATTATAACAAATTACAAAGATAATTGTTCCAAAATTCATTCATATGAAAAAGTTTTTTTGGGGAAAAAGGACATGAAGTCTTTTTTTGAAATAATCATGTTGGCTCATTGTATCTTGTTTGTACCCACTTATCCTTCAAGTGTGAAGGGCTAGTTTTGTGTCCAAAAATGCTTTAAATTTATCATTCATAGATCTCAACATAGAGCTCCAAGACCTCTTTTTTTGAAATGTGATATTTTCAATTTCACTATGAATGTTTTTTAAAAAAACATTGAAAACTTGAAAACCTGGACAATACCCAACATAAAATTCTTTTGTCATGTTAGCTATGTCAATCTACAAGGTAGGTCTAACTTGCATTAGAACCATTATGAACAAAGGGATATCCATAATCCCATCTTCAATGAAGAGGTTCTTAAAAAGAGTATGAACATTATCCACATAATTTTCACATTAGCAAACTTGTCAAACATCAAGAGTGGGTGAATGGGTTTCAAATATGTTTTCTAAGCTTTGAGCATATCATGGGACTAAGTTCCAAAACCACTTTCTGTTTAAATAAGGTCTAGAGGAATGTTTATATGGGTTGGCAATTGTCTAATACCTTGAAACAAACAAAACTAGAATTGAGGAATCACACCCTATGTTTTGCAAATGTGAGGGAAAAAACTAGACCGGATATAATTTTGCAAGTGATCAAATGTGGACCAAAACTAAGATGGAAAATGAAAAGAAACAAATCAAATGAAGTTTTGCTTGCGAAATTAAATAATGTCCTAGAAATGATATTATGAGAAAGCTATGAAAAGTAAACCAAATCCAATTTCACAAAGCAAAACTATTAGATGTGCCAACTACACAATATGGTTTTGCAAGTTTTGCAAGTGAAACCACCATATTTGCAAAATTATTAGATCGAGTTTTGCTTGCAAAATCACTATGGGATTCAATTTTGCAAGCGAAACATTAGGTCCACAGAACTTTCGGATCCAATTTCACAAGCGAAACATTAGGTCCACAAAATTTCCAAATTTGGTTTTGCAAGCCAAACATTGGTCCACAAAACTTTTGGATTTGATTTTACAAGTGAAACCACTAGTCATCCATTTTGGCATTCTTGTTTTTAAAATTAGACCATACATGCCTATGTAATATGTGTACCCTAAAGCAAAATTTAACCCAAATTTGAAATCTGGTTTTTTAGTTCATTTCATTTTTTCTATTTGACATTTTGTTTTTCAAACCTTCATGATGTATGCCTATCTAATATATGTGAAATTTATAAAAAAATATAACCCACATCTAAAATCTAATTTTATATTGATTTTTTTTTCCCATTTTCACATTCTTGTCATTATAATTGTAGTGGTTTGTGACTACATAACATATACACAATCGAAAAAAAGAAGAAGAATTTAATGGCCAAAGTTATTTCACAAATTGAAACCATTCATTAATTGCACTTGGGCACAAATTTACACCAAAAAAAACCACTTTGTAATACCTATGAACAAAAATTTGAATTTTTTAAAATATTTCCACAAAAATGCCAATGATCCATTTGAAATTGGTATTTTTTAATGGGTGGATATATAGGATTTTTAATTCATTCATTAATAATATATATATTTAGACATTGTTAGAAGGATGGTTCTAAGATTTTGGTGGCTTTTTGGTGTTAATACTCACACATACATTGTTGGAATAGGGTTTGGTTTCATTAATTTGCTAAAATTAATACAAATATGACAACCTCTTAAATGAAATCTAGAGCTCCTACTTCCTTTCACATTAATGTGAAATCTTTTTTGTTTGTTAGTTAATAAAAATCTCTTCTAAATTTTGACAATTTTGCCTTACTAAATCTGGCCACAATCCCAATGTCTTGAATGTTTATTCTAGAATCCACTTTTGGCAATTTTTTCAACAACCCAAGTTCCAAAACTCATAATTATAAACCTATAACATCAAAATGGTTTCTTGGAACACCATTTTATATTTTAAGACTACATTAATTCAGAAAAAAAGAACTATTAATTAGTGATGTTTAAACAAAGGGTTTCAATTTACGACTTTTCTTTCCATCACCTAATTTTGGTGGTGTGTTATACATATCCAATAGATGCATTCATGTGTGGGTGGATAATTGTTTCACATATTTCTTTTGTGTGTGGATAAGTGTTTTGCAAATTTCTTTTGAGCGTGGGGATTAATGTTGTATAGATTTTTTGTGTGTAGATTAGTGTTGCGTAGATTTTTTTGTGTGTGTAAATCAATGTTCAAATTTTGTTTTATTTTGCTGGTCAATACTTCTTCCATCAATTTCACACTTTCACAATTTCTTTTGTTCCATGTTTTCCATTAGACACCATGGATGTTGAAATCTTCCCTGAAAATGGGCTAGTTCCATTGGTCTTATGTATGAAAGATGTAGTGGTTGTTGTCCATGACTTGTCTTTTTCAACCAAGTTCAAGCTTAAGATTAACTCCATTCTCCTTGAAAAAAAAGTTTTGAATTCTATGGATCATGGAAGTAATAAGAGCCATTTTGCAAAAGCCCATTGAAAATTTTAAAGGAAGAGAGTGGCACCTTTCACCAAGTTCTTGGAGAAGAAAAGGTACCAAATTCTTGGAAAATAGAGGGATAAGTCTCAACCCTAATTAGATGTATCAAAATTTGCCAATGTCAAAATAGGACTAGTGATCCTTGAGTTGAGTGATTATACAGATGAAGATGTACAATAGGTTTCAAATAGTGGTTTAACGTTATTAATGTCACATCAAACTCCTTCACAAATGTTAGACATGGACATTGAAGAGATTTCAAATGTTGTTTAATGTTTAAAACAATTGTCATTTGTACGTGTTCTCAAAGCAAATTGCAACATCTGAACTATGATGTCATCTCCACAATGACATTGCAATATCTACCTTCCAAGTTTCATGGAGATGTCATGTTCAAGTTGCCACCAACAACACATTTCAGTGGTTTGGTAGGTTTAATCCAAGGCATGGACAATAAACACGACATTCACCCCTTGTGTAAAATATAGACTACAACATCAAAAATGGTGATGGTTTGACATTTAGATGGTCATCATGTGTTGGCCATGTGTTTACCAAAACTTACAATGTGATTATTATGTTAAGAACAATGTTTACAATGCAATTGATTGGGAGGGAGTGGTAGAAAATCCATTGGAAGAAGGAGAACAACTTGTTGTCAATACAACCTTTGTTTATAGACATTGTAAGTTTGCATCAATTTACATTGCAAGGAGTTTGGCTAAAATGTAATATGTCTTGCATCATTCCAAAACGATGATACAAGCTTGAATCCATCTTGGGACCCATGAACATCTAGTTGTTACAAGCCTTTCAAGAGAGAGTAAGGGTACGACACATGATATAATAAGGCAAGAGTATGAGAAGACGTTGACTGCCACCCCTTCGACCATTGCCATGTCAACCAATAAAATATTTCTTGGGCCTAATAGGTTATTGGGCTTGGTGATGGATCATAACCCAAGTTGCAAGGGCATGAATTTGATTTATGATTATTAGAGTTTTCCCCTTTGAGCTCTTCAAACATTTGAAACTCAATGAATAATCTTAAGCTTGGTAATGGTGGCAAAGGTTCCATTAATCAATCAAATCTTAAAGCTCAAAAGGTGATATTGTTATCATTACATCCATGATAACATTTTCCTTAGGCAAGGTAATTTAAAGAGTTTCTTGTTCAAGATGTCCATTCATGGTCCTACTAATGGTGTTGGCACTATTACCAAAGTGGGGTGCAATTTACTAGTTTAAATCACTATGGGACCTTAAAAGTGAAATAACTTCATTGCATTTTACTGATTTCACCCTGCTAAAAGTTGTCTCACTATAATATCATTATGTAGACATCATGTTTCATTACTAATTAACATAATTCACTATTACAATTTACTGTAGTAAATAGGTTTATTTCTATATTTTTTTGAATATTCTATCTATGCTACTTTATCATATACCCTATATTATTTTAAGCTACTTTACTTATTTTAACTTATATTTTATGTTATTATAAGCTATTGTAAATTATTGTATCCTAAATTACTATATGTTATTTTACCTTAAAGCATTTTAATTACTTTATTATAAGCTTTTAAGTTATTCTAAATTAAATTATTCAACTAACTTTAGGTTATACCTTAGGTTATTTTATTTTAAATTAATACATGTTATTTCAAGTTATACTTTAAGTTATTCAAGGTCATTTTACTTTAGGTTATTATAAATTATTTTATCCTAACTTAAAATAATCTAAAATAAAATATTATGACCTAAGGTAAAAAAAAAAAAACCTATGAAAAATAATTTTAAATACCGTACAATATAATAACTACCAATAGCCTATGATATTTTAACATAAAATATCAAACAATAATTTATAAAAAAATAATCACTAATAATTGTAATATAACATATAATAACCAAAAATAACTTCTAATACAATAACCATTAATAATCATTAACAAAATAGCCATCAATAACCACTAATAAAATAACCACCTATAGCCATTAATAGAATAACCACTAATAACCATTATAAAATAACCCTTAATAGCCATTAATAGAATAACCATTGATAGTCATTAATATAATAACTTCTAATAGCCATTAATAGAATAACCCCTAATAGCCATAAATAAAATAGCCACTAATAACCATGAATAAAATAACCACGCAATAGTCATGAATAAAATAATCACCAATAGCCATGAATAGAATAGCCACCAATAACCATTAATAGAATAGCCACCAATAGCCATGAATAGAATAGCCACCAATAACCATTAATAGAATAGCCACCAATAGCCATGAATAGAATAACCACAATAGCCATTAATATAATAATCACCAATAGCCTTTAATATAATAGCCACCAATAGCCATTAATAAAATAATCATTATTAGAATAACCACGAATAACTACTAATGGCCATTAATAAAATAACCCTAAACCAGTAGAATAACTACTAATGGCCATTAATAAAATAATCACCAATAACTATTAATAGAATAATCAATAAAAACATTAATAACCATAAATAGAATAGGTACCAATAGCCATTAATAACCACCAATAACACTAATAAAAGAACAACCAATATCCATATATTGAAATTGCTTAGGATTGCCAAAAATAATCTAAGGTGAAATAATTTATAATAAACAAAAGTAACTTAAAGTGAAATAGATTATAATAACCTAGAATTGCCAATAATAACATAAGGTGAAATGGCCTTTAATAATCAAAAATAATTTATAATAGTTGCAAGTAGTCTAAACTGAAATAATATAGAATAGTAAAAAATAACATAGAATAGCCAAAATAATTTACAATAACTGAAGTTAGCCTAAGGTGAAATAAGCTAAAATAGCCAAAAGTAACCAAAAGCAATTGATAATAACCATAAATAATGTAGGCTGAAATAATTTAAATTAATGAAAAATAATCATATAATAATTGAAAGTAACTTAACATAGGTAATATTATTATATCAACAAAAAGAATGCATTTATTAAAAAAAATCCAAAAGAATGGTCATTGAAATGTTATTTTATAATGATATTCAACTTTTTTTTTGTTCAAATGATTTTAAACTTTCAAAAGGAAATAAATGTAATTATGTACATTATTGAAATTGAATTTTGTTTTTTGAATCATTTCATTTGAATAAAATTTCAATAAGAAATGAATTTTCAAAGTTTATATTTTTGTAATGTTTAAAATGAAATATTTGATAAATAGAATGTAATGTAAAATATTATCACAACAAGTGGAGTGACTTGATAATAAAGATGTTTACTTCCATTCCAAAGGTCAAGGGATCAAACCTCATGGGTGGTGTTGTGTGTGGTCAATAATGGTATGTTGATTGAATATTCTCTTATCAAATTCTTAGAATAGGTGCTTAGGTTGATTATGTGGCCTACCTCCCTAACTAGGTTAGTGGCACGCGTCAACAAATAATATGTTTTAAAATTCATGAAATTATCAATAATATTATGTATTAAAAAATTAAAATTTAATTGATTTCCATGTTGGTTAGTTAATTAATTAGCAAGTGAATGGTTTGGTAAACTTGTATTTCACTTGAAAGTAACATTGTCATTGTCCATAGCAACTGGTCCCTATTCACTAGAGAGTTAAACAATTTCATTAAGTAAAAATGTCCAAATTTGCTCAAAATATAGTGAAACCTAAAATGAACTAAGACACATTTTCTGGTAGTGTGGACACTGTGAGGTGTATGCAACCAAGAGGGGATTTGGAAGAAGCATGGTTGATGTTCGACCATTGCAAATGTGTACAACATTAAACAACCATGGGTTGCCATGTCTATGATCCTTTTTATTGTCGAATTTTGACCATTGTAGTTTGTGACATGCAATCTGAAGATGTAAATTCACAAATGTTAATGTGGAATGCACTTGTTAAGGTCATGAAAGAACATGGTGTGGAGAATGTTAATTTCAAAGGATGCATGACAAATTGTGCTCAAGCCAATTTCAACACAATTAGAACTTTGTTTAGGATTAGTGACCTAAAGCTTCCAATTCAAAATTGAGAGTGGACATGTCTTTATCAGTGGGTCCAATCTCTTGATTGACATACGAAGAAACTACTTCGTCATTGGTTTCATGCTAACCACATACAAATGTGTCATGATTACAAGATGCCACAACATTAGTTTCTATGGAAGCTAAGTACCAAACAATTTGTGTTTGGTGGCTATCATCTAATGTTGCATCCCAAAAAAACACTCATAAACTAAATGATTGGCTTGGATTTTAGCATTTTCATTATTGTTAATGGGGGGAATGTGTTAGAATAATGAGTTCCACTTCCTAGTTTTTTAATCCTTTCATCACATGATTTTTTATCCAATATTTGAAATCTCCCATGTCAATT
The DNA here is from genome assembly GCA_963921925.1 of Sphagnum tenellum. Classification (NCBI taxonomy): domain Eukaryota; kingdom Viridiplantae; phylum Streptophyta; class Sphagnopsida; order Sphagnales; family Sphagnaceae; genus Sphagnum; species Sphagnum tenellum. The sequence goes on along the minus strand of OY998158.1, from coordinate 10,522,058 downwards.
TTTTTTAGTGGTGTTTAGATATAACTTGTAAATTCTTTTCTTGGAGACGATGGACTTGCAAGATGATACCAACATGCCAACTTGTAAATTGGCAAAAATTGTGATCATGCATGGTCAATGCAATTTGACAAAACATTTGTTGATTTTTATGATACAACAATTGATGACCTCATTGGAGTACTTGTCCAACAATCAAGGTATAAAGATTATCTAATGGGAAGAAATATAGGACATGGTCCAAACAATGATGAATTTTACGTTTGTAAGCAATAAACTAATCAAGGGATCCTTGCAAAATGGTAGAGGCCTTTATTCACCTTGCATCCTTTTCTTCCCTTCAAAATAAGATGGTTGGGCTTGAAGGGGAAGAAAAGTTTGGGACTTGTAAGTGAAAATTGGGAACTCCACTGGGGTCTGTTGGATATTCACATTGTAATGATCAAGACAATTTCTTTGTCCCTTGTTGTTGTGCATCAAGGCCCTTTGATTTTTTCAACATGTTGTGCCTCCATCATCTTTTCAATTCAAGTCTATTACAAACATGGCATCCACTACTGAAAGAATTCCATCTACATCACAATAAGTTGTGGAAACAAATTGCATTCAAGCAAGATGACATATTGAACACACAAGGCCAAGATCCAAGGTGCAATGTATTGCAATTCGTGTGTTTTCTAAGAAGAAATGCAAAGCACTCATTGCAAAGGGGAAGAATGGGATTCTTGGCCCGACACATTCATTGAGTTGGAATGAGGTTTATTGTTTGTTGCAGAAAGATAAAGTATGAATTTTTATTAAAATGTGATGGGCATTTTTTTAGCAAAACTATGTTACTAGAAACCATTTACATTTATATCAAGTGCTACTAGTTTTATTTTGTACCTCAATGCTCATTTTTTTTATAGTTGGCAAAGGTTTTCACTTCAAAAGTGTTAAAGCACATGTCTTAGCTTAATTTATTAAGGGGGCACCCCGGTAATTATAGAATTATTAGTAGTAGATGAGACCTATTACCTTTGAACTGATATAATAAGTGATGCCAACTAATTCACCTAAGGTTTGGATAAGTTTGTGACCAAAATTTTAGGAAGGAGGAAGGGGGAACATTTGGCTTAAGGTGAAGGAGAATACTCTTTCATTCATTGTATCTTGGTTTTGTACTTCAACGGTAGTCATAATGTAATGAAAAGGCAGATTGTGTATGGAATATGTGTGTGTTTTCTTTTAATCATGGATCATGAAGGTTTGAAAAAACAAGATGCTAAACATAAACAAATGAAAGGAAGTAAAAAATCAGATTTCAAATTTGGGTTAAATTTTGCTTTATATTGTACACATATTATGTAGGCACAAGGGACATCATAATTCAAAAAACAAGAACGTCAGAATGGAAGAAATTTTTATTTAAAAATCAGATTTTAGATTTTGTTTATATATATATTTAGATTCCACATATATTATACATGTTGATTTTGAAAACAAAGAATGACAAAATGGGCAAAATAAATAACAAATTAAAAAATTCAGATGTCATATTTGGCCTATATATATATTTAGATTGCATATATATTATATAGGCATAGAAGATTATCATTCTAGAGATGAGAATTTCAAAAGAGGAAATAATTTTCTTAAAAAAATCAGATTTCAGATTGGCCCTTTAAAGGCATTGTGGGCCTTTAAGCTTTGCCCTTTGCCCCAGTTTCCCCAAACCTATGTGTCTTCAGCTTTTCATAAGATGGGTTTGAACTCACAACCTCTTTGGGGGGAAGAGGAAGAAGCTAACTATCAGCATACTTTTGTCTCTGGTCCTTCAATTGAATTAGCATTCCTTAGTTTCAATGGGACTGGCACTTTACATGATCCTATGGCCATGAGTTGCTTCATGTTCTTGTGTTGTTTGGAGCAAATCGGTTATTTTGCAAGGTATACTTGGAATCTGTCTATTCAATTACTCAAACTCAAAACAATAGCTCAAAACAAATAAAAAAGAATAAAAAATCAAGCAACAACCTCAAGAAAAAAAGCTCAATATGAGCTTGAAAGAAAGGAATTGAGCAACATACTCAAAGAAAAAGCTTAAAACAACCCCGAGAATGGGGTAGACAGACCACTTTTGACTGAATGTCAGTGGCTATATTGATTCTTGTCATCAGCTGCTGTACGGATCATGGAATCTCTCCATGTCCTTGACTCTCAGTAATGTATATCAGTAAAAGGAGGTGTTGCTGCTGATTGATAGTGTTTGCAAAGATCAGAAGCAGATAATGAATCCTCAACAAGAGATGGAGCTGATCAGCACCATGATGTTGCAGGGTGGAGGATATTCTTTCTTGGTCTTGTTGCTAATGATTGGAGCTGATCACCATCATGTCGTTGCAAGGTGCAGTAGGACATTCTTTCAGTCATGGCCTTCTTGTTGCAGACAAATGGAGTTGATCATCACCCTGTTGTTATAAGGTGGAGAAGGATATTCTGTCATGGCATTGTCATTGCAGATGATGGGAGCTGGTCACCAACAACATGATGTTGCAATGTGGAGGACATTCTTTCATGGCATTATTGTTGTTGCAGATGATGTAGCTGATCACCAACACCATGTTGTTGCAAGGTGGAGGATGACATTCTTTCATGGCCTTGTTGCAGATGATTGAGCTCAGGATCCCCACACAAACTCAAATCGTCATCATCATTATCACCATCATCACCATCACCATCATCATCATGCTTCAATCCTAGTTCTTGTATTTCCTGATGGATCCAGTTGGCAACACTGGAATTTGCTGCAGCATTGTTGTTGTTGTTGTACTGAACACTGGATTCTTGTAGTGCCGGTTGCAATTTCCTCCGGTTATTGCAAGAGAAAGAGAAAGCTTGCTCCAAGCAAGTCACAATATGGGTCATGGAAGGTCGTTCCTTACCTTCCTGTCGCACACAATGCGCTGCAACAGAAGCAAGAATTGAAACAGCTTGCAACTCGAGTCCCTGAGGAATGGGTAATCTGAAGTCAAGAATGGAAACAAGCTCATCAGCTTGTATCCGAGGAGTTGCAAAATCTACCACATTGATTACTGGGTTGGCAGGAATGTTCTTGTTGTTCTTGTTGGAACATTTGGAGATGGCTTTCCTGCCAGTGAGAAGCTCCAAGAGCACAACACCAAAGCTATAGACATCACTCTTGGTAGTCAAATGCTGAAGACGGTAGTACTCAGGATCGATGTAACCCATTGTCCCTGCAGCAGCCATGGAGATGTGCGACACTTCTTCTTCAGGACCCAAGAGAGAAAGCCCGAAATCCGAGACACAAGCAGTCCATGAAGCATCCAGCAAGATATTGGAAGATTTGATGTCACGATGGATGACGGCGGGTACAGCATAGGTGTGAAGGTACTCGATTCCTCGCGCAGCTTCTAACGCTATCTTCACACGCAAGTGCCAGGAAGAGATGGCACCGCTGTTGCTGTGTCTGTCGTCATGCAAGTGATCGTAAAGCGTGCCATTGGGCATGTACTCCAAAACAAGCAGAAGCTCGTCGTCGTCATCGCAGTAGCCCACGAGCTTCACAAGGTTTCGATGATGCACCCTTGAAAGAAACTCCAGTTCCTTCTCGAATGCCGTCTCATTATCCTCGTACATCGTCTTGTTGGCGTTCATCTTCTCCGCTCTTTTGATCGCCACTTCCCTTCCGTCGGGAAGAACCCCTCTGTACACCACTCCGAAGCTCCCTGCCCCGATTCTCCTCCCATCTCCGAAACCCTCGGTTGCAGCAGCCAACATGTTGAAGGTGAAGAGATCTGCTCTATTTGTCAAATCTCGCCTCGCACTACTCCTGCACACAAGAGCCCGCAACAACAACAAGACCACATTGTGATGGGATTAGCATGAATGCGCAATGCATTGCAGAGAGATCCCCCTCCCTCGACAGCGGAAAACAAGCAAGCTCCCGATGAGAGAGATATAAGACAAGACATGTACCTGTTTATGGAGGAGCCGTGCAGTGGCGACAAGCGCATGGGCGTGACTACTACGGCGAGGTTGCATGCTTCGTCATCGTCGGCTTCTTCATCAGCAGCAGCTCCGGGATTCTCTTCCGAGTGATGGACACGGCTGTTGTTGCTGCTGCTGCGGCGGCGCGCATTCGCGTTGCATGCGAACTTCCCTGTGCAGCAATTCTGGAGTTTTGGGATCTGCTGCTGCTGCTTGCGGTTCAGGAAACAGCAGCAGATGAGCGCCACCAAGCTGACGAGAATCCCCACTCCTCCCAACACTCCTAAAGAGATTGTCGCGAGCATTGTGCGCCTCAAGCTGCTGTTGCTGCTGCCGCCCTTGAGCAGCGAAGAAGAAGGAGAAGAAGAAGGTGGCTGCTGCGTGCTCGGAATTGGACAAGGAAAAGGTTTAGGGTGTGAAGGAGATGCGATAGGAACAGAAGGAGATGCAATAGGAACAGGAGGAGCTGAAGACGACGACGACAGTGGTGTCATGGCGGCTGCGGGAGGTCCTTGACAAGTGCTGTTGGAGCAAGCGAGGCAGACGAACTGATTGCGGTTTGCACAAACATTTCCTCCCACACCCATTGTGGCATTGGAGCCGTGGAAAGAGAAGGAGCCGACCGGACACGGACTGTTGGTGCAGATCCCGGGTGCAGCTTTGAGTTGCGGAGGAAACAAGAACTCGCTGCGATTCTTCTTTGGACTACTGTTGTCAAACCCTCTCCCCCAGCAGACAGTGGAGAGATCAGTCTCCTTGATACCACAAGTGTAGAAGTCGCTAGCAGTGATGGAAGCAAACGCGACTCCTTGAGGAGCTGCGAGCTGAGCTGTGGAGTTATCACCCCAACAAACCGCTTCGTGGGTCTCTGTGCGCAATCCACAACTGTGAGAAGCTCCGAGCGCAAGAGACGAGAATGCCCAATTTTCAGCCGGTGACACTGCTCCTCCTGTCTGCAAAGGATAGTTCCCGAAGCACTCGACAGCACCATCCGCGACTCGGATCCCACACACATGTCTTCTTCCTGCGCTGATGCTGGAGTACATAGTGGAGACGTTCAGGTTGAGTTCCACTCCCCAACACATCATCTGCGATCCGTTGGTAAGGCCGCAAGTGAAGTCCCCGCCGGCAGTGAGAGAGAGGAAGGCAAACCCATGCGGTGATGTTGATGTAGATGACGATCTTCTTGGGTGCTGCTGATCCCATCCTTTCAGTCTCCAGCAATGGATGGATCCATTCACTCGTCGAAGCGCACACACATGGGATTCTCCTACCGCAATCTGCACGTACCTCTTCTGCGACAGACGATGCTGCTGCTGGCTTCTTCTCCAAGAAGACGACGAGTTCTTCTCATCTCTCAGATTCCAACAAAAGGGTTGTCCTGTTGACTCTCGCAATCCGCACATAAACCCATCGCCGCCTGCCACACCCACGTACGAGACTCCCGCCTTGCCCACGGAGAAAATCCTCCTCGGATCGCGAGAATCCCAGCAGCGGATCAACTGCTTTCTCCCAGCGAGAATCACACACACTGTACAAGAGTAGGCTGCCACTGGAGAAGAGCCATGGAAAACATCACGAGACACTGCCGCCAGTGGAGACATGGATCCCAATCCCTCTGCAATTGGCACATTACTGCAAGCTAGTATTGCGAGACAAATCAACAAAAGCATCGGATGAAACCGACACCTGCTGCTTCTTCTCCTGCTTCTTCGTCTTCTTGCTGAAGCACCCCATTCATCACCACTTCCACAATCCTCTGGTTTCTGCAACAACAACGCTTCCACAGTAGTAGTATCGTATCTTGTATGATGGACAGTAGTAGTGCATTTTGCTAGATTCTTGTTGTAGACAAGCATTCTACCAGATTCTTAATGTTGCAGGTGACGATCTCCCCAATTCTGGGACCAGCTTTCCCAGCTGGTGCACCTATTGCTGCAAATGAAGAAGGAATTGTGTTGAAGCTTGAGCCCGGTGGTGGTGTTGGTTGCTGCTGCTGCTGTTAGTGGTGAGAGTTGGTCTCATGTCAACAACCAACAGAACAACAATGTAATGCTGCTTGTAGCAACAACAGCTCCAAAACTCAGGCTGCAAATTTGCATCATATTGGTACTGCATTTGCAAACTTGATTAACAGAAACAACTACAAGTTGAAAGAAAGCATGGTAAAGTAGATGGAAATAATAGTCTGCCGAAATTCTAGCAGAAAACTCTACCACCATAACAATAGAAACAATAACAAAACATCAACCTAAGAAAACATCAACATCAACAAAGCAGCAACAGGAATAGCAACAACAGCAGCAGCAATAATTTTGCAGCTGCAAATTCAGTTTCTGTTGAATCTACAAGCTTACATTTTTCCTTTGAATTTTTGCTAATAAACAACCAGATTTATTAGCAAAAATTCACACATGCAGATTTGAAATTGTTTAGCTTGCAACCCAACAACAACTGACTCAAAAAAGAGACAATTGGTAACAAAGGGTAACAACCAAGTACAACTCAACAAACAATTGCTAGCAACCAAATGAAAGATCGATTGCAAAAGGACCAAAACAAACCCATTTTGCAAAACTTGCAATATAAACTCCAGTGTAAAACAACCAAAATGAACCCATTTGCAAAATATGCAACACAAACTCAATTGCAAACTAACCGAAACAATTCCATTTGCAAAACTAGCAACACGATTTCAATTGCAAAACAACAAAAACAAACTTGCAAAACTAACAACCCAGGCTCAATTGCAAACGAAGCAAAACTAACCCACTTCCAAAACAAACAACATAGAAACTGAATTCTAAAAACAACCCAAACAAACACAATTGCTAACAAGCATCACAAAGCACTGAGCATTTGTTGTGAGCAATTGATTGACAGCACCAAAAGCTTAACAAACTCTCAACACTCTATACCCATAAAAGTTTTTGGAACAAAGAGTCAGAGTACTTTTTGAATCAAACAAGCACTAGGTAAGGAGGGAGAAGAACTTGATAAGGGAAAAAAAACAAGAGAGGAGAAATTGAAGAGAATATAAATTTGCCTTGTAAAAAGTCTTCTCTTATTTGACTTTATTTGTAGGTGCTACTACAAAGTTTTTACGGTAGTTTGGCATTTGTCTGATTGGAATAAGAACTTTGGAAGATGGGGGCAAAGGAAAATAATGTTGATTATAGTTTGGAGAGGGCAAATTTTGGGGAAGGACTTGGTGGCATTCGTGTGAAAGAGAAAGAAAAAAGAAGAAAAGTTGAGTGTGTATGCGTGTGTATGTGTGGGTGTGTGCACGTGTGTATACGCGTTATTGTTGTTGTTTTTTTAATACTTTGATAGTCAAGTTTGGGATGGAGCAAGTGTAATTGAGAATCTCTCTTTTTACTGTTCCATGCGCCTTTGCGGCGCTAATATCTTTTGAGTAGCATAAAGTTCATCCCATCTCAAGACTAATTTCAGTTGTTCTTCAATACATATGTTGAAAAATGTATCCTTGTTTCTCTCTTTTTATCTCTTGCTCTTTATGTTGCTTTGTGCTTGGTTTTTTGTGTTTTTTTCAGCAATTGTGTATGATGGACTTTTTGTTTACAAGTGAAATGTTCTCACTTTTGAGATGAAAATGATGCCATGTGATGAACTTGCAACACTGCAAAGTCAAATTTTCTTTAGGAGATTTTGGGCTTGGGTATCAAAGTTCACATAATGTTGGCTAATTATGTGTGTAGGCACACAAAATTATATATGCTTTGTTGGTGGGAAAAAGACAACCTCCTATGTGGAAACTTCTTAACCCCTAAAAATCCAAGCCCATTTTACAACAATTTTATCTGTATTTGAGATTTATTTAGAATTTTGGTCCAATGTACTCATTCCTAATTCAAATTACAAATTTAACAATAGATTCAAAGTTTACAAACTCATAGTTATTTGATAAAAATTTCAGCCAAAATCAAGTAAAAGATGATCAAATAATAAAACTAGATTGAGATGTTGCCCGAGGTTAGATTTGAATTTTCATTGGTCTTTTTTTTTTTGTAACATGGATTAATGAATGCATTATAATTTGGCACTCACGATAATTAAGTTAGCTACCCATATAAAAAACTCAAGCCAAAATGTGATCTTCTTTCATAAGAATGAATCTTTCTAACTTTTACAATGAGAATGTGAGGATCCTCAAAATGATGGACAAATAAAATGATCTCACTACCACAACTCGTGGGTCAACTCTTAAATGACTTTTCAAGTTAGCCTAGCTAAGGTAGGAAGGCCAACTAGGGGTGGGCCTTGGCCTTTGGGCATTTCTTCCTCACACACATGGGAAAGTGGTTACATGGGGGTGTTCTTGACAAATCCTTCCCCAAATCCACTTGTATATGCTTGCTCAACAAACCATTGAAAAGATATTCAATGTGTGCACCCAACCAAAAAAATTTGAATCTCTATCATCTAGATCAATTTAAAATACCAAAAGAAGCCATTTTTTGGCTTATTAGGCATTAAGGGGTCAACTTCAAATGGGTATCTACATGTGCACAATTTGAAATCCTAGTTGTCACTAACTTATTCTATGATGGGGGCTTTGTATGCACCTTGTCAATTTCCAATGCCCCATTTTGGGCCTTTTTTGTGGAGCTTGCAACAACTATCTATATGGCTATATGGTTATAATGTCTTTCAAATTTGTTGAACAAGACTCCCCATTTATCCCTCTTTCATAAATTCTTAGAGAATTTTATCAACTTTTAGAATCCTTTTGTGTGACGATTTTTTGCATCTTGGCTACCAAAAAACAGAAAAGGAAATGTGAATATTCTGTCATTTATGTTCTTACTTTTTTTTTTATAAAAATCATCGTTTATTGAATTTGTTTGAAAATAGTGAAAATTCTCTAGCTTCATAAACTCAATTGAAGTGAGTGCTCAACTACTACCTCAACTTAAAACCAAACCTAAGTCAGACGTTTCCATTATTTTGGATTGAGTTTTTCACTCACCCAATATCCTATTATGATAATAGAGCATTGATAAAAGTGGAGTAGAGCATGCCAAAATATGCACATACTGCATGATGTTCACATGTGTATCCTTCTGAATCCTAATTAGTGGGTATACAAATCAACCCCCAAAAAACCAAAAGGTTTTGACTTCCTTCACAATCCCAAAGTCAACCATGCTATACATGCGCATGTACATAGTACGTATGTACACATATGGCAACAAAAATAGTGATGCATAGAGCCCACAATTTTCTTTTAAAAATAAAAAAGAAAGGAGCCAACAAATACACGGGCACTGAGAAAGAGGCTATTCTTAGTTGCATGTACTATGAAATTTTGGAAGTCCACTAACAAAGATGAGATACAATTTGATTTTGAAGACAAATTTTGGGTAATAACAATGACTCTTTAACACAAAGTCGCACTTAAATTATGGAGAATGAGAAAAAAGAGTGTCCCACCACCATGCATTCGCATTTTTGTTTGTCAAGATGTGATGTGCTAGAAATGTGTAGAAGATTCGTAAATGTGGTATAATAATGTTGTTGATGTTTTGTCATTTTGGGTTTCTAGCTAGCAGGGGTTCTTTCTTCAATTGTTTGATATCAAAAAATTGACAAAATTTTCCAAAAAATGAGCAAAATTAGTCAAATTTACACTAGAAAAACAAGATTTCCCCAAATTCTTTTTGCCAACTATAAATTTGTTGGAAAAAGAGCATGGGTTTTCTGCCTTTTCTGGCAAATTTTTAGTATATATAAGGCAACTGCTCTCCTCTCTATGTGCTTTCCGCATCCGACTATTGATGATGAATAAAATTATCAATAGTCGGGGAATCTTAGACTTTTGAATGCACTTTGTGAGCAACAAGTTGGAAATAAACAAGAGTTGTAACTTTTAACTCGTGTTGCCTTTTCGTTTGGCCAGTACCTTCTTGATACGAGATTTATTTATTTATTTGTTTTTGGATCGGTTCCCTAAAGAATTGTTGATGATAAATATTGCTCTTCCCCTTTTGACTTCATGTTACTCTGTTTGGGACACTTTTTAAAAAGCATTAAAATGAGACCCATTTGGGCCCACCCACTCACTCACTCACCCATCCACTCACCGACCCCTCAGCTCACAATTTCTTCTTCACACAAATCTGACCATCCGGAAACTATCAGATTCCAATGAAGTCCATTCACTCACAAAATTTTCTTCACACAAATTTGACTGTTAAATCTGTCAAATTCCAAATGGAATTCATTCAATTATAAAAAATAAATCTTCACACAAATTTGAGTGTTGGCTATACCAAATTCAATTGAATCCACTCTTTTACTATTCAAAAACTAATAAATCACTCGATTCTTCCCAGAAATTTGGCTGTTGGATACATCAGATCCAATTGCACCCATAGTCCAATTAAGAACATTTGGCAGCCACATAGGGAACACTTCTTCAGGTCTTGAGTGTGAAGGAGAATTTGAAACCCCAATTGCAGATTGTTTGTCTGCAAAGAAGAAGAAGAAGATTTTATTACAATTAAAAATATGTAAGCTGATGTGATCTTCAATTTGAGTCTTCATCCGTTAAGCATGTCAGCATTGCAGCCAACAGACAATGATCTAGAATCATCATTTGCAACATGGTTAGCAATTATTGCAGCCTTCTGTTTCATATAGATTAGTTGGGGGTGCCTTACAAGTCCTATTTATTTATTTACTGGAGCTTCGCGTTGCTGCGCACTACCAGTGACTTTCAACATTTTTTCTTTTTTCTCTCTTTATCATGTTCCTATTTGGGTTTTCAATATCTAGTTATTATTTATATCAATTTTAAATTTAATCTAAATTATATTAAACATTCTATTCATGGTGGGTAAGGTAAAAGAAGGAGGTAGTTTTTTTAATTTTAAAAGTGAGATAATTATTAGTAAAAAAAGAGATAATTAAGCTTGAAAATGAAGTAGGACCTTTTTCATATCTCTCTACTGATGGGTAGAGAAAAGGAGTAAGATAGTTATTAAGAAATGAGGTAATTAAATTGGAAAATGATGAAATAATTATGAGTTGTTTTTAGAATTATCTTTGAAATTGTCTAGGGACAACCATATGATAGATTCTATGAGCTTCTCAAAGATTATGCAAAATCACCCATATACTAGCTCCTCAAAATTTTGTCATTACAATTTTTATTTTTTTGCAAAAAAATGTTGAAACTGTGGAGGCTCCCCAAAATAGAAGATTCTATGGAAAGATAACTAGCTCCTCACAATTTTATCATTACAATTTTTATTTTTTCGCAAAACAATGTTGAAACTGTGGAAGCTCCCCAAAATAGAAGATTCTATGGAAAGATAACGTGTCTCTCCCTTTCGCCCACCTATATACGTGAAAAGGGGAGGACTTTGGGCAAAACATATAGGAATAAAGCGAGGTGCTATGGGGAACACCCTTGGGGAACATATTGAGAACCTGATGGGAACAAAAAAAAGCACAAAATCCTTTCCCCCCCACCCTCCAAACTTAAAAGAAAACAAGTTGTGTTTGTCCCCATACATGCTTCATAAAACCTAAAATCATACATGCATGTCTACTATCTTAGGGCAATATTAAAATTTTATGACATAAAAAACATCAACAATACAAACAAATTTGTGCTCCACGCTGTTTCACACTAACAATGACAACCATTAAATTATTTCTTGTGGACATAATCAATATTGTCTTTTCAAAAGATAAAATTCTATACATTTCAACATATGCCCTTTTGTTCCTTGAATATGTTTTTTCATCTTCTCGATCAAAGTCTGATTCATCAAATAAATTCATAACAAGATACAAATAGACCTTCCAAAAAAAAACATTGAAAGGGTGTAAGAAAAACAACAAGATACAAATTGACAAAAACATTGAAAGGGTGCAAGAGAAAAAACAAGAAATCTAAAATGAAATTTGATCTATGGCAAATTATAATCCAGAATGGTTGTGAAATTGTGACAGTGATGATTACCAAAATCCATCCTACATAAACCAATTCCAATGAAACATTGTCACTAGAATAAATTAATTAAAAATTAATTTCATTATGATTTTTATTACTAAATCTTCATCAAAGAATTATTGAATTTTTAAAAATAACATCAAACTAATTTTTAAAAATTCTATTTCAAAAAGAAAAAACTAAAATTTTCATTTATTTTTAAATTGATACATTTTATTTTAATCAATTCATGCACAATCTTTCATATCATTTATTTAAGAATCTCATTTCAATAAGATTTAAAAGAATTGAAGTTAGTTGTTTGTATGTTTATCCAACAAATTTCATATAAAAAATTAGTCCCATATGATTTTTTTACATTTCGTATTGATATGAAAGCTTGTGATACAAAAAGGCAAGTGACAACCCCAAAAAAATGAAATGATAAAGAGGCATGATCAAATCTGTTACCCAACATTCATATTTTGAGAAACCCAACAAGTAGATGGGTAAACTTCAAAACAACCCATCAATCTAATGGGTGCACCCAAAATCTACACTCACACCTCCATTAGCTTGGGGCAATAAAAAATCAAGGCACTTTAGTGCATGCTGAGCCTTCCCAGTGGCTGCATAATATTTCTATTTCCAAAACTGTTGATCACCATTTTTGGCCTGGGCTAGGGTTATTATATTGCAGCTTTGATTTTGAACCTATTAAGCTAACTTCCAGTAAAGTGGCATGTTTGTTAGTCCAGTTCCCAAAACATTAGACACTACAAATTTCAAACAGCTTGAAACCTCCAGAAATTGCTTTCATCTCTTTTCAATTGGAGGCTGCTTTAGTGAGAGGAATTCAATGTCACACAGGCCACTTCAGTCACCAAAATTCCAGTCTAAAACACCAAGAAAGCCCCCCTTTACCTGGCCATTTCCATTTCTTACAATCACATGAGAGGCCAAGAAGACAGCCCTTCTACCCACCAAAATCTGCCAACTCTCAATTGCACCACAAACCTCAGTCAGGGACCACAGACTCTCATAACACACATCAAACTAAACTGTGATTCTAGTATCAACTTACATAACCATCACAAACACATCACCTCCAATAGCACTCCATAACATTCTTGTACTAACTGCAAACCCTACCTCCTCAAGCTCAGTAATTGATAAAAACATTTTCAGATTGCAAGTAGGCTTTATCTGATGTTTCTTTTCTCTAAACATGTTTCTCTCCTTTGAAACAGACTTCTTATGGTGATGGGGGAATAAAGGCAGCTTGAGATACCCTGCAAGTGAAAATACACTTGCTAAAGTCTGGAAATGACCACAACAATGTGTGCAACAAGTGTACACCCTCCCCAGTTTCAATGTCAAAAATCTTGGGGTAACTACTACAGTGACAAATTCAATCTGTAGCCCACTTTGTCACAATCCAATGTGCCAGTGCATAAAGTGTCTACTCTAAACGTGGTATTATTCAACAGAGAGACTCGACACATATGTTGCACTATCATGCACAAGAGTATCTATCAATAGAGATGCATGGCTCTTAGAAAGAGACTGTGACTAAATTTTTCAACATCGAGAGGGTCACTGACATACCAGTCTGTGAGATCGAACAGTTTTGAGCCTACTCTGAGACAAAAAAGGGTTGAAGACCAGCCCACTGGTGGCCATGAACCCAAAAGTCTACAAACCACAAATTCAACGCAAAAAATACCCTAAAAGTACTTACCTCAAAGAGAGGCTTGTGCTGTGTAGAACTGTGTCAACATTGAAGCAGTAAAACCAAAGTGAATCTGCAAGAACCTCACTGAAGAGCCCTCTCCTATGGATATTGACAGTATTCTATCTGAAACTATGTCCATTCTTCTAGTGACTATGCAACAACCAAATCATACAAAGGTGATAGTCTTCACAGAAGTTTCTAAGTTCATGTGCACCATTTTTATAGGTATTCCTTCTTTCAGGTTCATTCGCTAACCCTCTTCATCAGACATCACTCAGGATTAGTGCTATCTTCTAGACTCTCTGATTTGTGCCTCTCTGTTGGTGATTAGCTCTTGTCTGAGAACTCAAGTGAAGACCCTAAAATGAGCACAGACAGGATAGCCTGAATTTGCATGAATGACAACAACTGTCAAAACTTTTGCCATACTGATTTCTCCATCTGGTGAAGAGATCCTGGTATCAGTATGCTGACATTCCTCCAATGTTAAATTTGCCCAACATCCTGTGAGTGTTTCTCTGTCTAGACTGTCTGGCTCTCCAATTCCTTGGTTTTTGCACCTGCTTGCTTGACAGTGACTACCTGCAGCTGTGATTACACATGCACATTACAAACAATACAATAAGTTCATAAGCAATCAAGTTGTATAGAATGGTTCCTTCTTAGACAATGAGACATTTCATTTCCTAATGACACAAAGTAAGCCACTTCACAAACCAGATTGGTGCTATGATCTAGATAAACACAAGGAGAACCATGATTAACCCTGTAATATGTGCTCAATGCAGCTAAACAAAGACTAAAACAGAGCACTGCAGACCACCTGCACCACAGCCAACAAGAAATAACAGAAACAAAAATGCAAAACAGAACATGTGCAAGGTGTGTCTGATCTCACGCAGCTATAGATTAAGTCCGGTTTTCTGAAGTCTGCATCATACAAGAAGCAGTGCAAGTACATTTGTAGCAGTAACCTGAAACAGTTTTATCTGAAGAGGGAAGGTCATATGTGAAACCAATCTTCCAGCAAGAGAATGTTTGGGACATACACTGGTGCTGCATTGTCATGCAGGAAGACAGAGAGCTCCTAATTTATTCATTCTTGGGAGTTCGATGTGTCACAGATGCAGGAGACAGACCCACAGGCACAGCTAACGGAGATAATCCCAATGCTGGCCCCTGCCCATTTCCATGGCTTGGTGCTGGTTCTGACGTGAAGCTCCCGACCACAACCTAAACATCCAATGTAAAGAAACAACATTCTTCACTGTGACTAGTGTATAAGCAATCACAGGAAGCAAGATCTTCAGAACAACGAAAATAAAGCAAGAAACAAGAGAAAACTCTCCTCCATGCTAAAGCTTCAATTGTACAGGTCCAAAATAGGACACCACACATCTACCACTTGTGAAAAATATCAAAGAGGCAGCAACTGTCCTGGTAAACTGCAAATGTAGGTGCATACTGAATTTATCCCACACACTTTCATGGAATCATCCAAGCCAAGAGCAAATTACCCACTGATCCCATGTCGAAGCTAATGGTAAAGAGGAATCAAAAGAAGATGAGAGTAAGCAAAAAACCAGTTCAAATCCCCAAAATAGAAGAAACCCAAAGTATTGATCCAAAGGCAGCATAGCATAGCTAAGTTCTGGATTATCTAACTAGCTGGCTATCATCTAGGTGTCAATTAGGAAGGCCTCCAGGAGGCTTCATACTAACAATTCTCTATTTTTTTCCAGCAAGGACCCTTTGAGCAGCTCTTTTTCTAAAGCTTTGACTCTTGATTCAACAACAGGAAAAAACTTGACTTGCTGGGCCTCTGCTGTAAAACCTCCATGGGCTGAAATACTACCACCAGCCCTTGATTTTAATGGATATGGGATTGCACACATGGAGATCAAAACAGCTCAAAACCCAAATTTACAAAAAGTGAAGGGCATCAGACACTAAGGCTACCTTATTCTAGAGATACCTGTATAGGGGAAGCTGCCAGAAGCAAGCCTGCCACACTACCGCCTATGACACGCCCATCAGCGCACGCTAAAGAAACACTTAGCCCACCAGTTCGTTGAAGACTTGCACCTCTGGCATCAGCTGGGAAAAATGAGCCCATCAAGGAGAGAATCTCATAACGCCCCTGTATCAACACCATCAACACAATATTTTGATGATGGTAGGATATTCAGCTTCACAGTCATGAGAAAACACCTAGAACCAACTCCTGTAGACTTCCTGGAGAACATTCTATACTAGAAACCCTGCAAGAGTTCCAGATTTCCAGAAACCAAACACTAAATTTTTGTATCCAGAGCAGAGACTTAACTGGAGCCTCTTATCATACAATGCTAGACTGGGAGACAGTTTTTCATTAACAGAATGCACAATATCATGGCCATAGAGATGTAGGGTACTTACTTGATAAGTAACTGTGCCTCCTGATGTCGACTGTTGTCGTAGAGTCACATTAGAGATGGCCCCACTGGCTGACATTACACAGACCACACGCGGCCCAACCTGTGCAAATGACATGATCTTTCTGGCAACATCCTGCATATACCAACATCAACATGACCAACTTTGTGCCGAAATGACTACATTAAACTCTACATTTAACTTGCCTTGGGGTTCAAAGAAACTCATGAAGCTCCTACAACAAATTAAGGGCTGCCCACAGACACTTTTGAGGAACATCAATACAGTTTCAGCTTTTGTGTATTGGGGATTTCTCCTCTATACCCACACACACATTCTATATCCTACCAGAAGACATTTCTCAATCCTCCCTTTAGTTGAATTTGCTAAGCAACCAACTGAAGTTATCCAAAATTCTAGCAAACACTATGACATCCTTGCAGTTGGAACATTTCTGAGCAGAAGCACCATGTCGCTCTCAGGGAATTGAACACAGAATAATGAGTATAGACACCAGCTACAAAATAGGGAAAGATATTTGTAGGGCAGTGAAAACTTGGGTTCTATCATGCAGGCATAGGTCTAGAAACTGTTATGATATGGACACTTGTGCAAAGGACAATCTTATGCAGGTTGACCCTCAGAACGGGCAACATCAGATTTGTCATTTGAGGACTGCACAACATATCACACAAAGGCATTCAAAGAAGTAAACTTCCAGCTCTGTTCAGGTAGGATTGTTATTATAGACACATTTCAGCTGGGAGAGAGATTTGGTGGCTAACCTCGCCATCAGCAACTGTAATGATGTGAGGAACAAACACTGGGCCTGTAATGCCTGCAAGAAAGTTCTGGTAAGCATGACCATTGTCCCTTTTCACTTCAGATATGCAAAATGGTGAAAATGGTCTGAAAAAAGTTATGTATACACACACGACAAGGAATAAGGATCTGACTAAATAACTCTTCAAAGAGTGAACACAATACCTGCAGTGGAAGTCCCCAACTGCGGTTTCTTGCTAGAACCTGGAGGCCGTCCTCGGGGGCGTTTCTCTGTTCCTGGAGTTTGTGGAGAAGCTGTTGTCAGGGTACCAGGTGATTGGATTCCAAGTTGTGTGGTTCCTGGAGCAATATATTTTCGAGGTCTTCCTCTCTTGCGTTTAGCAGGCTCAGACCACTCCATACCTCCCATACCTCCTGGACTCATGTCAATACCTGTTCCCATGCCTGCTATGGGATGGAAACCTGATTCTGCACCATCCGTTGGAGGGATAGAGCCAAGATGAGTCATTCCTGCAAATTGTGGTAATGTTCGTAGTGCAGTAGGTGCATGCAGGCCTTGATCAGGTCCAGCCACCATGCCCGCACCCTGGGCTCCCACTAAAGCTGCTGCCTCTGTTGATGAAGTTCAATCTCACATCAGGGATTTGCAATTGATAGCAATCACCTATATGCCCAACACTCCAAGCCTCTCCAACTAAAGATTCCTGCAAATCTCACATACTCAACAAGCTCCAGAACATGCACACAACTACTCCACAGCTTTCAGAAGGTGACACATGACATGTTAGATATTCCAATAGTGACCAAACGCATCACAAAGTTGAACACACCATAGAACACTCAACACATGTAACACCTGTCTGACTTTTGCCTCAACATAATCACACAACCTTGGAGTTTTTCAGTTGCAGACATTATTGTGGTGATTCAGTCTTGCCCATCAGTCAGGAATAGAACACATACACTGAGATAAGCACTTGTTAACCTACTTCCTAATCCTATTTTTTGTTCCAGGGAGGGGAGAACTCCCAAAGTTCAATTCTCTCTATTGGTCATACACTTAGTCTTGCTAGTGCTTCCCATCTTTTCTCTCCTATTTGCTCAATACAAACTGACAGCATTTCAGGCTCAGGTGACCACAGTAGTACTCCCATGGAAAGCTCATGCTTTACTTTCCCAAGTTGCACCACATTCTGTGGGGTCAACCTATCATGAAAATATGCTGGACCACAGGAAGAGGACATAAACTCAAACTCTCAAGCAAGCTGACCCGCTACATTGTGGTCCCTCAGAGCTGCTGTTCATCATCCCAACACAACTCTTAAGGAACCTCTGTTCTTAATCTATAATAAACCTTGAAGAAAGCCTATTCTCTGCATCCTGTATATGGCCTCACAACCAATGGGGAGAAGGGGGGGGGGGCTGCTCGGTACCCACTCGGACATCAGATACTGTGCTGTAGAACAACAGATGGCTTGAAGTTCATGAAGAACATACTTTGAGATCTTTCCATTTTCACTAGCACATTCTTTGTTCCTGCTGTTCAATAGAAACATTCCTGCTTGAGGACTCTCTCTCTTCCTGACGTAGTCTCTATAGTCGGCCGTCAAACATGCACAGGGAGAGTGCAGAGCTCGCGTACAACATCGGAGCAAGAAAGAAGATTAACGGACACAGAAAAAACAGTCCTTCAGACCATATTTCTGTGTCTTCTTCGCTCTCTTTGAACGTCTACGGGAAAGGCAGTCCGTCCTTCCGATTGTCTACAAGCGTATTATAGCCAAGAACCTTATCATCACTCTTGGTCGTGCAATAGAACTTCTCGGCACTAAAGGTTGCAGACGACGGACGTCGCAACAAAGAAGTCAGCCGTCCTAGAGCAGCAGAGAGAGTGAACCACGAGCAAAGAACTAAACCGTGTTTCTTTCATTAAGAAGGTTTTTGGCATGAGCGTAATCATAAGATAGAGAGAACGGAAACACAATGGAGAATACGGTGGGACCAGGCCCGACGCAGATACAGCAGCGATCAATAAACTACAAGAACAAGGAAATGTTCAAACCGTTTATCAGGAAACTCTAGAAGAAAACCAGACAAAAGCAAGCCAAAAACCGCGAGAAAAGAAAGAAGAAGAAGAAGGAAAAAAGTGGGGGAAAATAAAAAGAAAAAAGAAAACCTAGCTCACGCTTGACTGCGTCCAAATACATACACCTCCGCCGACGACGACGGAAATATATTACATTTATTCATTGTAAATGAACTGCCAATGGACACGCGCCCCAAAACAAAAGTTGGGAGGAAACCTCACGAGACTACTACTACTACCATACGTATGTACCTTGCGGGAGAGGAAAACTCGAAGCTTGCTCTCTCGGGAACTGTTTTTCTTCTGCAAGCGAAGTAAACGAAAAACGGCGCGCACACAAAATGTGAGAAGACGTTTTCCGGAACAAAATGCTGCAGCAGAAAACCAGAAAAAATATTGAGGAAAAAAAGAAAGTAAAGGAAAAAAGAGAAAACAGAAGAAGCAGAAGAAGAACCTCCGCAGAACCTTGACGCTTGTTGTGGGCGAAAACTCGTCCGTGAAACACGCCTTTTCTGTGTCGACAACAGTCACAAGGACGACGAGGAGAATTGCCCTTCCTCACCTGCGGCCCTCTGTCTCTGTCCCGCGCTCTCCGTCTCTCTCTCTCGCAGAGAACTTTCCCTGCCCCGTGTGTCCCTTTACCCTGGTTCTGCCCGTTAGAGAATTTCACCTGCCCGCTGTGACCCTTTAGCTACGCCAAGAGATCTATCCCTGTCGCGTGTTTCCCTCTAGCCTGAGTTCTGCCCGTGGGAGAAAATTTTCCCTGCCTCGTGTTTCGCTTTAGCCTGGTTCTGCCCGAAAGAACTTTCACTGTCATGTATTTCCCGTAACCCCGGGTGCTGCCCGCGAGAGAACTTTCCCTGCCTCTTGCTTCGCATTAGCCTGCTGCTGCCGCTGCCCTTTTTTTTTCTTTTGTTTTTTTTCGAATGGGTGGGAGCGACAGGCGCAGTAAGCCGAGTTTACAGGTCCGTTACCTTTAGGGTTTTGGTTTCACACTGTCCCCATTCGGTTACACTTGATTGATTGGTTTTCCAGGTGGGCCAATTTCGTTGTTGATTGTTCCCCTTCATGTGGCCCAATACTGTCACTTGTTGGTTGGATTGTGTTGGGTCCCATTGGATTAGTGTAGGGTAAAGACCTATGAAGTAGGCTTTATCGGAACGAGGCCCGTGCTCGAATCTGAACAAAGGTGGGCTTTAAAGACCTGCCCTGATTTTTTTTCTTTTATTTTTTTTCCCCATGAGGACATCGGGTTCATGGGATAATTAATTTATTTATTTTTAAAATTCCGGGTATTTTGAAAAATGGAATGCCCGCTAGTGAGCATTCAAATTTTTTGGAAGGCCCCAAAAAATTTGCTTCGGTCAGGTGCCATCCAATTACACTAAAAAACATTTTGGAGCCCTTCTTTCTGTTTCTCTATAAGGTCTGCCCCTCCCTGCCCGAGGACAAGTTATTCTAGAGAATGAGGGGCATAGGTGAGGTGAGGTCACTGAGTGGCCGGGCCACAGCCCTAAAATTTGGAGAATGTGCCTTGTGTCCCAGTCCAAGGGCCTATGAAAAGGCTGAGGTACCTTAGGTCCTGGGTGAGGTCCTAGAAATTTTGGCTGGTCCTTGGACAGGGGTACAGGTTTATGTCCTGTATAATTTACTTAATGGAAAAGAAATAACTTAGGTTTTGGGCAAATGGATTTTTTTTTTGGTAAATAATAGAATCTAAGTTAATTTTCAGCCTGATTTGGTTTAGGTTTTGGAGTGATTATGGGTGAGATAATTTGTAATTTGGAAGTGACTTAAATCTTTGTTATATTTTGAAATTTTTTTAGGGCAAACATTTGGGAAAAAAATGTTCTCTTTTCAGTAGAAAATGTGTTCTTCCAGCAAAAAGCTCACCAAGAAAAAAAAACAACCAAAACAAAAACAAACAAGGGGTGTATCACACTTTGGGCTTGCGATTCATATTAAATAGTATCTTAAGGCAAAAGAAGAATTATGGAAACTCAAATATTTCACATTGCAAAAACATGATCTTCTAAAAAATCCACTACTAGAAGAAACCAAAATCCTTCAAGATATTATAATTTTGCAACTAATCTCAAGTTTCAACACAAGCCAAATTATCATCTTTCAAACAATCCTCATATAAAAATAGAACTATTATTATTATTATTACCTAGGGGCCAAAATCCCTTAACCTACTATACTCTAAAACACAGTATCCTGGCCTTGCTAAGCAAGGCCAACAAACAAACAAAAGACTACCTAGTGGAAAGCACAAATCAATGACATGAAAGAGGGAGGGGGGAAAAGGGCAAAAGGCTATAGGTACTATCTCCAGTCATTAGGACACAAAATGAGAAGTACGCCTTTTAATCATTGTATGTGTGCATGAGATTGAGTGCATTTTATTCATTAAAAAGTGGGGGAGTAGTGATAGTTTATTGATCACCTAATCATGGTCTTTCTACACACAATGCACAAGGCTTGGATGATTAGGTATGAAAGTGTTTGGATGTAGCTGGAACTTGAATTTACACATTCACCTTGACTTAGGTTTAGGTCTCCCCTCTAATTCATCATAGCCTTCACATGATTTCATCATCAATGTTGTTCTAACTTCAGTTTCAAGGTAAAATCCATGGGTGATGATGATATCAGGGATGATTGATTTTTGGAGATGAAAAAGTTTTGCTAACATGGATGATATTGTATTCAACAAGGATGGATGATAACATGAACTTGCATCATTTTCATGAATCACATTATGGTTTATGAGGTGGCATAATATTTATGTCATGAGCATGAAAAATACTCATACTCGTGAAATTAAGCTTATGGTTTAAAAGACATAGAAATCCCAAATTGATCAAAAGTTGGTATGACATTGTAAAGTTGGGTTTAATTAACATGGAGGTGGAAGTTTTATTGATTTGAAGATTAATATTTTCAATGGTAGATGAATATAGTTTGTGTTAATTATGTTTGGATCTTAATAGGTAAGGTCACATTATACATCTTTTGTTGGCATGGTAAAAAAAATTCTGAATTTGTTAGGTAGGTGTTAAGACAATTTTAATTAGCAAGAAAATGCTTGTCTAGTGACAAAAATCAAATGTTGTTACAAAAGAATAGGGTAACTATGTTGGACTAAACATTTAGTGGATGAAATAGCTTAAAACCTTTGGACATTTTTTTGTCTCTAAAGTTTTAGATGTTTATGTAGAGCTTTGCATGGCACACCCATAGTTGCTTAGATTGTTCAAAATGAACAAAATTTTGAGAAAGATATGGGATATAGAAGTAGGGATGGGGGTTCATTGTTGGTGATGCATGTGTTCAAACACTTTGTGATTTTAACATGCTCACCTTTTTCATTATTCTTATTGCATTTGGAGTTCAAAGAGGTTATGTAGAGTTGTTCTTCATGCATTCATAGTTGTTCATATTGCTCAAAATGGATAAGAAACAAGGAAAATATAGAGTTTCAAAATAAGTGTTTATTTTTTTGGACAAACACATTTAACAGTTATTTTTCATAGTCTTTTTGCCTTTGGACTTCCAATAAATCATGTAAAGCTCCACTTGACATATTGTTAATCTAGGGTTAGTTTTACCTTAGCCTCAATGTTCATTTAATTAAAGGGGTAACCTAATAAAAGATTTTACATGTAATAATTTTTATTATTATCTCCCTTGGACAATGATGCCCACTAGTTTGTTAGGATTTAGGTTGGTAGGTAGAAATATCAATCCACACCTTCTAGAAGGTGGGGAGTTGATATGCCATTTATTTAAAAGGTAGGAATAATTATAGGAGGTAACCACCCCTAACTAGATTAATGGGGGCCTTTTTTGTGTGGCCTCTTAGGGGATAGCTAGTTAGGGGTCAAGTGACTCTTGGGAGAAGGAAATAGGGAGGGAAATTTTTACTCCTGTTGGGGCAATGTTTTTTTTTGGGTTTAAAAGGATTTGGGTGTTTTTTTTTTTTTTTTTGGGTTAATTTATTGTTTCTTTCTATCACTTTCCTCTATCACTATTTTTTAATTTCCCTCCTCTCTTTCTCTCTCTGCATTATTCATTACTTGGTTGATCGTTCAACATCACAAATTTACAAGCTTCATAGGTTCACTCCAAATCTATGCAAAATATGTTATTTCATAGGTTTATATTGGTTAAACATAAATGTTGTGCATTATTTAAACATGAAAATCAAGTGTATGATTTTTGTGTGTAAATAACATGAACAAACATGTAATATCTATGTTTAAATGATATGAATAGACAATTGACAATGTGCACGATATCAATGTTCAAACAACACAAGTAAATGAATGACATTTGTGTTTATTCCATGCAAACTTATGAAAAGTGGATTTGGCACGATTATTATTGCCAAATCATGATGCATTAAATATGTGATGAAGGTGGTAGACGCTTTGGTCTACCCATCTTGTTTTTCTTTTTCCTTTTTGTTTCTTCCATCTTTTCATCCCTAATCCACACAAAAAATATTTTATTTATTTATTTTGGTATTGATGAAGACAACAACATCACAAGTTTATAAACTTCATGGGTTCGTTCCAAATTCGTGAGAAATCTATTATTTCATAAGTTCATATTGTTTTAACACAAATGTCGTACATTATTTAAACACGAAAGTTGTGTGCATAATTTTTGTGTGTAAACAACACGAATAGACATTTAACATGTGTATAAATAATATAAATAAGCATATGACATTTGTGTTTGAACAATGCACATGACATTGATGTTCAAACAACACAAATAGATAAATGACATCTATGTTTATTCCATATGAAGCTATGAAAAACATATTTTGCATGACTATTATTACCAAATTGTGGCCCATTAAATGTGTGATGAATGGGAGGTTAAATTATTATTTTTTCATTGTTGCAATAAATAAAGGTACCAAAAGCTAATTGGGATATATTGTGTAATTTTCATTTATGTTTCTTTATTATGTTAGGATTGTAAAGGGTAAAATCCATCATAATCATTTTTGGATGGATTTCAAATTTGATTTTCTTAACATGTACATTAAAGTTTTTTTTAGAATGGATATTATTCATATAGAGCTTATTTGTTCATTAACCATCAAGTAATTCCCATTAAATTAATGATATTAAAATAAACTACCATTTGATCATTATTGTATGGATCTTTAGGGAGTGTAACATTGGCTAAAAATGAACCACCTTAGAGTGCATACACCCTAAGAGCATGGGGCAAGTAGTAAGAAGCATGTGTAGAGGGTAGGAAGGGTTGAAGAGGGTTATAAACCTTCAAAAGTATTTATTTTGGTGTAATTTACCCTTTGGGGAAGTGGTTGCCTTTTGCTACCCTATGATGATATTTCTACTACAAGGCAAAATTACCATCCATGTACATGTAGTTTTGTTCCTTCAATTTATTTATTTCATAGGTTATTACCTTTGTTTACATGTTATTAGGAAGGTAATCATAATGTTAATGTAACATACTAATGGACAAAATTTATTTATTTCATATAATGTTTTCTCATTCTTATGTGAGTATTTGTAAGAGAATAATTATGAAAAGTAAATAGGTATTTAGGATCTAATGAACCTACCTTCCTTACTATTATTGTCATTCTTGAGGTAATTACTAGGGCTTGAGAAAATGTCTATTATACACATACACACAACTTTTTAAATCATTGAAAACAAATAATAGACAAAGAAAACATTGAAACGTTTGATCATGAATGTGTTTTTGAAAATAAACATATTTACCCAAGTTACATAACTTTGAAAATATTGGATTTAGTTGACATATTTTCAATGTTGTATAAAGTTTTGGTGTAATTGTTTTAAGTCTTTTGATAAGAAGGTATGTAGGCACACAAAAGGAACTAGGTCTAGTATTGGAAGGGACCATGTGACACATAAATAATAGGTATCTATAAGAATATAATTACTAAAGAAAATAATAAAAAACCAAATGTGGTTATAACAAATGTTACTTAAAATACCTTGTCATGGGGATGTCTTCTCTTGTTTTCATTGAAGACACAAAAGAAATACATTTTAAATGCGATAAATCACCAATTCAAAACCACTTGGCCATACCCATTATATCGATTCACTTATACTAAATGGGTTTCAATTCCAATTGAAAAACAGTATTTGGAAATTAAACAAATTATTGTGTGGGATTTTTTCTTTGATGCAAATGTATTTAATTGTCGTCAATTCAAAGTATTCATTAAAGTATCAACCATGAAACATTTTTGGGGTTCATTATTCACATATTATTTGAAATTTAAAATTTTACTTATTTTGCTTAAACAATCAATAACCAACCAAGGTACAAATATGTGGTTCACTTTGATAAAATGAATATTATATCTTCAATTATGATTACACCAAAAACAAAGGTTAGTTTGTAAGTTGTGCCCTAAATCATTATAAATGTAAAGGTGAAAATAATGGATATTTATGGCCGCATTAGGCATGGGTATTTTCTAATCATTACATAGGATAATTTTTTTGAATCATGCATAAAGCTTGCAAAGAAATATTTTAGTATATTTGGTTGACATTTTATATCAATTAATATCCATGTTTTAATAAAAATAAAAATTTACACACGTTCCTTAAGAGTGGGAGGTATTTTACACTTATTCTTATTAATCTTATCATTATTAATAGGTGTAAGATCCTTCCCACTTTTAAGGACTAGGCATAATCTTATTCTTCATATATGTTCAAGTTCATGATAACATTATATTCAAGTGTTATATTATGGGGTAAAACCCACTAATGGGGGACAATCCCAAAATGCAAGGCCAATGTCACCTACCACCTCATCTTAAGCCCCATATTTGGGGAATGTCCCTCACCTTAGGGTCTTGTCCTACACATCAACTATGTGCACACCTTCATGAAAAAATTAAAGTGGCAAAAGAAAATTGCAAAGAAAAAAAGAAGTTTGGTTGTGGTTCAAAAACAACTAAAATGACAAATATGAGTATTCATTAATAAATTCAAATAGCCCAAGATCAAACAAAGTGCACAATTAAGATGCAAAAACCCTATCTATAAACAGTTATTACAAATTAAAATGTAAATTCATTCAAGATAATTAGGTTAAAAAAATTAGACCATCAAATCAAATAATTCCATTGGCCTAGAAAAAAATTCAAACCTACACACAACATTATTATGTCAAACATTGAAAATAATAGTCTTTTCTTACCATTCCATTGATCCTTTAAATTTTTTGTAGACCTATCAAACTTTTTACACATTGAAATGGTAAGACTTAGGGAAAATGATATGAAATAAAATGAACAACAATTGCATTCGTTTTATGTTTTTGGACATGCAGAGAACACCTTTAACCAAACATGCTTTAATTGGTTGAAATCAATTTTTTTCACATATTTCACACCCATTCATCAAACCTCCTAAGAGGGAAAACTCACACCCCACCCTCCTCTAACCCCCACTCTTCCCAAAAGAAAAATAAGTTGGCCCATAAGGTGCCTATTGACTCACCTCATTGGTTGCCAATTTTTTTTTCCCTCCTACTTTTTACCATTTTCCACCAAGGCTGATGGCAAGGGCTACGAGTATGAGTGTATATTAATACACTAATATTATAACACTATTTGTATTCATGCCCCTTTGATAGGGGGAATATGTCTAACCTACATCTCCATATATTTATGGTAAGTTTATGCATAGTTTGGGGGAAAAAACTGAATATTTCACAAGCTTCAAGCTTATTACTAATGTCGTGTGGTTCCTCTTTTTTAAAGAACCTCTAGTCCAAGTTTTGACATTGTAAACTTCATTTGGAGCTTCTTTGGGTGGGGATTTGACATTGGTTTTTCCAATTTCTAAACCCTTTGGTTTTGGTTCTAACACATTTTTTCAAATTCAAACCTATAGGCATTATGCCAAAAAATGGGATTTACAATTAGAAAAAAAAAGGTTCATTTCATGCAAATATGATTGCATGTGACTACATGGCTACATAGTCAACTTGGACTCCTCACATTTACCATAGTTCATTCCATGGTAGTAATCACAAACCATGAAACTGACTATGGTAAAAACAATTGTAGTCATGAAGAAAAAATTTAATACTCATATCTAGCTGTTTGATACAAATTTTAATAATTTACAAACTTTATTGGTTTTTCCAATTAATGACTAATAACCACATGGCAAGCTAGCTTACATAACCTAACCTATGATAGGCACACTAGCACATGGCTAGGTGACCTAGTTAGATACATTCAAATAAATTGTAAGTACGAGGACTTGAACCCCTCACATTGACATTAAAGGTCCAAGTCCTTCACCCTTGCACCATTTTTTCATCAAGTTATAATTTTTGCAATCACGTTATTATGAACTTTTTTCCTATTCTACCCAAATAATTTAGCCTACCTACTTTAGCTAATTACTTAGTCTAATTACATTAAATTATTTTAGGCTATTTTAAGTTGACATAAACTATTTTAAGCTATTCAGTAAAATAACCTATCATAGTTTTGAGTATGTTAAAATAACTTTAAAATACTTCAAATTGTTTTAAGTTGTTTCACCCTTATGTTATTCTAGGCCATTTTACCTTCAAGGTTATTATGTTATAGGTTATGTTATATTATTTTAAGTTTTACCTTAGGCTATTTTAAGTTTTTTTAGGTTATTCTAAACTTTATCTTATGTTACTTCTAAACTATTTTAGATTCTACTTCAAGCTATTTTATGTTATTTAAATTCTACCACATGCTATTATAAGTGTTACCTTTGAGTGAAATTATGATTGGGAGGTATCATAAGAAACGTCACACTTTCATTTTATTGGACCCATCAAACTATACGAAAATGTAGGAAACAATTGAAAAAAATTATTTCATTAAAACAATCTAGGAAATATATCAATTGGTTTGTATATACATTGCAACTTTAATGAAAGAAATATATTTTGATTTTTTATTTTCCTAAGGGTGAAAACATGGTCAAAGGAACCACCTAAGTGAATGACATTCATTAAAATTATATTTTTATGTTTTTGATAAATCACAAGGAAAACATAATAATTGCAATTGTCAATATTTTTTTTGAAATAGGCTCCATTATTTGCAAAGTTTCAATGCTTAAAATTTTACGAAATCAATTTTTTTTTTGCATATTTAAAACATTTAAACCTCTTGAGTGGACAATCGGTTTTCCTTATCAAATGTGCACCATTCCTTCTCAAAATTGGAGAGGATCTTAACATTGATGATTTTAAAAAATTGGAAAAATATGTTTTAACAACAAGTTTGAACACATTTGGTTCAAACATGCTTTTGGCCTCGAAAATTATGAATTTTGAGGATTTGGTTTGAACAAAAGTTATTCATTTTTATGTGATATAGGGCATGAATGTGTAATATACATGATATAGGGCATGGATGTGTAATATACATGATATAGGACGAAGATAGAGTAAATATATATTTATATTTAAGACACAATAATGATATAAAAAATACACAATTTAAGATTATGGATGAACACAAAAATGCCACATGTCACATGCAATCCTTGGATAATGACTTTGACCATAACACCTTTCATTCCTTTGACCATGGTTTCACCCCTTATCATTTCTTAACTAATTTTTAAAGAAAAACTAATGGTGGTTACTTTCCTTGAATTTTTTAGTTAAGAAGATTGTCAATACATATTCTGGAGGGATTTTTTTAGTGTATTTTCAAAGGCATTTTAAGTAATATTCTATTTTATGCATCTATTAAATAATTAATTGAATAATCATGATTTAGTTATAAATTCTCAAAGTTCAAGTTCATGATTTTTGAAGGAGCCACAAAAAGTAAGAAACAAAAAATTGTAACAAATTCCCATCTATTTTTATTCCAATGAAAAATTAAAACGAAATATTTTGGTATGAAGTGAATAAATATGAATTTAAAAAAATAAGAGCCAATGAAATTGTTCTATAAAATTAAAGGATTGCAACCCACCTAGCCTAGAATAATTTTAAGTAGTTTAGTTCATAGTAATAAACTACTACTACATCTTGTTCTTATAACATTACAAAGCCTACTATTTATAAGCAACCTTTAAGCTACTACTAAGTTATTTAGAACAAGAAATTTAATCATAATTATGGCACTAATCACAAAAATAAAACAATTGTATGCCCAATACAATTACATGATTAGGTTTGAATCATTCTCACAAAAATGTTCAATCATAAAATCATGTTTTTGGTGTAGTGAAACCATAATAAAAAATCAAATCTAATTCTATGTACACATCACACATTCCCCAATGTTAGAAATCATGCAAGTGAAAACATTAATACAAAAAGGGCGCAATTTAATAACCTAAATCACTATGGGACCTTAAAAATGAAACATGCTCACAACAAAATTTGCAACAAATTAATATGAAGGTTTATGTAAATATAAATTCAGCAATTAATTTAAATTAATATTTGACCACAAAGTTCAATCTACTTATTTATTTATTTAAAAAAATCAACTTGCTTACATAAACAATATGAGTTTGTTTTCAAGAATGTTTTTTCACAGTTATAATCTTGGTTTCAAACCTAACAAGAGATTAGTTCTACCATCTAATTTTTGTTTGGATTCCAAAAAAAAAGTTGTCAATTTAGGTTCCAATCATGAGAACTTGAACTATAATATTTAATTTTTACTTCACAAACAAAATACCTTCACAAGACTATTTATTACCCATGATTCATGATGCAAGGGCACTATATATTTGATTGGAAGAAAATAATAACAATGATTTGTCACAACAATATAATGGTTACGTAAAGGCATTTTAAGTTTTAAAAATGTCCCCCCATCCAAATAAAGGTAAAGATCTATAAGATTTGCAAAACATTCAATTTAGTTGCACACACAAAAAGAGCAAACATTAAACATGTGCAATGAATTAAATGCAACACCAAGTTTGATGCAATTATAGGATAATGCCTAGCAAGAAAAACATTTTGGTTTTGTTTTTGTTAGATTTAAATGATATTAGATTTTAAGTATCTTTCATGAATAATATTTTCAAGAGAAAAAAAAATGACGCAATGGTTAAAATCCTTCTTCAACTCAAAGGTTTAGGGTTTGATTATTTTCCCAAATTCTTCTTTTTTTCCATAGACAAGATGAATGAAAAAAAAATGTAACCCTGGAATACTTTTTCAAACTAGTCAAGGAGTTATCATACCCAAAGGAGAAAGGATTAAATGACACCTTTTCCATGGGGAAGTTGCTCCCTATCGCAGCTTAGTTGGGATTTCCAAGTCCTTGTTCTCCCAAGCAACTTGGTTGAGGATTCAAGTCCCATTCTCTCTCCCCTACACAATTTGGTTGGGGTTGCCACTTAGTCCACTTCTGGGGAGGGAAGTTGCTTTGCTGCTCGAGGGCAACTAGCTTGAAAAAGTTGTCAAGGGGTTACAACATTTTTTCATTCCTATTGCCCATGACAAAAACAAATTTGAAAAAAAAATTGATCCCTAGACCTTTGAGTGAAAGGGGCGGGGGTCTAACTAGCAATCACAATTTTTTCTTTAAAAATAATATTGTGCAAGAAAGATAGTTAAAGTTGTGGTTTATCCGCAACTGAGTTACCTAGGTTCCACCTTGCTAACCTGTCCAGTACACCCTCCTAGTTGTGTCCAAACTACCTACGATAAGTGACCATACTGTTATCAAACTGACATTAATTTATAGTATTTTCAGAAAATATCAACATTTTTAGAAAATAATTTTTATCATTAAAAAAAGGTAAAGGAAAACAATCTTTAAGAATATTTTGAAATATTCTCTCTTAAAAATGCCTTGGCAACTTCAACACCAATTAAATTATTTGTAAAAATGTTGAAACTTTTTTTATAAATTATTTTCAAAGAAAAAAAAATTTGTGAAGGAAATTTTATAATGTGTAAGAAAATAAAAGGATATTCTAGGTTGTTGACATGGAGTCTGCAAACTAATTAATTATTTGAAAAACTTGTGTTGAAGCTGCGTTCGGTATTTAACGATGAAAATGTTGGGCTTGCTATGGTACGAGTGGTATGTAAGTACGTAGTAAAAGTATCATAGGGAAAGGTAAGTAGGAAATGCAAGTGGGTTACTGTGTAAGTAGGTGAAGCACTTGGTGGCTAGTAAATAGGTGTACGCATGTGGATGGATAGAACATAGCTAACCACAACCAAAAAAGAGCTTCCTGTCCCCACACCATCCATCCATCCATCCATCCAGTTTAATATACTGCACTGCACGATGGTAAGGTGGGGGATAGTCTGTACTTGAATGCCTTGTACGTAAAACGTGTTGTGTTGGAGGTGGGTCGGCCGAAAGGAGCACCCTATGTTGAAAGTGGATAGATACGGCACCTGATCTGATGGGGATTCATGACATTCACTTATTATTATTTCAGGTCCAGAGTTTTTCTATAGCCGAAGAAGAAGTCAGGAGCACCCTATGTTGCAAGCTGATAGATATGGCACCTCATGGTATTCATGATGTTGGCTTATTATTATTTCCCAAGTTTTGTATAGTGGAGGAGGGTCCAGAGCACCCTATGTTTCAAGCTGATAGCTAGGACACCTGATGGGATCATTGTGGCATACACTTATTATTTTAGGTCAAGGTTTGTGTAGGGGAAGTCCAGAGCACCCTATGTTGCAGGCCCATAGATATGGCACCTCATGGGATTTACTACATTTGCTTGTTATTTTGGGGTCGAATTTTGTCTAGGGGAAGTCATTAGGTAAGGGGCCAAAGGTAAGTTGAAACTATGGAGTCTCCCCCCAAGAGGGAGTGCCTTGCCCTTCAGCCCGACTATATAGTGAGAAGGGGAGCACTTTGGGCAAAACATATGGGATTAAAGGGAGGTGCTATTAGGAACACCCATGGGAGAACACATTGGGAACCCATTGGGAGCTTGAGGGGAACATGTTGGTAACAAGGAAAAATGAAAAAAATTCCTCCCCCACCCAAACCCAAAACTTAAAAGAAAATAAATCAAGGCATTTTGAGTGCATGCTGAGCCGTCCCATTGGCTGCATGAAATTTCTATGTTCCAAAACTGTTCGTCACCATTTTTGGCCTGGGCTAATACTCCCATTACAAACTGGGGGTACTTATTCTTGGGCTCTAACAAACTTTGTGGTGATATTTATAGCATACAATATAGTAACACCTTCTCAGGTTCAGCATTTGGGTGCTGAATAATTATTTTATTTTTAAATTTTCATTTTGGTAATAAAATTTTAACTATAGAATTTTGGCAATAAATATAGACACATTCTTTGGCATGCTTTTTGGAATCTAAAAACCTTTAACATAATGAGATTTTTAACCCAAAAAACTTCTTTTTTTGCAAAATTGATGAGATGTATTTTCTTACGAAATTATAAAATAGAGAAATGTTGTCAATTATTGGATACATGCTTTGCAATGGTGGATTGGCCTAGTAAAAAGCTCATGGATTTTCATCAATTTAAATTTTTTTTCCTCCCTTGTAATTTTCTTAAATTTCAACACTTTGAACAAATAATTTCGTAAAAATCTGACATTTTCAAAAATAATTTAATTACTGCTGAACCTGAAAAGGTATGACGTATAAGTATGCCAAATGTGTTTTCATAACTGTTCTGAAATAGAGTTCCCAGCCATGTTCAAAGAACAACTTCGAAGTTGTTCCCAATAATACAGACTAGGTAACCAACAAGAGCACACCAGTTGCCTGACATAACCTTCTAATTAGAGCTTCAAAAATGACCTCATAACCCTAAGGGCTAGAGGCTTGAAAACCTCTGAAAAGAATTTCATGTACTCTTACAATTTTCAGAAATTTCAGAAATTTGGTGAATTACACATTTGGATTGATGTATTAAAAAAAAAAAAAAAAAACTTAAAGCATTGAAAGAAAAAATTCTTAGTGTATTCGAAGGAAGCCTTACAAAGGTAACAAAAGGAGAGGCATCTTACATTTTGAAGGAAGAACAAGGCGTGTGTCACACTTTGGCCTTGCCATTTTACATTGAAAAAGTATCTTAATGCAAAAGAAGAATTATGAAAACTCAAATATTTCACCTTCCAAAGATATACCTAATCTTCAAAAAAATCTTCTAAAAGAAACCAAAATCCTTCAAGATATTATTATAACTCTATAACTAATCTCAAGTTTCATTAAAGAATTTGTGCCCTGGCCACTACACTTTGAATTTAACATTACATTTAACCAGAGCAGTCCCATTGCTCTGGTTAAATGTAATGTTAAATTCAAAGTGTAATGTTAAGTTACACTTTGAAATTGACCATGGTAGAAACCCATTGCCTGCCTACCTTTTGGAACAGTGTCGAGCCATTTCCGCCTCTTCACACTACTGGCTCAATGCATTCCTGGTTGGAACCAGGCCTCATAGGTCCATTCCATTGTGCATAATTGTCAATCAGAAGAGATTCCGCCCTCTCACACCCTACCCCAAGGTTCTTAGGGTCAGAAGCTTTCAAAGAATCGAGGAATCTCTCCACAAGAAGCTCGCCCCAGATAAACCAAGAACCCAGGAGCTTCTTATCGCCATGAGTGCAGGAGGTTCTTCTGTCTCCGTCTTTAGAGATCTGGTGTGAGAAGAGCACGACGTGCGCAATCGCCTCCACCTCCCCGCAGAGATTTAGGCTTTGATTTGATCATGGCTACAGACAGTTGAAATCAAAGGTTCGCTCTTAGCTTAGCCGCTTTCAGATCCGTGTTTTGAAGATTCTTGGTTTAGGCCCTGCGCAATCAGGTACGACACGCCGCACAACGGCCGCACAACGGCTGCACAACCTTCGTGACCGACCGTCGCAGTAGCTGATGCGAGAGGGAGCTTAGTATAGAAGAGGGGATATTCGTATACTAGGGTTTGGCCGATATGCCGAGTTGTAGGAGAATGATGCACCCACGAGTAGATTCGGTGTGCCTGGCTACTTTCTTAGGTCTGCATGGAAATTTTAAAAGACCTTCTTGTCAGGGTACGAGCGTTGGCGAATGAAGCCATGGAACTTCTTCTTTCGTCAAGCGTTTCCCGGCACATTAGGGTTTTGTTTTCATAGTTTAGTTGGAGATTTCTCGATGCTGATGAGAGTTATTATGTAGTTGATGGGTTCAAAGCCAGCCTCCCTCCTCTTTTCCATTTGGATCCCGGAAGGTTATTTGGAACTCTCCACACAGATGTACACTCTTCTTTTGCACTCTTTTTTTGGTTTGTGGATGGCCATGGCTTTCTGGTCCCTTCCTGTAGGAGAGTGAACAGCTTGGCGAAGAGCCTCAATATCAGCACAATATTCAGCACCTTCATGCCACACAGGTATTCCAAGAAATTCGGCCAATCAACTTGCAGAATCCAGCATAGGGACTGACTGAATGACTGCATTCATTCCAGCTCCACAATGTTGCTGGAGCTCATTGCGAAGCTGTACACTATATATCCCTTTGCATGTTTTGCAATGGACACCACCAGTGAAGTCTCTCTCTACTCATGTGAGAGCTTTCATGGTGCTGTGGACGGATTGCAAGGGATAGTGTGCAGCTTCGAAGTGAGCCCCACCCACAATGTGATTCCACATCTGACACACTCTCACAGCATACCCATCAAGGAGCTATCCACATTGCTTTTTCTATTGGCCTGCAAACTGCAGATTTCCATCCCCCTTGTGACTTGCTTTGAAGGTTTGATCTGCAGGAGATAAACGGCTGCACAGTAGTTGGATTTGACATTGAGTTTTTTTCACATCAGGATGTTATCTTTATGGATACCACTCTTGGTTGTTGGATGTCTCCTTGTTGTTAACTGACAACAGAGGGGAATGTGGTTGAGACAGTTGCAGGTGAAACTGGTGTTTGGGAAGTTGGTGCAAATGAATTTGCACATTTCCTCTGTGCAAGAGAGGTCCACATCTTTTAACATATTCAAGCTTTGTGTCAAGAAAGGATTCAAGCTAGCTGATCTATGATTGCATTCATAGATTCTGCTTGGCTGAATGTGCTTGAGTTGTTTAGTGATGCAAATAGAGAAGTCTTCCTAAAATACCCCCAAGCTTTTGGATCTGGGCTGTGTACTGTTTGGAAAGTCAATCTACTTGCAACAAGGACGTGAATTCATTTGTAGATGAAAAGATGGAGATCCTATATTTCATTGTATCAACACTAAAGAGGGAAACAAGGCAGTGAACTTTAAGAGCATGGTCTTCTCAGAATAAGTGAAGACAAATGGCAATTTCAGTTTGCACTTCGCAGAACCCCAAAAAGAAAAATGCTACATTAGGGTCTACCAAATGGAAGTGCTTCTTGTTCCAAATTGGCCTGGTGTATCAGATGAATAAATGCATGCAACTTCTATACCTAGGTCAAAAGCTTATCACACTGAAACCTTAGCATGAACTCATCAAATTTTCCACTTCCTTCCCTGGTTTCTGTGATCCACAAGCACAATTCTTCAAGCAATGTGTTCATGGCTTAGACTCAAAGGCTCATGGGGAGTACAGTAGACAAATTTACAATTAATTGTACCAACCAGAAACAATTGTCGAAGTAGTTCACAACTGGCTGTACAACTGATTGTACAAACCTTATCTCCATGAGTCTTATACCCCCCAACTTCAGAGTCAGGGGAACCCATCATTGTACTCAGAATTTCCCACAATCATCAACATGCTTTGATCCAGAGAATCACTTGGTGAAACATCCAAACTACTATAGTTGTTCTCAGCATCAAGTTGCCTGAGCGCTTCATACACCCCAACACCTGCTGACACTGAAAGATTCAAGGAGCGCACAAATGTGTCATTCATTGGAAGTCGCACAGTACCCCCTGCATACGGCCCACAATGGCACTCCTCTAGTGCTGCAGGAGGAAGGCCATCAACTTCAGATCCAAACAAAAGCCAGTCACCTGGCCTGTACTTAACATCCTGCACCCACTCAACCCTTCATCGTGACTTCAGAAAATATCCCAGACAACACAAACCTTGCATCATGTATTTCATCATGCTGGATTTTTGTCATTGGAACACTGTCCATGGTTAGAAGACTTACTCACCTTTCAAGTGCTCAACACACTCATTGATTAGTCTAGCCTTTAACCCAATTTTTGAAGGAGAATTAAAAGTCAAAGTCTGTTCAAGTGCATATCTAGCTTCAGAAATCTATAACTTTCTGAAGATTCTGTCTCCTCTCACCAGAAAAGATTCAGTGCTAAAATCATGTCATGTACCGTTTGCTGGTACAATGCTTGCAGAATAGGTGGAAGGGAAACAAACCGTGTGAACATGTTTGCCATGTTTTGTGAATGCAAGCAGTCTCTTCTCCCCCTCCTGCAATTGCACCACAATCTATGATCCTCAAACAAACATAACTACACTCAATTAACACTACATGATCAATCATCAATGATAAAATTCAGGCAACTGATTACAGCATCAGAATATCCAATGAGAGGCTGCAAACCTGCTGCTGAAAGTATGCAAAGAAGTCGGTCCAGGAACTATGCACTTTCACCACCACATATCTGCCCACCTTGCTCTTGAGCATGAAAACTCCATCTCCTTGTACGGGGAATGCATGTTAGGTGTTATGGCTACCAGATATTGAGATGTCCCCTTTTCAAATTTCCTATTGGGCAAGTAAATATTTCTAACCGCTTGCCAAAGACCCTGGGCAGAGCCTTCAAGTCAATCACAAGGAAGATCACAAGCAAAAGAAATGTCAATATATGGAGGATACGGCCAATAATCTAATCCTGCCCGCTTCAGCTTTGAATTGTCAATCTTGAATCCTAGCGGCTGCAAGGAAAAGTATTGCATGTAATTAGTACGAGAGATGTCTCTACCCACCACACTCACATTTGCACTTCAAGAGTTTGGAATGTAGGTGGGCTTATGCTGCACAAATCAAACAGGCATGCAAGAAATTAGCTCAAGGAAAAGGTTGTGAATAAGGCTGAAAAACCTCAACAAGGTGCAAACCAACACATGTAGCTGCACATGTTCTTGCAATACATCCAGTATTTCCAGGAATCTGCAATGAAATAAATACATAGAAGAGGTCATCACATCAATCTCCCATCAGAAAACCTTGAACCCTACAAAGGAGCTGACTTCACATGTTCTTTGGTGTCTGAAATTGTCTGCTACAACTTGCTTAGTAAATGGGAACCAATAGGGAAAAGGAACATAGTGTGTGCCTGTGGTGAGACCAATACAACTTGCAAGGATCTCTGTTGTGAGCATCTCTGTGCAACTTCCCCCACATTCCACGTCCATGCTGTATTATCATTGTTGGCCTGTGAAGCTGATCCACAATGACAGAAAAAAAAGTCCCTGGTTTGTGTGTCTCTCAACCACAATTTGAAAGAACCCATTGCCAAGGACTGTCTCCATAGTAGAAATTTGCATACAAGAGCTTAAACCTTAACCCTAAAACCAGAAATCCGTTATACAGAATTCCTAAAGTTCACAAGAAAAATAAAAACAGAACTCCATGTACTGAAACCCCACCAATTGCCAACCAAAAAAAAAAGAATTTCCAATTACAGCCTCCATAGCAGAAATTTGCATCCAGTATCTTAAACCCTAACCCTAAAACCAGAGATCTGTGACAGAGAATTCCTCAAGTTCACAAGAAAAAAAAGAAAAGGACTTCATGTACTGAAACCCCACCAAGTACCTACAACAAACAAAGGTCCATTGCCAATTACTGTCTCCATAAGCAGAAATTTGCATCCAGGAGCTTCAACCCTAACCCTAAAACCAGAGATCCGCGACAGACAATGTCTAAAGTTCACAAGAAAAAAAAGGACTCCATGTACTGAACCCCTGCCAAGTACCACTTCATCCACTTCGTCTCAAGTGCTTCTCCACTTAAAATCCTCCTACTAATCTAAAATCAAACAAAAAATGAAAAACAAACAAACAAACAAACAAGAATTTAAGAGTTACCTGTAGCAAGAAATCGCCGCACATGATTAGTTCGAAAAGACAAATGAGGTTTGATAATGCGCAAGTGAACATTTTGCGGACACTTCTTCTTCCTCCATTGTTGACATCTCAATCCCACCCATCCAGTGAGGACGAGATCCGACGTTGGTATAAGGGCTTGAAAGGACGAAAGCAAGCGAGAGTGCATGGTAAGCATGTGCAATTGTGAACGTAAAATGGGCCTTGCAACAACACCAGCTATCATCTCCTCTTGTAAACCCCTTTCCCCTCTTTACAATTCCCCTAATATATTGCGGACTTCCATTCTATCCGCTTTGTTCTAAACCTCATGGAAGGCTTCTCTACCTTTTGAGCTTTACACTAATCCAACTCTACTAATTGTGATTAAGTAGTGTCAAAACTTGGTGTAAAACATGACGTGAATTATGTGAACATGTCTAACAACAATGGTAGTGATGGATGTGTAGATCACATTGTGGCCCCTCCTCTAGATGTGGAAGCACCTTACACTAACTCTTTAGGTGCAAAAACACCTTATGCTTGGTAATAGACATATAGTAGGTAGGTGTAAGATGCCCCCATAATTAGAGGAAGAATTGCTCATAGATGTAATATGTTATTGTACACCAAACAAAATGAGCCATGATTTATGTTGTTCATATTGTGCAAATTGCAAATCTCATATAGTGTCGTTCATTATTTTCAGAAATTTGGGTATGTGAAACTAATTTGGAAATCTTGTTTTGTGCAATGTTCAATCTTATTTTGAAATACCCTAGCCTTTGGTCAATTTCGTCATTAAATAATCCAGAAAATCAAAAAATGAAAATTTCTAAAATGTCCCACATGGAGGTGATGGAAAATGTTGAATATTTCACCTCTCTAATGATGAAATTTGTGAACACAAAATATAGGCATTTGTATAAGCAACCAATTTTTGCAAGCAAATCTATTTGATGCCTTTTCTCTTTTTTATGAATGAAATTGATTGTCTTGGTGCTTATTTTGATGTCATCCTTGGTCCACTAGATGCATCAACATTTGTGATAGGTGTTTGTTTTTTTAATTTTATGGATAACTTGGACTATGTGTGTTTAATGAGGAATAGATGGGACATCTACGCACTAGAAAATCATGATTTGATAAGCATTGATGTACAACATTTGATCATGCATTCAATGTCACCATTATATACATCCAAAAAAATTGTATGTATATCCAAATATGACAAAATTTGAAAAAAAAAAAAAAAAAACTTTTGCATGAATAAAAAAATTAATACTTTCATTATGCAAAAGTGAAACGAATTTTGAATATATATTCTAATTTTTACAATGATAAATTTGACCTTAGGTTAGGGTAGACAAGATTGATAACCATGAAACTCAATAACCACCCAAAATTATGGTTCAAATCTAGAATTTGGACATAATAACTAAATGATTGATGGAAATATAAATTTTTGGCAATTTGTGAAACCAAATAGGGTTGATAAACTTGTAGATTGCTTGTGGATTAGAGAAACATGAATTAAGGTTGAAAAAAGAACTAAAAATGTACTCGAAGTCCTATTAAATTATTTTGGTGAAAGTTGCTATGTGTGGGAAATCTCCTCAAGTATTTGTGAAATTTTATAGCATGGCAATGAAGGCAATTGATATTGTTTTTCTTTTTCCCAAAGGAATGGTAATTAATGTGGTGGTTGGTTGGAGCGGATACTAAGAAGAAACAAGGTCATCTAAGGAAGCGAAACATATATATTTTTAAAATAATAGTTTTATCTTTAACATTTGGGGGTGATCAATTGTTTTGGCAAAGAGGAAACACATCGAATTTTTTTGCACATTGATGTGGTTAAGCTTATGAGTTAAACAAAAAAAATTTGGAACATTTTTTTGTTTTAATGTTGGTTTTGTTTTCCACTTCATGTTTATATCCAATTATATGCTCTAGGTAATTGAAGTTGCAACTTTGTATGGCTTGTGATAAGATGTACACGAGCAATGTAATTCGATGATGTGTGCATATGGTATGTAGGTCAAAGTGATATTATAGTTATGTAAAAGTTCTTATCAATTGTAAGTAGCAAAAGAAGTGGTGAAACAATGCGATTCTTGCTCTCTATGCTTAGATCAAATATATTCATTAATACCAATTCTTTTGGTATCAAAGCCCAATCAATTATGTTAGGAGTTTGTGGTGCCCTTAAATGCAAGGATATAAATTGTGTTAAAAGCACTATGTTTAGGGTAATGTTGCTAGCAATGTGGTAAAGATGAATGTTCATATAATAGATTTTAGTGAAGGAGTGTCAAAACCAAAAAATGACTAGAATGAAAAGAATAATAATCAATACCATGTACAAGAATTTGATAACTTTGATAATAAGCATGAACCTCTATGTGGTGTTACAATCTTAAAGATAATTGGATTAGCTTTAATAGCTATTACAAGAATCCATCCAAATCAAATAATGGTTGGTAATTTGGTCATTGTAAATACAGACTACAATTACATATAATTAATGA
This sequence comes from Sphagnum tenellum, assembly GCA_963921925.1. NCBI lineage: Eukaryota > Viridiplantae > Streptophyta > Sphagnopsida > Sphagnales > Sphagnaceae > Sphagnum > Sphagnum tenellum. Next base: position 10,481,540 of record OY998158.1, on the reverse strand, counting down.
AAATGTGGGTGAAGTTTGAGAAAAAAAACATGGGTAGCACTTGGGCAATAAGAAATTAAACAATTTTTTTCTTGTCATGTCTCCTCAATCTTTAATTCTATTGTTGGAGCACATGAAAATTAATTGTTTAATCCTATAGTAGGAGAAATTTGATTATTAGTTGCAATAAACTATTTTAGCAACACACACAATCTTATGTGCCTAGCGTAGAGAGAAAGTTTGTGATTAATGATAGGCTTGGGGAGGTCACTCCCTTGTCATTTTGGTGAACACCTAAAGTAAAAGGTTATTTAATCCAGGGGTATTAACTTATTTTATTTTTTAATGTTTTATAATTATAAAATATTGTAATAATCAACATTTTTTAGCATGTTATTTTTTATATTCAACAATAGTCATGGAGTATTCTATGCCTTATCATGACATAAAAGCTAAATTTACATCAAAATACATGTCATTATTGTTAGAAACAAATCCATCTAGAACTTCAACATTAACATTATTGAGAGTGTAAACATTCTAAATTTTATCATATGTCACGAAAATTAAAATAATAATAGAATTGATATCTATCCACTTACTATTAGTAACATCATATTTAAACTTCAAATGCCCTCTAAACTTAGAGAAATAATTCATTAACACCATGATAATGGTTGTTAATTTGTTTAAAAATTCTATTAGCTAGCAAGAAATCCCCCATTTATTTCCCACCTTCCTCCTCATTTTTTTTACCTTCCATAACCACCAAGTGGCTAATGTCCAATGGTTGTTTAACATGTGTCTTACCACATTAGTTCTACCTTATTAAAAATCATAAATAAAAAATAATTGTGGCTTTTATTTTAAACCTCATATTAATTGAGATTTTTTTGCCCATAATTTTCACACTCAATCTTATTTTGAAAAGTTATTAAAAATTTGTCTCCAAAACAATATGAAACCCTATAAGTTTTTGCATATTAGGTGGTAATATTTGGAAGTGGCCTCCTTGGGATGATAGGATAGTAAAAATAGAGATTCAATCGAAAGTTAAAATCAAGGTAATGTGTTGGAATATTGTGAGCAATGAAAGCAGTGAGATGGTTTGGGATTTTTCAAATGTTGAAATCACAATACACAAGTTGAAAAAGGTTGATGTCACTAGCTTTAATTTGAAGGTTGAATGTATTTGATGAAGTGTTGTATGCATAAAGGAATGATTTAAAAAAAACTTGGTTGTTGTGTCTATTTTGTCATGAAGAGATAAGGCCAATCCTAAGGCTTGGATTACCCTTTTTAGGCTGAAAACATGAGGATATTCATGAATCTAGTGTGAAACATAGCTAAAGATGGTAGCAATAGTAAGAGGCTTCATGGTGGACAAATTGTTTGAAAGTTTGTAAATTGAACCTATGGGAAAATGCAAATGATTGATTCAAATGTTTTAATCCCATTTTAGGTGAGTAGACAACAATGAAAGCCTCACCCATGAATTTTGTCAATAGATGAAAAAAATTAGTTCATTTTATGAAAGGGAAGATAATTTTGTCTCCCACAAAAATGATTGTGATGATCCCCAAAAAGTTGGAATACTTGGAAGGGCTTGTCAAATTAGCAAAAAAGTGGGAAAATGAAACTTGACAAATGAAGCTAAATGCTATGAACTAACACAATTTTAGTTTTGAGGTACATATGTGCAATGCATGGGGCAAGGGAGAAGCCTCCACCTCCTTGTGGAAATTAGGGAACACCTAATGGATGGTTTAGTGCCCATAGGAACCAACTTCATGTTTGTGAAATTAGCCACTACAATGAAAGAAATAAATCCTATGCATTTGGTTTTGCATTCCAATAGCTAGAAAATTATGTTGAAATTGTTACTTAGGCTTCAAGTGGAGTATTGAAATTGGTCAAATTTGGTGGGATCAAATGTTTTATGACTTTCATGGTAGTTGATACCAATGGGTAACAAAGATTCATAGGATTAGATTTTCAATTGAGGTAGTGGTTAATGTAGATAGGGGTTTAATTCAAGTAAAAAATGGGAAAGGGTTAAACATGTTTGGCCCTTGAATGTGACTAATGTGGTAACGAAACTATAACAAGCTTTGACTTTCAAACAATTCAAACTCCCCTATCATACCATACATTTATTATTGAGAATGAAAGTGAGATTTAGAGTAATGAAGTGGAGAACATGCGTTTCAAAGATTCCTTTAGATTCACCCAATTACATAATGCATTCATGTCCACTCATGAAGGATAAATATAAATAAATTTGTTTGCAATTGACATATGTGCAAACCTAAAGCAGTGAGTTTGATTGAACATCGTCATGAAATATTTTAACCTATTACAAAGGGAATAATAGATGTTGAATGGGGTGTGATGGAAGATGATGGCCAACAAGAAATGGTTTTGTAATTAGGTGATGAACAATATTCAAAGAAAAAACCAACACAACATAAAGTGATGGATTTCTGAAGATGAAGTAGGAGATTTTGGGGATGGGCTTTGTTGGGTGAAAGATTAAGCATGGAAAAATGGAGCTCATGAAATAATGGTGTGCAACACATGGCATCCATGTTTTAGGGAATGCAATTTAAAGCACTTTGGTAGTACACTTTCTTTTGACCAAAACAACATTAGCCCAGTGAAAAATCTCACATTTTTATTTGGTACAAATTTGAAGTTTCATTAGTTTCCCCCCCCCGCCCCTTTTTTAAAATATATATTATGCTTATAATGCATGGTTAGTTATGCATCTTAATTACATATTTTAATAATAAATTAATATCATAATTAAGATACTAACCTATTGAAATTATGTTTCGAGTTTTTTTAACTTCCATTTTAAGTACACTAAAGCACAAGGACATGTGTATTAATGTTTTGGAAATGAAATTTTAAGTTCTTAAACATAGTCCCTATTTCTTTAATTTATATCATGCTTCCAATATGGAAACATTTAGAAATTGACTTTTAATTTTGAACCTTGAACCCTAACTAATTCCCTCATTTTGTCTCAAACATACATTTAATCCTTTACTTGTTTGTTGCAAATATTGAACTACTAATTAATGGGTAAGGTGTTTCAAATTTTGATCGACACTAGTAAAGGGGTTTGCAATTAAATAGAAAAAACAACAAAGATGACTTATCTTTAAACATACAATCATATATTGTATGTTCTAGGTCCCTTATTTATAAAAAATCTGACAATTATTTCAAATGCAACAAAGATTTTAAATGTGTGGTTTTTTTTACCCATCCATCAACAATATCAACAAGGTATTGTTTTACTCCACTTTCAACTTTTTTTGCATAATAATAATTCAAGTTTTTTGTTTTAGCTTAATGTGACTAAAACATGTGAAATCAAGTACATAACTTAATCTTATTGTTTAAAAAAAGGCATAGATGGATTAGTTTTTATTACCTTACCTCTTTTTGCGGCAATTAATGTGGTCATGCAAATCTTTGCTTTGACTGTGTTTAAGGCCTCACATCATGTCCAATTTGTGCTAAAGCCATAGTTGGATGGCATAGGAACCCATTAGTCATTCCATTTGTTAACCCTTTGGTTCTTTCATTAACAAAGGCATTTGACACATCACAAAACCCCATATATCCAAATGAAATAAGAAGAAAAGAACCCCTTCCAATGGGAAAATAAAAGGTGCAAACAAAATACACATTAATGATATATTGGATGATGAACAAAGCTATGTTTTTTAAAGTGGCACTAATAGTAACTAAGGAACACATGGCTTTGGTAATGGTTTGCAACTCTTTCATTTCATGGTGTTGGCTTGATCACAATGTTGGTAGTGTTGGTTTGATCATGTTGTTGTTCTATTAAAACTAGTGGTACCCGTGACCTTCGGACACCTGTGGCTACACCATTCCAGCCACCCTGAACGCAATGGTCCCAACCGACGTTGTGCGGGTATCAGAACCAGCCGTGTGTGCCCTCAGGTTATTAGTCCGGGTATTTACTCCCTTACCCGACGGGGGTGAGAAAACCCAAAACCCCGGTTCTGACATTTTGAACCTTGGTTCCTAAAAGTTTTGAAAATTTCCGAAAACACGCTCCTCTATATAACCGCCGGTTTTTCGGCAGTGGGGGGGGAGGGGAAGGTTTTTGTATCCACCTCTTGTGCGGTGGGAGAGGGATGCGATCCAACCATCATTCCTTCCCTTCGGACGGCTGCGATGCTTTGTGGATCAGGTCCTGGTTTGTACACCTAGCCAGTGCGGAAACCGTGGTGGTCCAACCCCCGTCACAGACTGACACCGGTCGCCCGTTGCTTCACCGGCCTCTCCCTCCCCCACCCCCCAAAACCCCCGTCACAGACGGACTGATAGACTTACTGAATTAATATATTAGATTAGAAGATGATTTACCAAATGTTAGTAATCCTAAACTAATAACCTTAAATTGAAAGTTCACAACAAATTTGAACCTAGGTTGTCACCACACAAAGTTTTAGGTAGTACCTTGCCAAGTAAAATGTTTGTCTAGTGGACAATGAATGTAATCCAAAATTGATTGTGATTTAAGTCTATAACCCCTAATTACACATGATATATGCCAATTGGAACTCAAGTTTCTATGTAAAAAAAGGTGTTTACACCTTATATGTGAAGAAATCTAACATATCCTAATCCAAGAATTGGACCATGACTTACATGTTTTTCTAAACTTGTCCCATTTATGCACCAAGATGCAAGAAGCCTAGGATTTAGACATAGTTTTATAATTAAGATGCATGTGACATATACTTGAACATCAAATTCAATATATATTAATGTATTGGATTTCAACTACTCATTGCATTCAATGTTATAATTATGTGTTATTGCTTAATTTGATTTGTGTAATGCATTACTTTAATTTATGTATGAATCAAAGATCAAGTGTAAAAGACAAATTCTCATTGTTGATATTGTGTTGGCCATAGTGTACTATGTTTATGCGAACTTCCTTGCTAAATAACTTGGTCTAATCACATATGAACTTACAAGTTTTTCATTGGGTTGTTGAATAAGATGTCTAATAATTTCAATTGTAGGTCAAGAAAAGCTATGAATCTTTGCACCTTGAAAACACCAAACAATTGTGACCAATTTAGAGATGAATGACCATTTTACCTTAAATTTAGAGATGAATTTTGCATTAATTTGGATCAATTTTGGGAAATTTCTTTATAATATAACCTTGTGCCTCAACAAAATGTAATGAAATTCACCTATCTCATTTAGATTTTGACTACAAATAGTTGTTTTGCATCATGTTTAATTTTGGAAGTTGAATAAAGACAAGTATGTTAACTTGTCTATAGACACATACTTTTATGGACAACATTAATGATGCAATACTAGTGGTGATAATACTAATGCAACTTCATGTCACAACATTTGTTGGTAATTATTTAGCTTTGAAACTTTTTCAAGATCTAGACCATATTCCACATCATGTAATGTTTTAAGATCAAGATGTTGACGTCATGATAGTAAGTTGGCATTTTACAATTAAATTCATTATGTTTGGTTGCATTTGAGGTACATTAGATGCAAAAGGAGGACAATATTTGATGTACAATATTACCTTCTTTCATTTTCAAAATTTTATATGATAATTATTCCTATAATGTTATTATAATTTGTGGACACCTCTTAGTATTTACAAACTTGTTTGAAGAGAGATATCAATTTGTGATGTGGGTTAAGTTTGTGTTATGTAGAAGTTGAACCTCTTTTTTTTTTTCCAGGGTGTTTCCATGGTGCATTCATTATAAATGACTTCCTTAAATGTGGTAACGTCATCTACCATGGTGGATCCATAAGTGGTTCATTGCAACAAAACATTGACTATTGGCCTAACATTTATATGAAAATGATGTCTACATAGATATCAATGAATATTACAATGGTATCAAATACAACCATATTGCAATATCGAATGCATCAAGGGGACTTATTACACCAACCTTATAAAGTTGTTTAATCCAAGCAATGAAAAATTGACGAACATTTCACATATGCCACAAGGTTTTTAGGATTGACTAAGATGCATCATCCACATGGATTGGTAAAGGTATGGGTGCATCCTCATTTGAATCATTTGAATCATTTGCATATTTGCTAATTCTTTTCACTTTCACAAACATGCACATACAATTGCAACATAACTATTGCTAGCCATTTCGTGTGTTGAAGAAAGTTGAGTAATGATTTGAATTGTAAAAATCAATTGTCTAATCTTGCAAAAGGAAAAAATTAGAGCAATTTTCTTATGACTTGTAAACAAGATTTTCATTTCAATGGTCAACATGATAATGTGTTATCTCATATTGGTTTGGTGTGTTTTCTTTAAATGTTGTTTTTGAAGTCCTAAGAATAGGTTTGGTGTAAAGCTATAATTTGTGCATTTGCTATAGGTTTACAACTAGTGTTCAAATCTTTATTCAATTCTTTAGGATCTAGGTGGCCCAATAAGGGCATGGGTGCGATAGTCATGTGTGAAATTCAATTGTGGTCATTTAAAGTGGGCCTTAAGTCTAACCATGGGATAATTTTAATATTTAGAAATAGTTTAAATGGATTTTGGGATTTGTCATGGTACCAACCAATGTTGGGCATGTATCAATTTGTATTGGTTTTGGTTTTTAAAATGATTTTAAATAATCGAGTCTAATTTCGAATTTATTTATAAAAAAATACAATTATAATATATGTTAAAGATATCAAATTATTTTTCAAAAATGAAATTTCACATTTTTAAATATTTATAAAATATTATCTATTACATATTGCAATTCTCATTGCACAAATAACAATGTTCAAAAAATTTATTACAAAATCTATATAAAAAAGGATGAAAAATAACAAATTATGTGCTCACAAGTTCATTTTGCTCAAATTCACCCTTGTATGTTTTTAGTTTTTCTCTTAAAAAAAATCAACTTCAATCAACTTTGTCAAGATAAAAAGTGAAATAATTTCATGTCTATATTTTGCACTTTAAATTCATCAATATCCCAACCAAGGATTAAAAAAAAAATTGAATGTGGGACTCCATAATCCCAAGGATTCAACAAATAAGAAAAACAACAATTGGAAACAAGAATTCATATTTTCTACACCATTCCAAAGGGCATTTACTTTCTTTTGCATAAACTTGGTACTTTTGAAACATCTATAATTCCATATTCACCAACTGTTTAGTTGTCACGAATATCACTTTCAAATAACAAATGGAATTCATTCACATGGATGTTCATTCATGACTCATAATTCATTTTTATTTCGTTTTAAGTTAACTCTTAATTCATTTTAATCCATTTTCAATTATATTTTAGTTGATTTTTTGTTAAATTCTAGTTAACCCATAATTCACTTGTAATTAGAAAACCTTTTAAAAAACTTCTTTGGCCGATGGGCACATGGAAATTTTTATGGAAGTTTCCTTAAACTAGGTCCCCAAAAGGGTATAAATAAAAGTAGGGCCCCCTATTTTTTTCAATTTGTTCAACATTAATGTGATGTGTGATCTTACACCATAGCCTTGTTTTATTATTTTCGTGTTTACATTTTTTACTTCATTTCAATAAATATTAAATTTTTTTTTTGTCTTGCACATTTCATGGGATTAGTTTTAGCATTTTTGTTCTTATATTGGTTCCTTTGTTGCATGTTTTGGATTTAGACTTAAACTTATCATCTAATCATTTATCTTTGTAATTTTCGAGCTAGTGACATTAGCTACCTCATGATCCTAACAATCATTTCAGAAATGTCAAAACAAAAAAATTCATCATTCTATTGATTTGTCACAATTTAAAATTCTAGTGTAGGGTGAAGTACATGTTGGCATTTCAACAATAATGGAAAGAAAGGTTATCTATTGTAATTTTCTGCCATAAAAAAACAATTTATTCTCAACCAATAAAAGAAAAAACCAACCTAAGATTTATAAGTTTTGAATCTAACTTTAAAAATAACATGTTATAGGTTTTTTTCTCTTCATATTTCCTTAGGAATGAAAAAAACTCATCTAAAACATCTAGATTTGGGAGATCAATTCTTCAACCCAAATTGACCCTCTTTAAATTGTTGAAAATGTTTTGGTGAGTAAATAACTAAAATGTGGTATTATTATCAAATAAAATATTTGAAACATAAATTATGGCCATTTGAAGGGTTGAAAATCAATTTGCCAAAAATGATTTTCAACCATTTAATTGCCTCATATAGAAATCAAATCAATTACAATTTGGGAACTTAATTCAAAAGTTTTAATATATATTATTGAAAATATATTTCCAATGGATACAACTTTCCTTAGAGATATTTCGAATCAAAGGTGAATGAAGAAAAATTATGAAGCCATAAAATGGTGGAATTCATAACTTGATAGTTTTGAGGTTTTGAGAAAAGACATCATTGTACTTCCAATGGGGAGCTACAAAATATATTACAAGGAAGAGGGATGGCGACTCCTAAGTCCAAGTTGTGGTGGGTTTTCATGTTGAGTTGCAAGGTTTTACAATGCATATGTTGTCACATTGTACTATTTTTTTGGGTGCACATTTTTGAACTTCAACCATGTCATTACTAAAAAGGATTTTCACGTTTTTTTGCAAATGTGAATATACTTTGAAAACGTTTGAATTTTTTTATAATATTTATGGAATTTCTAGTATATATTAAACATTTTGGTTCCACATGATTGGACCATGTGTATCAACCATTTGAAGAGTTTGATAATTATCACAATTTAAATGGGGTTTTATTCAAAGCATTGACCATGATTATGTGATAAATTAAAATTTCACAAAAAATAATTTTAAATGGAATATGACAGGAAATGTGAAATGTGTCTTGGTATTAATTCCATTTCAAATGCTTATCAAATGATCAATTCAAATCAAATAGTAACGCAATTTGAAACAAAAAACATGCTTTGTTATATTTCTGTAGACCATAAATATATCCTTATTCCTTAAATTTATTCTTCTTTAAAAATAATATCATACGACATTAATTTTGTGAAAGTCAAAATATAAACTTGAACACCAAAAGTGAAACCAAAAATTAGATGCACCACATTTGGGGAGGTGTATATTATAATACTTGTCACAAAAGTGGCATGAAGTTTCCCCCTTAGTTTGTTTTCACCCATTCAACATTGAATTTGTGTTTTGAGAATTTTTGAGAATTTGGACGGTTGAATGGGTAGATCTGCTTTAAATTTTTTGCATAACATGCATCTCCAAGAACTTATTTATTGCTATATACTATGTGGATACAATCTTAGGACCACATAACCAATTCACTCACCTTGAAGATGATTGAAGAAAAGGAGAAGATGGTGGCTATGTTTGATTGTGTAATTGACATCATGTGTAAAGGGCACAAAATTGGGTGGGAAGAGTGCCATGTTTGTTTGTTGGCAAATTAAATCCTCTACTCCACCTTGTTCTTCTCATCTTCAAATGCCCAAATAGCTAGTTGTTGCACACATCTCCATACCTCTATTGTCTACAACTTGGGTTGTTCATTACTTAAGTCTCCAATTTCTTCAGTTATCACATATCATGGCAGCTCTTGAAAAGAAAATTCATGTGTAATACCAACTAGTGGGAGTATCTTGTTGATTATTTTTATTATGAACTGAGTGTTCATGCACCAACAACACAACTACTAGAACTTTCCCTTTTGAATCCTTAACCTTGCACCATACAATAGTACCATCAACAACTTATGAAGATAGCAATATAGATATATATTGTTCACAATTAAGATAGCAAGATAGTAGAAGAGAACTTATAGTATTAATGAGAATATTACACATACATCTTTGCTCACATTTGATAGTGATGTATTTCACCATCCTTGCAAAGAAATTCATGAACTCTTAAAATGAAATAAGCCTATATATGTCCAGATGCTCATCAAGCCAAAATATCAAGTGTATTTTTGTAGCTTCCAGAACAAGTCTATAATTTATCATCTTACTTCTCTCATGTCTAGGGTGAGCTTACATTCAAAAGTCTTACTAGGAAATCAGAAGTGTCTATGGGTGTCAAAGCTCTTTCTTTACTCTCCAAACATTGTTCAAAGTGACATCCCCCAACTATGTATGAAGCTTCAAATTGGATTATGTTGATGTCCATTTGGGAGTTTGGCAAAATGTTTAGGACTATCTAAGTCCTTTTCTACTAAGAATGTTTTTGTTTGTGTACTGTTCATGCTACACATTCCTGGCACTAGCATGCTGCACATTGACAAGGGCTTCATATGGTCCACAAACCTCTTCCTATTTGGATAAACATGCAAAATGTAGCATTAACCTGATGGATCTTTGTGAGTGGTGGCATGACATCGACTTTCTGGTGGGCATTTTTGCAACTAGAAGTCCAACCCTGAGCTAGCTTTAGGAATATTGTTTTTCACAGGCATACAAGTTTGCCAAGCTTTACAAGATAAAATAGGTACAGCTCCTTCACACATCTGTCCAAAATTTATTGAGCTTCCTTACTATGGCCATGCATGGCATGTCCTCCAAGTATGGCATTCCAAGAGAACACATCATGTTGTGGCACCTTGTTGAACACTCTTTGAGCATCCTCCATGCTCCCACAGTTTGCATAAATGTCAACCAAGAACTCAAAAAATCAGTTGTTGTTTGTTTGTTTGCTATTAGAACCGCTCAGAAAAAGCTCAATGATCCTTGAATCTATGAGAAATCAAGGTTTTTAGGAGCTGCTGTCAATGACACTTGGTGATCTGCACAGTTCTCTCTTACAGAAAATAGATTGTGACCAAAACTCATGATACTTGCAAGTCCTTTTTGGGTGTTATGCCTTGTCTGGAGCATTGACATCACGAAAATCCAGGCACATAATTGTGCTATTAAATTGCAGATCCCTCTGCAATTGTATGCCTGATGTCTGAAGTAAAACATATGTCTTCATAAGTACTGACAATTTCTCCGCATGATTCAAATCAACATCAATAGAATTGAGAAATGACCCACTACAAAGGTTACAGAGACTTCAGATTAACAACATTACAACAACAAACCAGCAAGCATAAATAAGATGAACCCAAACCCTAAAGAACAGTGAAAACAAACCAAAAACTGGGGAAGGCAAAACAGCAACATGTATAGTACCAACTGCCTACTGTAATATTCCCAGTGCTCCCAGCTGTGGCTGGAGAAAACACAGAGAGGGACATCAGAGAGGTAGTTTCAGAATCTGGAGAGGAGTTTTCTGAAATGGCCCACTAATGAAGCACACCAGCAAATTGACAACTCTGAATCAATGATTTATTGCAGGAAGGAATAGGAAAAATTTCTACTGTGGCAGAAAGCTTAGGCAGGAAATCAAACCACTGGCAAGCTCTATGGCCACCTTTTCAGTGGTACCACATCTGCTATTTCACTTCAATCCTGGTGTAATCCAGCTGTCTCTTCATACCTCTTTCCTTTCTCCGCTGTTCAACTTTCTCACAGAGATGTCTGTTGCCAGCAGCAGCAGCAGCAGCAACATAGATGCTTGATAGCAGCACATAGCCCTAGGCATTTTCATCCACCAATTCAACAATCTGGTTAGCAACAGGTTCTCCCAACCCCGCATTACCATGAATCCTGCAGGTGCTGAGCAAAGCCTTCCACACACTCACATTTGGTTTATGGGGCATTGCCTTCATCATATTCTGTCTCCTGTAGATGGCCAGCACAGCCAAGAAGGTTGACCATGCAGGTGCAATGTTCCAATTTTGCAGAAACCATGTAAATTGTGGTCATTGAAGCAAAATGCACATCCCTTCATCCACCAAACCTGCATGGCTGCAAGCTGACAGAAGACAAACAAAAGTGATATCATCTGGCTGTACACCTTCACACATGAAGCCAGTTTTTCATGTCTGACAATGCATACATGTCAACCAGGCTACACCCCACAAAGACATCAGCCTCACAACCATTTTGAATTATATCTGCTTGCCATCTTCAAGAGTTCCTAAACTAGCACATGCATTGAACATCAGAACAAAAGTGAATCTGTCAGGAGTACTTGTGCCTCTTTGTTTCATTTCTTGGAAAAGCTCAACTGTCTTCTCATGTTGCCCAGCTTTAACATATCTTGCAAGCTTTCTATTCCATGAAAAACTGTCCAATTGTGCAGTGCCTGGTGCCATGGAAGCCAATTTTACTCCCACCCATGGGGGTCTTTATCGGTCCTGAAGTCAGAGTCCATCCTGCATCTCCTTATGCTTGATCCAGATATCTTGCATTCACCTTCTCTGATCTACAATCCCACCATTGCAAAGGATCTGAAAAGAGTTGCCATCAATGGGTTTCTCTCTGACCTGTTGCTGCTGCAGTTGCTCCAACCTTTCCACCCATTCTCAGTTCTAAGCTTGATGTGGATGTGAGTGACAGAATTATCATCTCTATTAATGGGTCTTCAAGGTACCTATTAGAGAGATTTGGCACTTAACAATGAAAATCAGATTTACATCCTTTGATTCTCCATTTCCAATTCTCTCTTGTAATACTGCTCTTTCCTTGTGATAAAATTTGGCTGCTTGACAACCAATCACTACTTCTGATCTTAAGTTTATTCATTGGCTCTGCCCTTCAGTGTAGAGACTAGAGACATTGTGATGTACCCACAAAGGGACCAAAGTTTGGTATCCCTACTTTCTAGGGTCATGTGAAGTCCAGTATACAGATAAGGGGTGTGTCACACTTGGCCTTGCCATTGACATTAAAATGTATCTTAATGCAAAAGAAGGATTACGGAAAGTCAAATATTTCACCATGCAAAGATATAATCCTCAAAAAAAACTCTAAAAGAAACCAAAGTCCTTCAAGATAGTATTATAACTCTATCACTAATCTCAAGTTTCAACACAAGCCAAAATATGATCTTTAAATCCTCACATAAAAATAGACCTATTATTACCTAGGGCCAAAATCCATTGAGCTACTACATTCTATAATGAATCTAAACACAATATCCTTGCCTTGATAGGGCCAACAAACATTTCTGGGAAACTGAAGGATCCACTTGAGCTTCACCATGCTAGCCACCAAAATAGGATATTTCAGTTGGTTCTTTACTTTTATCAAGAACCTTCGGTTCTGATTCTTTAAGGATATGTTCAAACTATCTTAGTTGGGGATCACAATAAATGGAACTGGGGATTTCGTTTACCATCCAGTTCTTTGAAAAAAAAGAAAGGTTTTCTGATTTTGGTTCCAATTATGCTAAGGTTAAATTTAATTTAAGCTAATATACATTTCATGGACATGAAAAGACACATGTTAATTTGTTTTTTCATATCCATGTTGGTAGGAGAAAAGAGTGAGGTAGTTATTAAGAAAGGTGGGAAATAGTTATTAGAAAAGTTAACAGGCAAATGAAGTAATTATTAAAAAAGAATTGAAATAGGTAGGCTTAAAATTGAGGAAGTTATTTCTGAAATTGTCTTTGGAGTGGTCCATGGGTGACCATATGAAGGATTTCAAAAAATCTCCAATATACCAGTTCCAATTACTCATCACTAGAATTTGTCTTCCTATTATGTATTGTGGTTTAGCCATCAATTCCAAATGTCACCCCTCATTCATTTTTAAAAGGCGGTTATTTTTTGTTTTTACTTGTGTTTTTCCATTCAAACCCATTGCATGACATTTCTCAAATTGAAACGCAGAGATTTTGTATTTATAATGTGCACAATTTGTCTTTCATGATTTCATTAACCCAAGACTCTTTAGTGGGAACATGAATGTGAATATTCTTTTCAGGTTTTCTTTTTCAGCTTTTAAAATGTCGTGATATGTCTTACAGATTAAAAAAAAAAGAGGGGCTAAAGTAGCTGCTACATTCTGCTGCACAATTTCCGGGTTTTATTCTAACGAATTCACAATCTTGCAAGGGTTGATCAGAATTTGATTCAAATAAACCAAGCCTGACTTTTGATCACCTCTTTGTGTGTACTCCACTTTTATTATACCCTTTGAGGAATGGCAAGTTTAGTGGGCCCTTTGCACTCATTTGCAAGAGAGTTGGGTATCAAACTCGAAAGAGTCAAAAGCATCCTGGATGTGGTAGGGAAAAAGAGAAAAGAAAAAAGCCCCATTTGAGCTCAAACTTCCAAAAACAGATTGTCTCTCTTGCAAGAGGTTGTCTTTTGATTGTGGATATGTGTCATGCTTTTGTTGTTGGAGAATGGTCATGGATGGTGTGCTTGACTCAATGAGAAAGACAATGTGCAGTTGCAAAAGGTGCCCATGCCCCTGGTATTGTTCGATTGTGGACCGGCAGCATGACTCATGGGAAGAGGGGGCCATTGGGGTGGAGCCATGGTCGTGCAGCATGGTGGCTATTCCCATTTGGAGAAGCCTCTTCTTTTTACCGGCCAAATTTGTCAAAAAGAGAACTTGAAAATTAAAATTTTTCAAATATGAAGTGACCTTCGAGGGTTTCAATTGCCAGAAGTAAAAAAGAAAAAAGGTGTTAAAATTGTCAAATCTCTGTACTTGGTTTCAGTAAGTAACCAAAAGTGTTGAAGGATTATTGAAGATTTGTGATTTATACCTGGTTTTATAGCCAGATTTGGCTAAATCTTCCTATGAATGATTGCCATTTTCCCACATCTTTGTATGGATGATCACTCACTTTGGCTGCATCACAAAATTCATTTGAAAAAAAAAACACGGATTTGGAGTTTGGCAGGCACACAGGCATGTATTAACACCCAGATTCAGAATTTACATAAGCAGTAAAAGGATCAACACTCGGATATCCGCACAATCTGCAATCTGGACAATATTACCAACACCCAAATTCTTAAAGGCGGGCAACAGGAAAGTGTCAGCTCTGGTTCTTTCACTTAAGTAGCTCTGTAGTATGTAGTAGTTGATACCAACACCCAAATTCCATAGGAGACAAAATTGTCAGCTCAAGTGTGCACATAAATGTGCTCTCTCTCAATTTTGTGACTTTGATCTCCCATGTGGACCCAACTGTCTCTAAGAATTTCCTCACTCTACTGAATGCTCTTGAATGCAGCAACTTAAAATATATTTTAATGGAAGCATTGGTTTCTTTTTCTATCTGTGTTTCGATACAGTAAGTGCTCCAGGTTTCTTGTTACTAGAAATTGTGCAATTTGTACAAGTTCTTTCCAAGTTGCACCACTTGGGTATGAGACATAGATATCATATTGCAAAAACCAATTATCCTGGCGGCAGTAGTTGACTAGTCTTGAAGTGTACCTGTTCAGAGAAAACCCTAACAGACCAAGTGTAGAAAATGCTCTTTCTGCAAGGCTGAGGGCTCTCCCAGGCTGCTCTTCCTCCAAAATCTGCTGAATCTGAAGGCAAACCTACAGTTGCAATATCAAACATGGACAGGTCCATCAGTGTGTGCACCAGGCCAATAACATGATAAAATGGTCTTTGTGCACTATATATTTCAACAGAAATTGCAACTTTTATATATGATACACAGCATTGCAAGATGCAAAAACGCCATCTCCCTAACACCTTGCACATACCCATTCCTGAACTCCTAGCTAACTCAAATAGTTGCTTGAAATGACAACATAAGGTGATTTATGCAGCAAGTGTGAAACACCTAATCCCACAGGGTGAGCAACACTCTTGCCATGACCAGCTTCTACAACAGTAGAAGAATCTCCAAGCTAGTTTTTATGTCATCACAAAACTGATCAAGGAAATTACTTCAATAACTGTAACTGATGGTGTGCTCCCACAGTTGGTCCATGACTAGTGAGAATAATCTCTCCTATGGCATTTGCAAATACCATCACACCTGCCATGTAACCAGCAAGCTTTTGTCCCTGACTTCCACCAGCTGCGCCCGAGGACCTATCAGACCAGTCACATATTGCAGCTCCTGTACAGATCGTTGGCATTCCATCCCTTAATCCTGGCGATGCAACACACACACAAACAAATGGATTTCTGCCATGCCATAAACACCATTGTCCACTGTGGACAAAAATAAACTTCACAGGAGGTTAAGATGTCATTTCCATCCAAATGCAGTCTATGGTACATCCGCCAAATGTAGGCTTCAGCAAAGCTCAGAACAGTAATCCAGCATGTTCCACTAAATCCTAAGAAAAAGGGTCCATTTCCCTCCCAAGCTCAAGATGAGACAGTGGAGTGGGGGTTGTTTCCATAAATGAGTGCAAGGATTTTACATTTCCACTGACTGACAACTGTCTTTGTCTTTTAAGAGAGGCTCTGCACACATGTGGCAAGCACTTGGTGCTTGCCACAAACAAAACAAAAGCCCAGAACACACAACTCACATAACACTGTAGCAACCATGCTCTAATTGTGTTGCATGGGACCACATGTTGTTGCGGAGGTGGGTGAGTGACCTGCTGCTGCCATCATGCTGTGCTCATGAAAGAGCACACACTGTTTATGAGCAATATGTCAACACTAACTGTCTACTTCACTTGCTCTCTAAGCCTGTGCAAAGAATCATGTAATGGCCCATTCAGTACCACACCATATCCAACAAGTGTCTCTCTGCCTCAAATCTACCAATTTTGACTTTACCCGTCAGTCTTTCCCTTGCAGTTAGACTGGCTTAGGCACTATCCCTGTGCACTCTACAGCTTTCTCAGTACCCAACATTGCCTTTCAGTGCTCCAGTTCTCCTGCCACAAAAACATCACCCAGGACCTACTCAGCAGCTTGTCCTAAATTGGAGCAGGGTTATACAGACATTCAATGCATCACTGAGAGCAAGAAACTGAGCAATCATACCTGGAATGGATTTGTGAATCTGGGTGGTCTGGATTCGCAGTCACACATACATGTGTGTGTCCCTGTCAAATCAAGCTATTCCTATTCTGCTGTCTGAGCTCCTAAAGCGGCACCTGTAGCAGCAACAAGCATATTACTTAGAACCCAGGTGGCCAAATTAGCATCATCCTGGAAACTGCCCCAAATTACATCTCAGAGTATCACACCTTGTAAACCCAAAACCAAAATGGAGCATCATTTATGGTGCTGGTGAAAGTCTGGAATGTTGCAAGAGAGTGAGTTTGGTACCTAAATATGGAGTGATGCAATGTCTGCAAAGTGGGGTAGAGAAGGGGCAGTTGATGGGTCAGAGGCTGATGCCAAGCCTTGCAACATCTTGATGACCTCAACTGTATCATCCAGGTAATACTTGGCCTTGCTTGGTTTTTGCCCAACTGTACATGCAAACACTTCAGCACTAGGGGCGTCATTCATCAGGGACTCAATGCTCTCAAACATGTCTTCATCTGACCGGTCATCTCCAACACATAAGACCAGATCTGGCAATGAGCCATGCTCTCTCTCCATCATGAGAAGTAGCTTCTCCACCACTACTCCCTTGCTCACCCCCTGTGCCAATCCATGCATGTAAAGCTTCAGAAATTTGATGCAATAACCAGAACATAGCTTAGAAAACAAGTGCACCCAACAACCAAATCCCTGCATATATCAACCTCAATGTCCCATATAATGTCAATGTTGACAGTAGACATGGGCCATAGCCACATAAAGACTCATCAACAAAAAAAAATCTGCAAATTTGGGCTGTTGTCAATTGACCACTTCAGTACCCATCATATGCTGGTGATGGTGATGCCCCAGGACATGTGGACAGCCTACCTGTGGTGTGACTTCTACAATTTGAGCACCGCTCTTCACAGTGACAGGTTCATTTGCCAACACACTCTCAAGGTGATTTTGCAACTCTTTGGCCTGCCATGAACCAAAATCTGGATCAGCAAATCGATGGTGCCACACCAGTGCACTCTCTTTGTACTCAATGTAGGAGCCATCGGTGCTTTCTGTATATAGCTGCATTACAGGCTCAGCTACCAGCTTCCATTCAAAGCTCATGACTGGCATATCCCGTTCCATTGCACTATGCCTGTCCCATTCAGCCACACTCTGCCACCTACATGTAGCCCAGTCCGAGTCTCTTTGCCACCTGCAAAATGCCAGCACATGTCTCAGCCCATTCACCTCCCCTTCTAAATTTTCCGCAAAAACAAACCTAGAACACATGGGAGCACTGAAGTTGAACGAGAAGGATCTGCTCCAGATCTGCCAGATTGCACCATAGCTTTCATGCAAAAGAAGTCAGTCAGTCATGTAGACATGCATGCATGACACATGATTTACCTGTAAAAGAAGCCATGCTCGGCAGCAAGGCCAAGCTTCTCACATGGAGAGAACCACTCAGCCAATTTGCTGCGAGGGCGCCCACTCACAATGAATACCACATTCTTTGGATCACTGCAAAGAGTGTTCAGGAGGGACAGGACCTCCGGGCTGGGACTCTCTTTGTGCGATGTAGGCATCATGGTACCATCATAATCCAAGAGAATTGCCCGGCTACTGCTTTTCTTGTAAGCTGCCACTATAAGCTCATTCCGAAGCTTCTTGAAACTTGGGTCCAAGGCTACCACACGAAAACTGAGCCCAAAACCAATCCCATAACACCTCCGCCGTGTATGGTCTCGACATGTCCTCTCGAGATCAAGCATGAAGCTTTTGGCCCAGTAGGCAACATCGTGTGTGCTTATGTACTTATAGTGTTTCTCATGCCGTAGTTGCTGCTCATTTTCTTTCATAGTGATGGCATTATTCATGGCTTCTGCCACCATGTCAATGTTCCATGGGTTCACTCGTATTGCCCCACTGAGAGATGGAGAGCAACCAATGAACTCTGACACGATTAGCATACTCTTCTTCACAGCTGGAACTTCCAGCATCTTACCGGGCATGACATCCAGATGAGAACCACCCTCTCGACATGCAATGTACTCATAGGGAATGAGATTCATCCCATCCCGTACTGGTATCACCACACAACATTCGGCTATACTGTAGAAGGCAATCCTCTCATACAGAGGTACATACCTCTCCAGTAAAACAACTGGCTGATACTTTTCACTCCCAAACTCCTCGTTAATCCTCTTGGCAATTGTATGTGCCTCATCTTGGGTGTCCTCAATGTCCTTGCCTTTACCCCGGGCAGGATTTGCAATTTGAACCAATACCACCTTACCCTTCCATTCAGGATGCTGTCTCAGCATTTCCTCGAGAGCCAGGAACTTGAGCCCAATGCCCTTGAAAATATCCATGTCATCCACACCGAGCAAAACCGTCTTCCCCTTGAACTGCTCCTTGAGCTCCCCAATACGCCACTGGGTGTCAGCCAGTTTCAAGCTGGCATCGAACTGCCCCATGTGGATTCCCACAGGCATGATCTTGATCCCGACAGTACGGCCATAGTATTCCAACCCAATGTACCCCCTCTTCGACTCATACTCTAACCCAAGCATCCGGCTACAACAAGACAAAAAGTGCCTCGCATAATCAAATGTGTGAAACCCAATCAAATCTGCATTCAGCAATGCCCGCAAGATCTCATCTCGCACAGGCAGGGTTCTATAAATCTCGGATGATGGAAACGGGCTATGGAGGAAGAATCCAAGCTTCACCTTATTGAACCGCTTTCGGAGGAAAGTGGGAAGCACCATGAGATGGTAATCATTAACCCACACATAGTCATCGTCTGGGCTAATGACCTCCATGACTTTGTCAGCAAAAATCTTGTTGACAGAGACATAAGCTTGCCAGTCCTGGCGGTTGAAGCGGCCGCCATGATCAGGGCTGAGGGGAAGCAAGTAGTGGAAAAGAGGCCACAACATCTGCTTGCAGAACCCATGATAGAATCTGGTCCTGAGGTCTTGGGGGAGGAAAGCAGGCACACAATTAAAATTCTCAAGAAGAGTTGCAGCTACCTCATCTTGCTCGGTCTCGTCCACATCCACGTTCAAGCAACCGATGTAGATCACCTCCATCTCTTCCGGCAACCCATCCTTGAGCTGCCACAGGAGAGCAGCTCTGTCCCACTCGAAGCTCCAGCTCTTGCTGCCATCCGGTCCAGTTGCCTTGGCGTTGAGTGGCAGCATGTGTGCGACGATGAGCATCCGATTCTCTTCTGAAAGAACCGAAGCATCCGTGCTGACACTCCCTTCCTGCTGCGTCGTGGACGACCTGTTGTCGTCATCCCGACTCTCGCTGCATATTCCCGGCGGCGATGTCGCCACTCTCGTCATCCGCGCCCCTCCCCCAGTCCTCCTCATCCCTCCTCCTATGGCCGGCTCTGCGGAAACGGTCGTGTCCCCGGTTAGATCTAGCAAGTTACTATACGACCTTGACGCCATTTCCCGAACCTACTTCTTTCTGTCGGGCTCCCCTTCCTCTTCTTATATGTGCTTCTCTCTCTTCTTTCGTATAGATGGTAGTAGCAGTAGTTCTTCTTCTTCTCCTTCTGTTTTTTTTTCTCTTCTTCTTTTTCTTCTTCTTGCTTTCTTTGCTTCCTGCTTTTACGCTGATCAGCTCCGTGCACGGCTTGCATAGCTGGCTAAATCGATGGTGCAGTCCTCGCTCCACATAACTACCCGGATGAACAATTCAATCCGAAGAGCCATTCCCTTCTTGGGTTGCCTGCTTGCCCGTCTGCCTGCCTGCTCCCCTTTTTTTCTTCCGGGCTTCCAACTCAACTCACAATCAAAGGCAGAAACAACAGCATCAATACATCAGCCCCGCAAACACACACAAAGCCCTCCTCATAGCCCTTCCAATCCAAAAATCCCACAACATGAAGCCCAACCGTTGTTTGTTTTCTCCACTGTAAACCAAACCCACCCACCCACCGGATCCAGCACCAGAACCAAACCCAGAGCAAACCAAAACATACACACACACACACACACACACACACACACACACACACAGAGGAACCCGAGCTCCCAAAACACACTCCTACTTCCCCTTCTACCCCCACCCTCCCCTTACGCCTCAACAGAAAGGAAACCAATACGCGCCAAGACGATCCAACCTCATCTTACACTCTTCTCTCAACAACAATCAATCCACGTTCCTACCTTTTCTTTCCTTTCCATTTCGCTTTCTCTTCTCTTCTCTCCTCTTCCCTCTCTCCCCACCTCCTCCTCCTTCGCTTGCTTCCCTCCTCCCCAACCAAAAACCAGAAAAAAATGAAAAAAAAAATTCAAACAAAAAACACAGCAGACAGCAACACGATGCCGCACGCCAGTCGCTTATAGCAAAAACCCAACTCCCAAACAAACCTCCTCCTCCTGCTCCGCTTCCTCAACACATCCCGCGCGATTCCGCGGTCTCAAGCAGGAAATGGCGTAGACAACAGCAACAGCAGCAGCAAAAGCAACGACAGCACAAGAGAAGAGGAGAGAGAAAGAGGAGAGAGAGAGAAACAAAACCTGGCTGCTGCTGCTGCAGATAAGACCAGCTGACGTGTCATACCCTAATTATACTAGTTTCCGTTATCGGCCCCAGACACCGGGTGCGCGGGGCGGGCCGGGTCCGGCCCGCCGTGGCTCAGGTCCACGCAGCCTGCCCGGCGTGTGCCAATGGGAGCTCGTGCCGTGTGCCCGATGCGCGACGCGGCGTCGGAGACCGACCGGGTAGAGTGGACAGGGGAAATCTGGAACCGGGTGCCTGGGCGACGGAAGACAGCACGGACGAACCGACGGACGGACGGACGGACGGGCGGATGGATAGATGGACGGATGGACGCACGCTGCTAGAATAGGTGCCTGATACCTACCTACCTACCTAAGTAGGGCTGATCTGTACCTACTAGTTTATCCTTGGGTCTGTGAATGAGTTGTGGCTATTACTAGGAGCTAGTGGATCAGGTCGATTTGACTGCAGATTTCGCCACCAGACAGGTTTCGCCACGTTACGGTATCGGACGTGAACCGGCGAATCCGGATTAATGCCTAGCTTACTAGCTAGCTAGTGAAATAGTAAATAGGGACATTTACTATTCCTAGGTCCTCTCACATTTTGATCTGGATTTTATTTTCCCCAAAAATTTGAACTTCTTTTCTACTTTACTGAGATTAATTTCTTTCCTGACAAAAAAATTCACTAATTTTTGGGAAATCTTTGGAGAAATGTGTTTGGAGAAACGTGTATTTTTCTATTCAGTGTAAAGTAGATTAATTTAGCTTAAAATTTTAATAATTCTGCCAAATTTCTCATATCAAAACATTTCGGGAAAAAAAAAAACCCCTTGTTACATACATCTAGTTTTTTCTTTTTGGAGGTGGGCAAATCAAGACTTAAAATAAAATAAAATCAGCCTACTTCATTTTATTAACCTTTGGAAATGCCTTAATTTTGCCTAGGGCTTTTTTGTGTAACCTTTAAATAGGTCTTGGTAATATACTTGTATACATTTCCTTTGAGGGAGTTGGGGTGGCATTTGCACCATTATTTATCTTAGGAGATCACCAATTTTCTTTTTAAAGAAAAAATAAAGCGTAACATCTAAGTTCGTACATGAGCCACTTCTCACCCTACTAACTTTGTTTGCATTGGTGTGACAACAAGTAATTCAAGTTTAAACTACTTCTCTTTTCCATACATTTAAATCCACGAACACACACGAAAGACTTAATAAATTTTTTTTCACAACACTAAAGAATATACGATTGGCCCCCCCCAGGAAGAGAAATATCTTTCTAAGTTGTGAAAATATCTTTTACAATCACGGATAAGGTGGGTGTGTGTGTATGTACTAGGAAAGTGAAGCATTTACATAATGTAAAATGCACCATGATAGACGGAGGAATTTCATAGTGGTGGTCGACTAGTTGGAAACTTAACGCACCTTTGCATGAATACTGTTGAATGATTATGCATCATTTTTTTGTGTGTGTGTGGGGGCGGGGGCGTGGAGGGGTCTAAAAACACCCACCTCTTCAAGCAAGGGAGCTAAACAATAGGAGAATTATTCTCAATTTGTTCACCCCAAAAAAATAAATAATTTAATAGGAGAATTGGTATCAGCAATTGGGTTGTGATTGACATTAGGGGATGGATGAAAGTGTGATTGAGTGAGTGGTTTCGTTACCTATATACCTATGCACAATTGGACAGAGTAGTAGTAGTACTTTTTCACTCCATGAAAACAAGCCCCAAATTTAGCATCTCCAAAATAGGTAGGCTAAGTGGCAGGTGATGGATCAAGCTATGCACTAGTATAGGAGATGGATGGATGGGCTTGTGGATGATACTAAAAAAAGCAAGAATTTATTATGAATGAAAGACAGTTGGAGTGTTGGAAATTGTGTTGGTGCGAATAGGGAGACTAGGCTAATAGGGGCGGTGATTGTATAATTGGGATGACTTCTTGGGGGAGGGGAAGGGAGGGGAGCAGAGGAGGGGGAATCCTATGAGCTGGAATTGAGCATGAACTAATCCTCTGAAGATTCCTACAATTATCTGTTGGCTCTTTTAATGGGAGAATGTGTGTGAGTAATTGAGCAAGTGTGTATTATCTAACAATTTGTCACCTGCTTGTTTTTGTAATACAAACTAGGGTGTTATGTGCCCACATGTGAACCAGGACTATGTACCTGGTTCAAGTGTGAACAAAACTCTGAGAATAATTTAATTAATTTTCAGTAATGAAGCATACTCAAAATTCACTATCTCTCTCTCTCTCAAAATTATGAAATCACCTCCAAAAAACCTGGCTCATCGAGGGCTTCCCAACAATACCAAGAGTTTGCCCTAATTTCTTAAAAAACAAAATTTGGGGGAATTTTCTTTGAAAATTTTGTTTAATATTCAATAATTCTTGCATGGAAGGTCTAAACCACCTCAATGCACCTCTATTCATCCAGGTCTTTGCAATAGTACAAGGTGCCCAAGGAGGGTTACCATAGTTTAGGTGATATCAATGTGACAAACAAACCAAACAAACTCATCTTCCTAATAATAAATAGATTATCAATTTATTTGGAGTGTACATTGGGGCTTGTGACAAACAAAACAAACAAACAACCTTCCTTTAAATAAATAGATTATCAAAGTATTTGGAGTATACTTTTAGGGCTTGTCGCGAGTAGGGACAACACTGGGAGGGATGAGGATGCATTCAATACCATAAACCCTAAAATGCCCCCCTTACACCTGTGCCATGCATGAGCAATTAGTTTCCGGGGTTATGTTAGACCCATTCCAATTTGAGATGTGATGGAAGGAGGGGGCGCATTACCCAACTTCTATCAAGGCCAAAAGAATATTTAAAAATCCAATATTCTTTTGGTGCCCAAATCACTACTTAATCATTAGGTTCTCATGTGACCCTAAGCTTGTCCAACTCTGTAGTACCTAGTGTGAAAGTTTGTAACATTTTTATGTGTAGGGTGTTGTTGTTGAAATAAGCACCCCTCCACGAGTTAAGTGCAACTCCAGGTGTCCCTCAGGTTCACCCAAAGGGTGCTTATTTTGGGAATGGCCCACTCTAGAGATTAAAAAAGGCTACAGAGTTAGTTACAAGTTACAACCTTTAGACACATGAGAACTTGATATTTGAGGAACACCCCACTCCAAGGTCACGAGGGGGTGTAAACCACCCCAAAAGAAAATTCATTATATTGATTTTTTTTTGCATAATACCCAGTGTACATAAGCTTAAAAAAAATGAAAAGAAGAGGTGTGATTCACCTGCCTTTTTGTTACTAAGTGATGTTGAGGATTGGCCCACCAACAAACAAACAAACAAACAAATCACATCCAAAACTTGGGGAGAGATAGAGTTATCCATGTAAACCACTTAGCTGAGCAAAATTAATTCCCATATCCAAAACAGTGGTAGCAGACCAGTCATTCAAGTTACAATAAAATTTTGCCACGTCCACGATGTCTTGTCTCCTGCGACTCCAGCAAACCCAACCTTGTAAATTTCTAATACTCCATCTTGCATGGGCTGGTCGGGCCTATGTTTGGACATACTAAATAGAAAAATCCTCCTCCAATAATCCAATAATCCGCTACCCATCTCCCGGCCCCCCCTCACCCTCTTTTCCCCAAAAAGAAAACTTAGGTCAATCTTATCACATGGACCTCTTCCACCAAATGGGATTTTAAAGTAACTGCAAAGCATATTAAAATGGATCATGATAATGAATTATTGTAATAACCATTGTCAGGCCAGCCCCTATATATTTGACGGAACCCCTGGTATATAAATTGGTACCACTCTTGGTATCAAAGAAATCAACTAGACTCCTGTAACCTCCCCCTAATAGGTAACTCGTATGATGTTCTTATATTCTCAAAGATGCAGTGAAAGTATAAGGCAAAAGCACTAGGACCAGGGCTATACCAAAATTCGGGATTGGTGGCAAGAGTCAATCAAGCTTGTGTCCCAAATTTTGGTTAAGCCCCAGTTTCAGGGATTTACCAAAATAAGGGACCTGAGGTGAGAATTCAGGGTGTGTCCTGAATTTTGGTGAAGCCTGGTTCATGGGCTCTAACAATGCTTAGAGAGACCATGGCACAAAAATGTAACATCCCACCCAATAACGGAAAATCCCACCATGAAAATGGAAAATCCTGCCCAAAAACATAATTCCTTCCCCCTTTGTTTCAAAAGAGAAATTATGTTTAGTATATATCGCTCATTGGTTCGACACTAGGAATTCCCATCCCAGCCAGGTCTTTACGGAAATGGATAATTGACAGTGTGATGTATGACCTAAGTAAGGGTCAAAGTTTAGTACAAGTATCAGAATCTGCTTCAAACCCATTGCAACTCACTCAAGGTGTGTTTCTTAATGGTCGATATTGTTTTGGCAAATGAGGGTAGGTAAAGTACCATAGTATGATGCATGAATTTAGCAGTTAAGACAGGGAGTGGCAGAAACACACACCAACACACCCACTGCACATAGTGCACACACACACACACACACACACACAAAAGCCTTTTTATCCTCATTTAGGTGAGTACCTATTACCTACTTACCTACCTACCTACCTACTAACTATTGTAGGAGAACTTTTTGTTTGTGTGTGTGTTTGTGTGTCTGTCTCTTCATGTTCTAATTAGGTTGATGGGAATTTACAGTTGTTGTTAGTCAGCCAACAAACTTCTTCAATCATGATTTCCCACAGAAGCTAACTGCCAGAACTCTCAAATGCCCCAACATTTGTTACTCTATCTCATGAGTGTCAGTCAGTGCCTTTATAAAAACGACTGACTATGGTTTAATTTTCAACAATTGGGTTAAATTTACTTATTTTTGAAAACACTTTTTTATGCTCCTCCTCCTCCTCACATAGGTTTATGGTTTTTAGGGTTTGAGGGTAATTTTGTCATGTTAGTTTCTAGGTTGTTAGAAGTTAGAACCTAGGCTCAACTTGTGACCTCTTCAAAAACAAAACCCTTTTCTTTTCCCCTTTTGCTTCTCCTGCCTGTTTTGCCACCATTATGAGGAAATGAGGGCAGGCTTTTTATGAGAAGGTTTTTTTAACTGTTTTACCTGCTTTTGATCCAATGCTTGAAAATTGTAAAGAGAATCCTTTGTAGTTGTTTGAGAAGACAAAGCAATTGTAAGAATAAAGTTACTATAAACGAAAGGGAACTAAGCAGAACATCTTTAATGTGCTAAAGGTTTGTAGATTTTCTTAACAAGCTAAAAATTAAGGAAGGTGGGTGGTCCAAATATAAAGCGTGAAGATATGGGCCATGAATGGTGCTCAAACAAGACTGGCTCAAAATATCTTTTGGGGGCTGGTGGGGGGGGGGGGGGGGGGGGGGGAGGGCATTATGGGTGATCTTATCATCCGTATGCAGCAAAATGTGGGCACGTATTGGATTCTCTCAATTGGAGGGCTTCATTCATCCATTGTTTTTTGCATAGTGGAGTACGCTAACCCATTCATGTCCAAGTACCGCTACTTTCATTTTATAGAATTCCAGGTCCACCATGTTTTTTCTTGCTTTCTTATCTCACATTTTCTCAAAGACCCATGGGTGACTGATTATTTACTCCTTTTTCCCCTTTTAATTCCAGAAGTTGGAAAGACAAGACGACAAACAGACAACTACCACGCTGGATCACATGGCAAGATCCCATGTGTCTCACAGTCATGACTCTCCACCTAGCAACTTTCGGCCCCTCGACAATCCATCTACTAGCCAATGACAACTAGTTATTCTACCGGGGTGCCAAATATCCTTTGCTTTTGATCCAACAAATCTCCAACAAAAAAACTTCATGTTCGTACATGGATGATGACACACAAGCACAAGGATTGATTTTGACCCATGATGAAGCTAGGGATAAAGAAGAGTGCACAGCCTCCAAGAGGTATGGAGAGAGAAAGAGAGAGAAATTTAATGTAGGATGGATAGTTATTTGGATGGTATTTCATTTTATTCTTGTCCCATTGCTAACCGAAGTGGTTAGCTATATACAAACCAGTCTCACATATCTACCTACCTTGTACCCACCAAGTGCTTTACCTACTCACATGAAAACCTCCGTGATTTCTTCTAGTGTAATTTCCATTTTGAAGAGTTAACTTTTTTATACCCAATGGATCCCATTTGGAGCTTCTGTACTTTTGTTTGGGGGTTAAGGCTCATCACTACAGGTTGGGCTTTGGCAGATTTTTGCCATTTTTAGCAGTCCGGTGTTTTTGTGGCTATAACCTAACCTTGTTTGGTTGTTTACGGATAACTTCAAGCAAAGGATGCTTAACCATACCAGAATCTCTAGATTGTCAGACTGGATTTAAGTAGAAGACCAACTTTCTAAATTTTCATGCTGGCTGAAAAATTGCACGATTGAAACAACAACCAACCGAAATACCCATCTAAAGTTGGCGCATCAACCAACCAAAGGGAACTAAAGGAAATACTTGCAGAGGAAGGAGTTCGTTAATGTGATCCAGATATGGACACTATATGTTTGTACGACATTTAGTAAGACACCGTCGTGAATCGTGGCTGCACATATATGTCTTGACTCTTGACTTGATCATAGCAACCAAAAGCCTTCCCCCCCCCCCTCTCTTCCCAAGTTCCAACCCCACCAAGAAAACCACAACCCCCTTATCATTTCTTTAGGGATAAGTTGAGCACCATAAACACCATAGCTGCATGCATATCTTTTGTACTCAAATGAGATAGATAAGGCAGTCCTGTTTTTTGGTAGATGCCCATTTTACACACATATTCCTCAACCGAGTGTTTTTCTTTTTTGCTCTTTCAAAAAGAATGCACCTCTAACTCCAATTATATCCAAACTGGTAGTTGGGGCTCCAAGCTTTGGGTTGGTAAATTAACCTTGATAGTCAAGTCAACCCCCTTAGAATAGGTCTTGGAATATGCTGTTGTCCAATTTGTGAACCATCTAGTAGAGAGGCTTTGGAGCAGTGATTTTTATTAAAATACTTTTTTATGTAGCCAAAGTGACAATCATCCAAAAGAAAATTTAATTAAATTTGGCTATAAACCATATATCAAAGTAGTAAAGTCACAAGGATCTTTCCATATTCTTGGCTAGTTAATGAAACCTAATATAAAACTCTGGAAATCTGGAAAAGTTGTCCTCAAAAATTTCACAAATTTAGGCCATTTTTTTTCATCAAAAATTCATTAAAAGATCCAAATTATATTTTTCAGCTCAAAATTCAACGGTGAAAATTTGTCTAAAGTAAATTCACTCTTCCAAGTTGGTATTAAAGTACAATTTTTTCAGAGCAACCCTCTAGAGGTCACACACTAAACCCTAAACCTTTATGCTGAACTCTAAGCATCTAACCTTAGAGTTCATCATAAGAGTCACCTAAACCCATGGACTCAAGAGTTATAGCTGGAGCCTTAACTCTATATTCTCTAGACCACTTTTTTTTTTTGGGTTTCAAATTTTCTCCTTGGGGGCGGGGGGGGGGGGTGCAAGTCAAATTCATATTTGTAGTCAAATTATCTTTATTGTGTTACACAATTCCATTATATCACTTATGATTTTGTTTGATCCTGCCATTAAAAACAAAGGGCAGAGCCATTATGTAACTAGCTAGCTGCTGGGTTGATGATGTAAATAGAGAGAGACTCTTGTGCCCATACAAGCTAGGCATTTTTCAAACAATGTGAGAAGCTTATTATCTCTCAATTTAAGGTGACTCATTATAGTGTCATGTGTCATTACATCACTTCGAAACTCAATGGCCAATGATATCCTCCCCATGTGTAAAAAAAAAAAAACCCAAAAAAAGTTATGAACTTCTTTCTACTTATAGATGCTCTCAAACACATCATGTCCTTCCCCATATACAAGGAAGAAGAAGGCCCACCATGTGACTAAAAAAGAGTTATTATTTTTCAACCCAAAAATATTTGGCAACAAGCTCTCCAAACTTAGACCCAAAAATAAAATAAAATAAAAATAATAATTCATGGTTTACTATAATATAATAAGGGGGGAGGAGAAAAGGATTCCATATATTCCCCTCCTACCCCCTCCCCCACTTTTTTTGGTTGTTTAAATTATTATTTTATTATTAAATTAATTATAATGGCTAGGGCCAAGTCCGACCTTTGTCATGTGGACAAGGCATTCCCCAAGTTGGATCCACTACAAAAAGAAACAAAATTAAACTTTTGGGAGTTTCTAATATATTTATTCCTCTTCAGGAGACTCGACCAAGCGAGCACGTAACCATTGACCACGACTTCTTTCTTCTTTCACATATTTTCATGATAATTTTAAAAAAAAACTTATACCTTGATATCTTACCTATTCTGGCCCCTTCTTGACAATTGTTTTTTAAAGGGTGTTTTTCATCTTGCACGGTAATAAAAATAAAAAATTCCTGAAATTCTTACACTTGAGTTGGGAAAAAAAATGGCCCAAGTAATTTTGTATGACTTACGCATACGCCACCACCAAGCTTTAGGGCAAGCAATCGATTAAAAAAAATAATAATAATAATAATTTTCTAGAACTTTCAGCATTGAGAGTAGCTGATTTTTGAAAAAAATGTTTAAAATAATTTAATTACTGCCCAGAATGATAATGGTGCTAGGGAAGGGGGATTTGCATCTTTGGAAGGTCTTGACTCTTTTTCTCCAAAACAAAAAGTCCACTTAACTACTTAAGGTTATAGATGTCCTTGGTTTTTGTCTAAGGCTTTGAATCCTTTATCTGGATCTGGATTGCATTGGATGGGCTCTAGAGGAGAGGCTGAGGATCATAGAATAAATGTCCCTTGGAAGGATGTATTGGACCCTTCTTTTTTTTTTGTTTTTCTTTTCGCTAAATGCCAACATAAGAGTGGATACGAAAATGGGAGATGAGTGAGTCATTTGAGTCCTTTGGGATTTCATTATTCCCAGCCTTTTTCCTCCCTTGTTTCCTTTTTAGGAAAGAAAATGTCCTTTTCTATCCTATGACCTAATTTGGATGAAAATTCTTATGGTTTTAGGGTTTCATTTCTCATTAAAAATGTCCCATCATTATGGATTGGATCAAGCTTGGCTTCTTTTAGGGGAGGGGGGCGGTGGGGTGGCGTGGGGGTTAGGGTTCAAATATAATGTGTAAATGGTTTAATATGCATACACCTGTAGGACCAACAATTCAAATCTGATGGAGAGGATTTCACTATTTAATCATTTTCTCTAGCAAAGGATTTCATCAATTTCCAATTTTTCATTGGTCAAAATTATGCAAAATGCTCTTTTTAGTGGATGATATAAGGTTAGGAAAAATGGAAAATTCAAGAAAAATTGCATACGACTGGATGAAATTTAGGAAGAACATCATGTGGAATGTTGGTTGCAAGATATTTATGAAAGTTGAAATCTGGAAGACGAAAAAAAGGATCAAAATGGAAGGCCAAAGAAGTTGGGGGGGGGGGGGGGGGGGGGGGGGGTGGTTAATTTTGAAAAGGATTCTAGATGAAATAAAAATCAGATGGAAGAAAGTTGAAAATAATGATTAATGACACAAAAGCCCCAACTGGTAAGAATTGAGAAAGTTGAATCTTGAAAAAAAAAAACTGATGAGATGCAAGACAAGAATGATACATTCAAGAAATTTGAATCCTAGAGAAGGAGAAATGGATGCAATGAAATCTTTTAAACCAAAAAACAAATCTGAGAATGAATCAATGAATGAAAATGTAAGCCAAAAAAAAAAATGATGAAAAACAGATGATATGGAAATTCTTTAGATGTGTATGCAAGCCTCAAAATGCCAAGACCCATCCAAGAATGAGGAACTAATGGCTTCCAATAAAATATTTACCAAATAACTACATGCACCACTAGTAGACATGCCGAAACTTTTGGAATATTTGCATTGGAGAGGGAGATGCATCAAACTTGTTACACATAATCCACACTTGCAATTGATCCTTTGGATATATATGCAACAAATGTGCGATTGAAAACAAACCTCATGTATCAACCCATGTTGGGTGGGCATTACAAAAATGAACAAATGCCCCATGGCTATTTTAAGGTTCAGAATCATAGTTCTCATGGAAAATTAAAAAATTGATTCTGATATATAATAATGGTGAAAAAAATTTGAAAAAAATTCAAATAACCACCTATAAAATAACCTGTTTTTTTTAATAAATTGCTTTTTTGACAAAAATCACAGGTTCTTTGAGGCTTTTTGACATAATCAAAACAAACGGTTCTTGGATTCCAAATTTTCTCAAGTATCCGGAATGAGCAGTTCTGCGATTTTGGTTAGTTTAGAAAACTGGAACTAGTGGTTCTCTGATAACTAGTATTGATAGCACATAGCAATGATTTGGCGCAATGTTGGCAGGTTTTGGGAGTTAGGCAAGTTCAAGTCCAGGCTATAGGTCCAAGTTCTAGGCTGTTTGGATCAGACTTCCCAAGTTTTGTAGGAGGAACCTGACCGGGCAATTGGTTTTTTTTCAAAATTGAATTAAAAATTAGAATTAGGGGTGTTGTTCCATCTGAACAAGTTCAAGTTCCTTAGTAGATAAGTACAACTTTATTTTTTGAAAATATATAAAACTTATCTTTACATTTTAGACAAGTTGTTGATTTTAATTGATTGTACATATTTAATAATAC
Organism: Sphagnum tenellum; assembly: GCA_963921925.1. Taxonomy (NCBI): domain Eukaryota; kingdom Viridiplantae; phylum Streptophyta; class Sphagnopsida; order Sphagnales; family Sphagnaceae; genus Sphagnum; species Sphagnum tenellum. Next base: position 10,449,537 of record OY998158.1, on the reverse strand, counting down.
ATAATTTTTTTCTTGAACTATGTGACAAAATTAATATTATATATGTGTTTATTTATGGAAAATTGTAAATTCACATCCTTTATTAATAAATTTTATTATGATATATTTGGAAAAAATTGTATAATATAAATTTCTAAGTCAAATGAACATCAGGGGGGTGGGGCAGACACATTCAAATTTAATCTGCATATAATCGGACGTGCAAAGAAAAGCGCGAAGAAAGGGTGTGAATTTAAAATTCTCCTTATTTATTTATTTATTTGTGTGTAGTGGAGATGAAACCTGATCTTAAACTGGAGTAGCTCTAAATTATTTATGAAAATGATCAGAACTAAAGGTTTTGAAAATCCAAAGAATCAATCTTAAAACCAGACACTATGTTTTATCAATCTAGTTTTTATTTTATTTTTATAAACCAAGAACAAAGGTTTCTTTTGAAATCAAGAACCAAGCAACACTAGTATGGAGGGAGGACCTATAAGTGGATAGCATAGGTGAAATCAAATGTATGATAGCAACAGCTATGATGTACCCAATTGAACCCGGTGACCTCACAACAATCATGCAACAACAGCAAAGGAATACCTCCTATGAAGAAGCTTCATTGAGACGGAGTGAGTAAAAAGCTTGAGGAGAGATAAGAGATAAGCATGTAGAATTTTCACTCCAATATGTATGGCTGGTCTCACGTGGCTTATACTACATTTCACTCTGTTGGTAATGATGTGCTTGTCCGGATGTGATTTGTTTGGGAGCAGGATGTAGGGTAAAGGCGGTGGGGTAGGCTTTTTTTTTTCTTATCTCACTCGGTTTGGCTGCAAGATAGTTATTAGTCTTCGGTCCAGAACAACATTCATTCTTGGTTCGGGTTTATGCACCGCTACTACCCGCCCCCCTCCCCCCCACTATCGGTAGACTGGATTCTTCTGGCACACTAGTGTGTGGAGTTATATGAGTTGGGTCTACTGTAAAAAGCTTATGACACTTTGACTTGAGAAGTGTCCCGTGAAGAAGAATTTTATTTGTTTTGCTATTTGTTGAGGCGGGTATTTGATTTTGTTAATAAACTCTCAATTCCAACTTTTTAAAATACTTTGAACTGCCCATTTAGGGTTTTTGACCCCTCACTTGGCCTCCCAAAAAAATGAAACCCAAGTTCCGGTTATCTCAAAGAGCTACCTAGTCATAATCATGAAAGGACCGGTGTTTTGTTCACAGTTATTTGACTTATATCTATCTATTTATGAAGGAAGGTTTCTTGTTTTGTTTATTTGTCCCGTTAAGATCTCCGGAATCGTGATATCTCTTCCTCACTCTTCTTAACCATTGGAAAGCCTTGATGAGTAAGGAATGCACTGAGTTGGTTTCGTAATGTTTCAACGTACAGTGGAGAGATTATTAAGTAGTGAACAATTTTTTCATTGAGAATTCATTTAAAATCAAAACTAAAAATTATAAGCAAATGTGGATGTGTTCTTGTTATTATTGAAAAGCTCTTAATGAGTATGATTTATCAAAGTCGATTTGGGTAATTTTTAAACCTAAGGTTCAAGAAATATTGAATTTAGAACAGTTTTATCATTGAAAGTTCAATTAAATTACAAAAATACTTTTGGAACAAAAGATTAATTGCATAACCAATTCACACTTGGGCCAACGTCACCAGCTCCACTGGTATATATAAAAAGAAAAATGGTTATATATTATTCACAATGCGTTTTTTGTTATTATTTGAAATTTATGATTATGAACCCTAATAACCACCCAGATAGCTTGTGGGGGTTAGGTATGATTTTAATACCCGCCCCCAACACACGGGTATATAAACTTCACAAGTGATCCCCTCTCACCTTGCTCTCTCAATAATTCATTTCCAAATGAGAAGCTTCTAGCTCCTTTCTCTCTGTCACCTACTGTAACACACTTGTCACATGGCGAAACTGCATAGTGAATTCGAGTGGTAGGATTTGGATTTTAACATATGTCCCATGCCATTTTCTTCTGCTGATTTGAGGGACAGTAGTTGGCAGCCACGCAGCAGCAGAATTTGTTTTTCGTTACCATTTTGGACCGTTTTTAGCCAATGGCAGAAAACTCCAGAACAACAACAGCAAGCAGCTGTATCAAGTTCTGCTGCATGGGCCAATTATGTACGTAGAGCTAACAATTTCTTTCCCGGAGTTGTTGTCCATCCAAGCTTGATGGACACTGCATTTTGACAATGGCTTGGGTTGGGTTTTCACATTTCTGCAGATTTTTTTGTTTCTTGCTTTCACGCGGTCGTGTCAGAAATGGTTGATTACATCATAAGCAACATCAGCTGACAAAAGTTTACTCTTTTTCTTAGAAAGTGGATTTCCCCTCTCCCCGCCCCCCCAATCTCACGGCATTATAGTGAGACATGTCAGAACTTGGAATGGTTTTTTTGCTAGTAGTGTTGTTACAGAATGGTCCTCAGAGGTGGACTTGGCCTTCGACCAATTTTCCTGCTTGTTTTGCTGCTTTCTCCTACTTGCAGACTGTAGTAAATTGTGAAGCAACAGCTACCAGAGGACACAGAAGTCTCTTATATTCCTAAAATTGGCCACCACCATTTTTGGCTCGGGCTAATAGCCCTTCCCAAGAATACACTAACTAGTAACCTGAGGGTATTTATTAGGTTCTGATGAGTGTTGGGCAGGTACCTGCTTTGGGGGGTAAGAACTTAGAACCACTAAGAACCAAACTGGAACTGGTTTTGGGCTCCAGAGGGGCTTCATTAGTTAGGTTTCTTTGAGCACTTGTCAGTGCTCCCCTGTGATGAGGTCCTTTGTGGTTCTTTTTTCTTAGCAATGAATTTATTCATTTGTGCCCCAAAAAAAAAAAAAAAACTGGAGTTGGTTTTGGAAATGGGTCTAATTTTTAAAAACAAAATTAAGTACCCATCTAACCCTGGTTAGGACCTAGTTGTGAATCAACCCCAACTCATTGAACTGACATTGAGTTACCTTGGTAACTTATCCTATAAGGATAGGTTTTATAGTTAGGTAGCTTGGTAGGTAAGATGATGTGTGACTACTACCGAATTATATGCGTGTAGATGGCTAGAACATAGGTAAGGCCTAATGAGTAGTTAAAAGGGTTGCTAGTAACAATAGGAATGGAGCAAACTATTGTGGTTGCAAAGTAATTGGATCGTGATTGGAAAAGTGTTTCCAATCCACTCACCGTCCATCCTTTATGGTGTGTTGTGGTTATTACTTCACTTTGGTTAGTTCACTTATGAGACTACTTCAGACAATTATAACAACTATAATCAGCAAGGACTAGATTGTGACATCACTTTAACATATTTATATGTTTTGGGTTAGGATCATCGATGCGTGTAAAGCTTGGTCTTTATGTGAAATACACCCAAAGGGGAGCTCATCACACATGCCTAAAGACCTAACCTTATTAAGATCATTGACCAAACTTGTATAAGCTTTCTCTTGTGCATCCAACAACACATAAGTTAATTAAAATGTTTGTTAAACATAAAAGTTCTATTACAAGCTTTAACAATAGATTGGCAATATGGAAGTGTGGAAATGAAGAATAAACCCAAAGTTCCACCCACTCCCCCTTATATAGGAGAAAAAGATGAATTATTGCAGCCTTGTTTCATTTAAGTGTAATAATAATTATAATTCATGCATTCTTAATCAATAATTTTATGTCACCTACTAGTTTAAACTAGAGCACTCATCTTTTCCATGGACGAACCTTTATATTATTTGACATCTATTTCCTCAAAATTCAATGTTTTTGTCCCCAGCAAAGACCTTTATTTATGCCTGACCCAAAATAGTTATCTAATCCATACATGAGTCCAATGTAAAGCCCTATTTTCAAAAATCCTTATGTGTAAGATTCATACGATATAATATTTAACTTCCATATCCATTCATCTTTTCTACCCATAGGTCATAATTAATACTACTTATAAAATGTACTCTTCTCCTCAAGAAAAGGTGAAACACCCGCCTCTACCGGCATGGGGTTTTTTTTTAAAAAGCTCGCCCGTGATGGACGCCACATTAGGTTGGATAAGTGTGTCCACATATACCACATTTTTGGGCAAAGGTTTATAAAATGTACGGCTTCTCCCCGTGAGTTGGCAATTCCACTAAAGGGTCCTTGAGTGGTGTGTGCCTTGTAACTTTTGGGGAAGTCGGGCACCTAACATTCTCCCCCAAGGTTTAATCGCAGGTAACCACATGTTTGTTGGTGACCCATTGATAGGGTTACCATGGAAAGGGTCATTTTACATGGCAGAATGTTGAATTGAACCCACAAGCACTTGCAAGGCAACCATGAATTTGGACCACTTGCATTATGGGCTTGATGCAAGTGGGGGGCAAATAATTGAGCTAGCAAGGTGCCTTACTTAGCACCATTGAAAATTGAGACCTATGTTTCTAATCCTTTAGCAACAATTTTTTTCTCTATCTTACAAAATTAAAGGTGTAAATATTTTCTAAACGAAGTGGTTTATGGGCATTTCAATAGCCAAAATTTGAGAAAAAAATATTAATATTTCTATATTTTGATTCCAATAGGCAGCCAAATGTATAAAAAAAGAAGCTTAAATGTTTTTACTTTCATACCTTGTTTGTACCCAAATTTGACTAAATCTTCTCATGGATGGATGATAACCTCTTTGGCTACATCCCAAAAGAAACAATGCTAGTACCAACAAACCCTACTACCACCTACTACCTACCCAAAACTTCAGCTCTACCTTATCTCCTCCTATAATAAAAGACTGCCACTTGACAGCTTCCAGGTTTCATAGTTATTGCCTTACCCAAAGTGCCATTATGGTATTCAACTCTTGGGATGAGGTCCAAATTGGCAACAAAAGCTTGAGGCAGCCGAAAGTGCAACTGCTGGGTTCAGTTGTAGGGAATGGCACATCCCTAGCCTGCCTTCTGTAGATTTGTTGTCCTGGTATTAGGGCTCACATCACTGAAAAGGCCAATCAAAGAGTTAAGGCTTTAAAGCTTGTTTTTGCATAACCTCCTGGCCAAGATGAAGGAAAAAAGGGGGCACAAACACTACCAACTACAAAGTACTAGCTACTCTGAACACCTGCTATTTCAATCCAGGTTCCAGACCTGAATAGGGACTGAGATTATTACATCCACAATTTAATCTCCTCACTTTTATCAAGCTCTGAGTTTGATATAAGTCAACTTCCAACTGGATAAAGTGGATGAATGTAGATTTATTAAAAAAATTATCAATCTATTTTTCATCTTGATTTTGTGTTGAAGAGGAAGGAAAGAAGTAGGAAGATTTGAGGTGTTCCACCCCATTGATGAGCAAGTGGGAGAGGGAGGATGAATGTAAACCCAAAGTATGTGTGAAGTCTACATCTTTGTGCAGTGGTGTTTTGTGATGAATGGTAGGTATAAGGTACATTGGGAGAGAGACGAGCAAAAAAAAAAAACAAAAAAAACGTGGTGAAAGTGTTGTTGCCAAGATAATTGAAAAAACCCTAATTTAAAAAAAAATTGGACTTACGGGTAAATTATTAGAATTTTTTTTTCCCCAGAAGAACTTAACACTCTTCCCCTGTCGCAATGTGGTTAGCAAAGTCACAAATGTGATCCCTCCAATCTCTCATGGCTTCACAACCTTGCAAGTCAAGAGTGTTTTTAGCTTTGTCCATCACTCACTTTGAGAAAAATCTACAAATGGATGAAGCTTGAAAGGTCTTGAGGTCATCTAGGACAGGAAGTCAAGTACATAGAAAGGAAGGAGGAGGAGGAGGAGGAGAGGATGGGTAGATGAGTGGATCCCATCTTATCCACTCGGAGATAGAGTGAGGTTGGGTCCTTCACCAAACTTTGAAAAATGCTTTCTTCCTTACATTCAAAGTTGTGTGCTGAACAAACAATTCAAAACACAAAGTTGAAAAACTCTCCTAGGACAGAAGAAGAAAACTCTCCAGATAGGGTTTAGAGTTTTAGTCCACCAAATCTTATATTGGATGGCCATATAATTAATCACATAAATCTTCAATTGGGTGCCATTCAATTAGTCAGATAAATCTTCTATTTGGTGTCATTAAATTAATCCAATAAATCTTCAATTGGGTGCCATGTAATTAGTCCACCAAATCTTTGCAACTTTCCCTTCTATATTAGTGTGGATAAGATTTCATGTAAGTTGATGCTTATCACCTTCACCTAATAATGCACCGACGTGACAACATATTGTCTTTGTCAGGTGGAAATTGGGTGTGGTCTGTTGTGCATAATTGGACAGATGCAACTTATGTTTTGTTATATATTTTAGAAATTGGCCGTCCATTTTCAAATAGTCAACACACACACACACATATCATCATGTCTCATAGTAAGTTGTAACTAAGTGATTTGGGGGAAACACATGAATAACTTCTTGACATTGGGGGTTCTAGAAGCTTGAAGTGTAAAGACCGCCATCTATCTGGTCATGGTTGTTGTGACTTGTGACTTGCCTAATACTAACCCATGGACATAGTGGCATGTATCTTTATTTCAGGTCTTATCAAAAAATTTGATGAAGTTTAAAGTTTAAACCCTAAAAACCCTTGTATGTTCATTTCCAGTCTTATAAATTTTTTTTGATAAAGTTTGAAGTTTAAACCCTAAAAACCCATGTATATATAAACCCATGTATCTTCATGTCAGTCACCATGAGTGGTGTATTTATAGGAATTTTGGTTTGTAGACAAAGTGGCTATTATCCATAGGAAGATGTAGAAAAAAATTGGACATCATGTTCATTGCAAGGAAGATTTAGCCTATAAACTAAATATGAACTAAAAATTTCTTGAATCATACTTATATATTTTGGCTACAGATTGAAAACCAAGTATATCTGGTGACTTGACTTCTTTTTGCTCGCACTTTTGGCGATTGAAAACCTCCAAAATCACTGAGTTTTTTAATTTCTATTTTTAACTTCGTTTTTTGGCGAAATTTCGCCAATTAAAAAAAAGAAGGGTGGGACTCACCATTCACGTGTTCTGTGGACAAAGGAGATTATAACTCCTAGTCATAACAAGCACTCCCACAAGAGTAACCCACGGTGAAATTTGTCAATTGTAAGAGTCAACCATGGTCAATTGTCAACCATGGTCAAATTTCTCCACGTAGCCAGTTGTGATGGATTATTGTTCCACTTCCCTAGGCAGATTAAAAGTCAGAACGGTCACATTTGGCACATTACAATCTGACCATTTTGTGATGGTTTGAGTTGGCAAATTACAATTTGTTTGTGTTTTTTTTCCCCTTGTTATGGTCTCAGTTGGCCGATATTACTTTATATATAATGTGGGAGAGACAAGTCTGCCACCCCTGCCCCTGCCCGAGCCATGTTCCAGAAGATCCATGTCGATCAACGGCTCAGATGTCAGCATTGAGGGTAGAGGTTCCAGAAATAATCCAGCTACCCAGGTTTGTTTTGTGCTGGAATGGGCTAGAACCGGCCCATTCCAGGAACATATATCATACCCATGGATCAAAAAATTCCTGATCTCTATTTATTTGGGACAAATATGGCTTTTAGAGGCCCAATAGTTTTTTAGTTGAAGGTGGTCCATGTTTTTGGGGGTTAAAATCAAAATAATCAACCACCCATCAAAGCAACCATTTTCATGGGAATTTGAAATCTCTAAGTTTCTCAATATTTCAAAGAGAAAGTGTATAAATGGGACCCAAATTCAGTTGAGATTCACTAAACATTTTCATGGTTGGTCCAAGTTTGAACCAGCACTGACCATCGCACCATCCACCAGATGCCTGGTTATGACTCAGTTGTGGATGAAGCACGCACGACGGAGTTAATATCTTGGTTCAACTTGGTAATCCAATCTAGTGCAGATAAGTTAGAAAATATGGGACCACTTAGTATGTTACTAAGTAGATGGTTTATTTATACACAGGGAAAGAGCTGTTTTTACTACCTACCTACAAACAACCTGCAAGCAATTTTGTTAGTAGGTAGATAGTAGAAAAGGCAACTTACAAATCACCATGGTTAGCTAGGGAACTGGATCCCAACAGAAAACTGTTGATTCCTGACCACTTGCCATCCATCCTCCATGGTATGGTGGTGGTTGGTGGTTCACTCTGGCTGGTTGGTCCATTGTTCATTCATGCCATTGTCAAAGATTATAGAAATACAAGAATTAGGCAAGTCATGTGTTGATAAACAAACTCCATTGATGCTAAGCCCAGTCAACATACTGACTCCAATCAGCGCTCAAATTTTGTTTGAATTTTGAACTTTTGCTTTGGGCTGCTTGCTGTTCCTTAGACCTAAACATCCGACACCAATGAATGAACAACCAACACCAATTTTCATTGGGGGCATTCACCTTACTAGAGTCTCTCGGTATTACAATCAAGAAATTCAAAGAGATTTCTTAACAAATGCCCAAAGGATGAGTATATACATACTGGAGAACAGATCCAGATGCACAAGCGGAGTGAAAGAAAGTATTGGAATTCAGCCAGAAGCCCAAGATCAGAAACTAGCTAGCATTTTTGAGGAGAGAAAACTGCTACAGATGAATGTTCTCCACGTTATGGAGAAAATGGCTGGTTATTAACAAGGGTCTGAGGATACATCATCAATAACTGACCAGTCAAGGCTGAACTAGGTGAAGAACAGGACACAGACCATACCTGTCCGGTATTTATTCTGCAGAGACCCATTAAGACCCCTACGAGATGGGTATTGCTTTTATGAAAACCATAACCTGACTATATAGTTTCTGATAGCATAAGCTTTTTGGCCACAGATTGGTTCACTGATCCTTTGTAAATATGGACTGTGGACTGTGGTTTAGAGCAGTCTGAAATATATGCATACCAACAATGTGGGAGTGCTTGTACAATGTTTGTGACAACTGCACCCAATTTCAAGATGGGCATCTGCAACCACGCACCAAATTCTCCAGACATTGTCACAGTTGTGAGATGAAAGAACCACCCTGATAACTGGTCGGGGTTTGGTGCCATTTGTGATACCTGTACAACACTGGTGAACATACAGCTCATGCAATTCATTAAGTTGCTGTTTCAACAACGTGCACTCACCCAGTATTCAGCAACAAACACTCAAAGAGTGTATCTGCAGTGTTCAAACTTCAACTTTGATTTTTTCATAACCTCCAGTTCTGGTTTTCGAAAATTAGCAACCTTCAGTTTTGATTTTTGGAAAAAACCTCAAAGAACCAGCAGCTATTAGAAGGTTATTTGATCACTTCTTAGATTTTTTTCTATAAAGAACTGTGATTATATATACCACCCTGAGAACTGTTGATTTTGAGGTCCGATTTCTGATCATAACCCAACACTGGTTCAAATGTTCAAACTGTTTGTGGGTGACAGATGCACAAAATATAGAGAAATACTCACACACAATGGGAGCCTCGGATATAGCTTTTTTATCATGATCAGGCTATACTCACAGACTGCCTTGTGGGGATGTAATGGCCAGCTATTGCCCAAGTACTTGAGTCCCTCAACTCTCCTCAAAAAGCTTCTGATCAAATAGCTAGCTATTGCCTGAGTATGTGGGAGAGTGCTAATCTTCTTAACAGCTTGTGTGATCAATAAACTTGTGTCTTGTGCCTTGCCCTCAGGTTAAGTGTCGGGTAAAGCGAGGATTTATCTGGCATAAAACGAGTTGATTTTTTTACATTTCACTTTGATACCCGGTGGGTATCATAAATTTTTAAAAAAGGCCAGTGGGCTTTATGAAAAGAACTGGCTTTATGCTCTTTGTATAGCCAACCAGCCGTCCAATGCTAGATTACACTGGAAATAGCAACCTCTGCAACTGCAAAAAAGTCATCAAGTTTTCACCAGTGTTGAGCAGGTATCATAAAAGAGGTGAGAATTGAACAAGGTTTCAATCCAATTCTCACTTTGAATACATCAGGGTGATACCCTTTATGACACCTGCCTCTCTAATTGTTCACTTGAAACCATTACTTTTTCATACCCTATAGGGTAGTAAAGAATAGCAGGGTTAGGGTTTCAATTAGAGAGAAGTAAGTAAGGTTTAGAAAAAAAAAGTTGTGTAGGAAGTGCCACAAAGCAGTTGTGGCAGCTTCCTCCTCACACTTCTCTCCTTCAAGAATAAAAAGTATGCTAAAAAAGTTTTTGATAATCATTATGTGAGAACTATCTTTGAAAATCAACTGGTATGAAATATATAAAAATTGTCGCTTTGAAATCTAGGTGAAATCATCTTTTGCAATTTTTTGAAACCCTACCAAGGTCTATTGAAGATAATGTTTTTTATAAAAAAAGAATCAAGGCAAGTCTCATAAAGTCTTCTAGAAAAACTCAGACTTGGTGAATTTCAAGAAAAACAGAAAACTGCACAACAATAGTTTTTGTGTAATATTGAAATGGCAAACTAGTTACAAGTGCACATCCAAGTGTAATAAAAAATAATAGTTCTAATATGAATGTGACATCACCAATTACAAATGCAACTCACATATGTTTCATATAAATCATTAAAATCATCTATGCAAAGAAAACCTTCATATATTACTTCAATTGTCTACCATGATTCAAAATTTTAAGTCACATTGAGGAGTCAGATTGTTCTGAGTTCTTTTTCATGAACTATCATTGCCTTCGATTAAGTTTTCATCATCCAATAACTAAATCACAAGCATGCACGACCCATTTTGTCCACAAAACTTCAATTTTCAACATAACCCAACATCTACAATAGTGAACATATGACAACTCCCAAACCCCACAAAACAAATGGATTGACTCACATGCTGACCCAATCTTTGTTTCTTACACTGTCACAATATTCAAGAAGTTTTAATAAGAGAAGACCCCACTTTAGTTGTAATAACAACAACAAAATTTGAATATATGAATTTGCAACCAAAAAAAAAAGGTTTTCTTTCAGAGTTCCCATCATCATAGGTCTCACTCCCTCACCACAAACAAGAAATCAATATTGAGATTTGAAATTACCAAACCCAAGCTTACAGAAACCACATGCAAGCTCGCAAACCCTATAAAGTTCTTCATCATTTCCCTTGTGCCTCTTTATCATGCTGGTTTATACTAGACCTCAACAATATTACTAAATTCCTCATGCAATGGAAAAACAAGAGAATTGTAACACCCTTGTCAAGAGCATTCATCTCCCAATAAACGACACATCACAACTTCAAAATCAAAAGCACCGCATAAAACCCATCACCAAGATCCAAAGACTTAACAAATTCAATAATAAAACCAAAGAACCCCCAAGCTTATTCAAGAAATCATGTATCATCATAATTGTGCATTGCACATTGGTGCAAATAGTTAGCCTACCATTGTGTTGTATGATGAAAAACAAAAAGATGATAAACCTCTCCGTCACAACTGATATTGAGAGTTCACATAAAGCAACAAATTGTGATCTCAACATTAATTCCATATCACATAGGCATGATTACAAGGGGGCAAAACAATTTTGGCTATTAAAATGTAACCAATTTTGGGTCCCTTGATACTCAATATTTTTTTCCAGTGTATCCAAGAGGCATTTCATTTGATATTGCCTAAAACTTGAAAGACAATTCAGGAATTAGCTTGTGGTTTTTCTGATGGAGCTTATATGCAAGAACAGAACACAAGGAAAGAGAAAAAGAAAAAATGGGTGGTTATCATAAGTAAGAAAAGACCATAGGTGGTTAGCAAGGTGATTCTTAGTGTCCATAACCATGAGTTTAAAAAAATCCAAATAACCAATTCTAGTACAACCATCCCAAAGAATTTGAAGGGAAAAAACCATGACCAGTACATCTTTACTAGTTCTTTCATGAAAACCATTTGTTTTTTAAATTTTTCAAAATAATCAGAAGGTCTAGGAAGCACTTCTTTAATTCTGATTATTTTCAACAATTTTCAACACACTAGAACTAGTGGTTCTCTAGTTTTGAAATATATAATAAACTTAAATTGATGGTTCTTTATAAATTCAAATAACCACACACCATTGGAAAAGACTATGGCAGACCTTTCTACTCATGTCTTTTTTAAGCTTCAAGGCCAACTGCGAATTATAATGACATAACCTTGATGCTATTGTATCTGAGAAAAGCAACACACTTCACATAAGCTTAAACCTATCAAACCAAATTCAATTCGTGTTGTGAGTACAACACAGATTTAGGAGTGCAACATCAAAGCCATAATGAGCTAATTGTTGAAATTTATAGAGAATTTGCTTAGAGTGAATCTGTAATTTAGATCTAAAAGCATGTGCTAGGGGTTATGATTTATGATCAGTGTCAAGTTGTTGTCAAAACATGAACAGATGTTAGAGGTTATCAGGTGGCTCTTAGGGTTGATAATCATGGTTTTTAAAAAACCAAATAATCATCCTAGTACATAACCACGGTTCTCAAAAAATTGAAAGAAAATCAAATAACCACCTATGAAAGCTACCTATTCCTTGTTTTTGAAATAACCTAAACCAACAAATTTCTTATTCTGAGTTTTTGCACAAAACATTACAACAATACATTCTTTAATTTTGCAATATTTTAAAGTATGGAACCAACAATTATTAGCAAAATCAAATACCCTCACATCATTGGTTATGAGAATTGTTGTCCTGTGCAAAGTTGTGGATGTTAAAATTTGGACGGATTCACTTCAGCCATCATAGATATAAAGTGAGGCCTTTCCATTGGTGAATGAAAGCAACCCATCTCTAGATAAAACTCATCTAGAAACATTTGCATTAATGTTGGGTAGTACAAACAATATGTAGGACAAATAATATGGAATAAACAACTTAGTTGCATCCTAGTTGCAAATCATTTGCAACTATTGTAAGATTGGCTATTGAATGAACACTTAATAAACTTTTAAAGAGCTTTAAATCTTAATACATCGTCCCTTTGCCTTTCAAGTGCAAAAAGTTTCATTAGACCTTGACTTGGCAGACCCATAGATGTTTAAATTGTTAAAAAAATGATACAAAATGAGGAAGATATGGTTGTCAAAAGTAGACAAGGTCAATATTTGGTCATCGGTGTAATTCACATTTTAAGATAACATATTCATATTTTTCATGGTTCTTTTGTGTTGTTTCTTTACTTCTAAAGCTTAAATAGTTAATATAAATCTTACTTTGATGCAGCCATAACACAATAAATCATTAAAAAAACAAAAAACAAGGAAAATATGAGATTTAGAAAGAAAAGGTCATTTGAAAAAGAACACATCATGTGATTTTGACATGCTTTGTGCTTTTTCTATGTTGTTTCTTTGATCTTTCAAATTGAAACATATATTGTAGAACATATTTTGGCATTCACATGATGTTTTATATCACACAAAATAAACATGAAACAATCAAAAATCAAAATTCCTCAATCACCAAACAACAATTGATGATGGGTGGTTCTACCTTAACATAATTTATCTACTAGGTATACTAACTATTATAGTTCATAATAGTTAATAAGTAATATCATCAATTATTAATTTGAAAATTAGATTCTAGGGTATTATTATTATTATTATTAGTGATATTAAATAATAATATTTATTACAATAGTTGTGAAGTAGTTGCAAAAAAGTTGTTAATGAATGTTTTGTTTGTTCTAGTTGTATTATAATTGTCATATGGGACTTGCATGCAATTTACTAACAAAGTCAACACATGGTTGACCAAAATTGTATATATGGTGCATACATTCATCTATATAAAGGTCCATCTTGAGACTAATATGTAACTACAATAGAACTCCAAAATCTTTGACATGGTATTTTATTTTTTAGTTTCTTGTATTTTCATGGGATAATTGCAATGTAATTGTGAATTAGTTGTTTCAAATATTTAGTTGCAAGGTAATGAGGTTTTTGTGAACACATTTTCTCATAATGAATGGGGAGGATTTATGTTACATGTAAAACTTTTCTCAAACGTGTTGTCAATTTCATTTTGCATAGTTTTGTCATTTAATCTTTACATCATCTTTCTAACATGCTTGTAAAATTCATAGTGGAATAACTTATAGACATGTCAACTTGTAATTTGTTGGAGGTAATCCAAATATTTTGTTGTAACAATTTGGGAAAAAATGTGCCTATTTATACATTGCCACTTTTGATGATTATGTTTGAGCTTTCAAGCAAAGCTCATTGTATAGGGAATACTTGAAAGGTGGTTGGATGGGACAAAGCTTTAATAAAAAGGAATTATATTTGCTTAAAGCTAGCTAGTTTGGTGACCCACTATAAATGCCAATAGTTATTGCAAAATATGCCCCAAATTCCTTTTATACATCAAGGATGCCGCACTTGGAAGGTGAGAAGGTTTTTAAATCCCAAAAAAAAAGTGCATATTTTCCCATAGGATTGAAGGAGGATTTTCATGACTATGTTAATTGCTTTCATTTGTGGACTAACACAATTTCCATTCCCATGAACATTGCATCATATGTACATGGTGGTTAGTCCATTGAGAATGCGAGCTATGGAATTCTTAATTTCATGCACAATGGTGCAATAATTTACACTAATGTTTGTGGTCATGGAGTTTGGTGTATTGCATGGTGTCCCCCCAAGTCCAACACTTAAGGTTTTGATGTGCAAAAGAATAATAAGCATGATTGCATGACCAAAATCATTTGCACAAAAAAAAATCATTGAAATTCTTGCTCCATATTATGATGGTTGGTGGATTGGATTAAGAGGTGCCACTTTTTAATATCACAAGTTCTCATTTTGCCATGATAACTTGAATCATTGTGCAAGAGGCTCATGAAAGTAATATGTGGTTGATAAGCCCCTTGTGCCTTGAATATGACCTATCCAAGAAGGGACAAATTTCATTCAAAATGAAATAATAACATTGGAAGAAGAAGGTTGCATTATTTGTGAACATCATAAATGCCTAATTTGAAATTTTCATTGTGAAATTTTTGTTTTGTGCATCAACTATTGGATGCAGACTCTTGGCCAAAAGCTTGCAACAATAAAATTATTTAGTGCCCTAGCACATTCAAAAACTTGAATCAACATCAAAATAGGTGAGAGGTCAATTGTGCTTTACATGTAATTAATATTTTGCCAACCACATCGATTCCTCCTCCTTGGTATGGATTCATTTATAACATCACTTTCAATATGCCCCCGGGTAAAAAATATATGAATAAAAATTGGAGATTTCATGGCTTGCATTCGCATGGATTTGATCACAATAATGGCAAGTTTGTTGGGCAAGTGAAAAAAATGGGTACAATATAAGCACATGTGTTACATTCTACAACATGTAATGTATTGCAAATAGATGGAAAAATTCATCCATCATTCGATTTGGAGTTGGAACAAAATTTAATGCTTAACAAATCATGTTAAGCAAATCAACTCTTGTCCTATGTAAAGAGTGAAACATAATCCAAAGTGGAAAACTTGTTGTGACATGTGAAGATGGACAATACATAATAGTTATTAACATTTGTCCTTTGTCATTTCATTCGACTTTGAATGTGGAATGCATTATAAACTTTAAATGTAATCTCATACTATCTAAAGCTTCAAATATAATCCTAAATGGAAAACTAAATGTTGCCTATGGAGATGGACAATACTTTAGATATACATATTTATCAAATATTTAAATTTTTCATTTAGTTCTACTCTTGAATTTGCTTGGTCAAATATTTGAAAGAATATGAAATGTAAAAGACTATATTCAAAAAGTTCGGTACTTTATCCAAGTCAACGTTCCCCATGTGGAACTTATCCCAAAATTTAGCTTCAAGAATTATGCAAAGTCTTTAAACAATTTCCAACTCCTATGAAAGTTTCACCCATTTTCAACTTTCTTCCATTTCAATGTTCCAAAGTTTTCATTCAATCACAACTTTCATCCATGTTCAAAAGATTACCATGTGGCATAGTATTTTTTTCACATCATCAAATATTCTTGACATGATAAAATATATTCCAAAAATATTTTACTTACATGACAATAGATATTCCAAAAGGATTCCTTTAGGTTCACATGTTTACTATTCACACTAATGTGCCCACGATCTAATTAATATCCTGATTTTCACATCTTTGTGATCAAAACAAACACTTATTTTGAAAATGCTCACTCCTTGAACATTGCTTTATTGTTCCAAAGGTGTAAGATCCTTCCCACTCTTCAAGGAGCAGGTGTATCTATCCCATACTAGCTGTAAGAATACACCCCCTCCTACATCTCTAGATCTAGGTTACTAGAGTTAGATTCACTATAATCTTCACATTGTTCTCTACAATGAGGAAAGGCCATGGGAATTTCAAAATGAACATAGGATAAGGATCAAATTGTATATTTCTTTTCCAACAATTGTTTTTAGTTTTTTGACCCAAAGATAAATATTTTTTAAGAGTAAATTTGACTAAGTTTTCTTTCTTTTCCCAAAAAATTTCACCAAACATTCAATATCATAAAATTGGAAAAGAGAAACCCCTAAATTATATTGAGATCCTACTGGAAGAAGAGAGAAGAGAGACCAACAAATTGGTAGTCATCATTTAGGTTTAGGTTTAGGGCAACCGATAGCTCAAGCTTTTTTGGGCCTTACAGTCAGTGCAACCACATGATCGAGTATTGTCGATTGTGTTATTGCAGCCATGATCATATCGACCTTAGAAATCTGGCTGGAGGGTAGATGGCCCAACAATGGATAGGATCAAGCTCCCAGATCTTTGGGTTTCGTTGGCCCCAACATTGTCTGTGAACATAGTTGTTGTTGCAATCAGTGCCTAATTTGCACAAAAATCCAGTAAAAGATCGATGGCTGGAACCGTCACAGGGAAGGCCAAAGAAAGGTCAAAAGACTCACGGCCTGCAGAAACCTGGGAGAGAGCTAGTCCCTCTCTCAGTACAAAGTTGATGCTTACTTCGTTTTCTACTTGTCTGCCATTGGACTGATGCATCTGAGAAAAGATGAATGATGCCCAGACACACTTTAGACCGCTGTCATGTATAGGTTAATGAACTCCATGGCTTTTCTTCTTAGATTTGAGGGCCTGGCCAAGATCTAAACAGCCCCAGGATCCAGGAAGAGCCTCAATGGGGTTCCTTCCCCAACTGAAATATTGATTTCAAATTTAGGAATCTTTTAAAAGAAGCTGTTGTGTGCTCGGTTGGGTGCTAGGACGGCCACACAAACCTTCATGATCTCGGGCAAAAAAGAAATGGCCTGGTGACATCAGGCGAAGACTTTTCTACACACCTCTGAGATCCAAAGATTTTGGGTATCTTGGAGTTCTTGAAGAGAGATGGGCCAGAGCCCTCGTTCATATCTGTGATTGAGTTTGTCTGGTATTTTGAGAGAGAGACAGAGAGAGAGAGAAAAGAGTGAGTGCTTAGAGAGGCAATCTGCGACTGG
Organism: Sphagnum tenellum; assembly: GCA_963921925.1. NCBI lineage: Eukaryota > Viridiplantae > Streptophyta > Sphagnopsida > Sphagnales > Sphagnaceae > Sphagnum > Sphagnum tenellum. The sequence goes on along the minus strand of OY998158.1, from coordinate 10,432,085 downwards.
TAGATTTGGGCCTAGTCTGTCTGGTTGTCGGGTAGCTGCTGGTAAGAAAGAGCTGGGGTATAGAGGACATTCATTTAGTAGGGTTTACCGGTGTGCTAAGTTGCAAGAGATATGCACCCACGAATAGATCCCGTGCCATGGCAGCTTGGGTTTGTACCTTGTCAGATACGGGTGTTATGCGAATGTAGCCATGAAAATTCTTTCGGCAGGCAGGCTAGTTCGGCCATAGCCATGTTTCTCTTATTTGATTTGTCTCATGGCCTTGCTTTAGAGTTTCCTGTTGCTGGAATCTAGAGCCATGTCCATATCTATTGTCACCTGTTGGTGCCAGGGATAGGATATATATATAAGTTTATTTGGAGCTCTACACAAAGATGTACACTCTGCTTTTTGCACACTTCCTGTTTCGAGTTTATGGAAGGCCATTCTCGCTGGTTCCTTTCCTGAAGGAGAGAGTGTACAACTTTGTGAGCAGCCTCAATGGCATCACAATATTTGGCACCTTCATCCCATGCAGCCATTTGATCGAGAAAGCTGGTGATGGACTTGCAGAATCTGGCAGGGGACTGACTACATTCCAGCTCCACATAGTTGTTGGAGCTCATTCCGAAGCTATACACTATCCCCCTTGCACTCTTTGCAGCAGACAGCACCAGTAAAAGTCTCTCTACTGAAGTGAGAAATTTTCAGGGTACACATGCACAGATTGTAGGGATGGTGTGTTGCTTCGAAATAAGCCCCACCAACAATTTGATTCCACACCCCACACTTTTGGCTTACTCATCAACATCAACAGAGTATCTCATATATTTTTCCTGCAAGACTGCATACATTCTCATTTCTCTTCCAACTTGTGATGAAGATTGATTTGGGGGAGATTTTGTTGTGATATGTCTCTGCCCAGTGGTTGGATTTGACCCTGAGCGTTTTTGCATTTGGATGTCGTCTTCTTGTATGCTACTCTTGGCTATTTGATGATCTTCCTGTTGGTTTCTGACAGCAGACTGCTGCATGATTGAGATGGTTGCAGGTGAAACTAATGTGGAGGATGCAAATAAAAATGTTCATTTCCTCTGCATAATAGAGGTGAAGTCTGGTAAAATTCCAAGTAATTATTCCTCACGGCATGTGTCAAGAAAGTATGAAGCTAGTTTGTGTATTGTTATTCTCATAATTTTGAAGGTAACTGTATCATCAACTGTATGTGTTGTGTGACTGGCCAAGTGCATTCACACTAATGTATCAATCCAGTTGTCTAGTGATGCACATAGAGAATTCTTCCCGCAATGACCCAAGTTTTCATCAATTTCCTGTTGTACCCTGCATCCAAAGTTGATCTTTGTGGAACAAGGATGTAAATTTATGTGTGGAAAGAGTATCTTATGATTTTGAAAATTACTAATTGTTGGATCAATTCTGTCCCTTTATGAACACTTAGTGATAGTTGTTGTCTAGCTTTCTTAGTGAACATTACACATAAAAAGGACACTACAAGTTGAATGTTGATAGGCAATGTTAGTGGGTATAACTGTTCATAAGACAAGCAAACAAACTGGGCAGTTGCACCTCAGACTATATTGGTCTCCCAAATGTGATGGTATCCTTTTTTCAGCCTTGGGGCCAATACAAAGCCATAAAGTTCAGCATTTAGTAGTAACTCGGGGCAGATTGAAAAGTTTTTTTCTATTTCAGCCTTGACTCCTTGTGTAAATCCCTTGGGGCTGAATTCAACTTTTGTACCAATAGGAATGCTGGATTTGGGTTGAACATTGGCCCTGATTCCTAGTGTAAAGCGGGCCTTAGTGATGAATATGGAAGTGAGCAGAAAAAGTGCAGAACTGGTGCCATCTGCAAAGTTGTGAATGTATACTGTGGAGTTTTCTTAACAAACTTTTGATCTTGAACTATTTCGCTGCTTGGGTTTTTCCACTTGCCACAGTAGCACACAGATATGTTGACACAAATTATAAGTTTGTTGGTGGTGCTATGCATGTATTTGTTGGATTTCCATCTCTTTGGAATTCATTTGTTTTGTAGATGTTGTGGTTAGAATCTCTTTCCACTAGAAGATTTATGGGTAGTTGCATGCTCTCTTTGACTACAGTCCCATGTAAGACCTGAATGTCCTCCATTTCAAAGTCTTTTGGGTAAATGTAGTGTCACCCCTGATCACATGATTGTGTAAGTGCTTACAAAATGTGCCCTCCAACAATATTGTGAGGGTTATGTACCACATTCTGTATTGATTCTCTCAATACCATTGTAATGGGTGGAGACCCTATTCCGTTCCCCCTTGTGCACTATTCTTCTCTCCCATTTTGAAGGAAAGGACATAGGTTTCTAGCCATTTTGTGCACCCATCACAGCACCACAAGGAACCCGGTTTGCAAGGTTCTTTGAGTTATGGATTCAGTGCCATGCCATTAGCCGAGTAATCATGGATCTTAGTTTTCACTGACAGATGGATGAACTTCACAAAACCTTTCTTTATGCAAGGTAAGTTGCTTTTCATTTTTGCTAGTGAGCATTTCGATCCAAATTAGTTTGTACTTTGATTCCCTGCTCTCTTTAATTGATGTGTTGATTTCAAGCCTCTAAGTTGATCCATTTCATATTCCTACACCTGAAAAACTCCTAATATTTTGTTTAAAGTGTAATAAACAGAGGATATTAAGGTTCATACCAAGTGTAATAATTGACTTAAAAGGGGTTGCAACACACATGGGAAAAAGGGCTTTTAAATGGATGGCATCAGAGATTCCTGTCTATCCAAATTTGGCCATCTTGATCAAATACATTTTCAGTCTCATCCAATCCTCCAAATGCTAACAAATTTGTTTGGTTCTTTTAAATTTGACCAGATGCAAGCCCATAAGCTTCACATTTGGCTACCATTCTATGTGCCATGCAAATTGTCCAAGACTCAGTTCATTGGAAGCTGTTGATTTGTAGGTTTTGGCAAAATACAAAAATGAACAAGTTGGTGATAACTAGGTTTGGTACAAGTTTGGTTACCAATGACATTTTAGAAATCTTGTTCGAATAACAGATTGCCATCCCAACTTCCAATAACTCAATAAAATATTTCTAAAACTTTTTAAATGAAAATAGCCCAATTACTTAACATCGCAATTTATGACCTATCTATCATGGTTCAAGTTATCGGTTGTTTGAGCAACCAGTTGGCACCTTAGAAAAACAATTTAGGATTTTAGAAAAACATTGTATGTTTTTAGTATTCTTGGGGTGCTTGATTCATAGAAAAATGATTTTCATTGACTATCTTTTCAAAGAATAAAGTCCAAGAAGTCCAAGGAAGCCTAACTGTTTGCCAATATGTCCAATAAAATTTTATGGATTGATAACTTGATCACCTCATTATAATGAAAAATTTCAATTTCAAAAAAAATCTATTTTCAAAAACATCTTTCAGCATCAATATTTTTATAAATTTTTAATGTCTATATTTGAGAAAAAATATTTTGAAATTCCTCCTCATATGGTAACCTGAAGTAATTTCCAAGGGTATATACTACTTAAAATTTGTTAGCATGATTGGCAAATTAAAATCATGAGCTTTTGCTTATTGGATATTGTTCCTAACATTCTTCAATGTAAATTTAGAAATGAAAGGACTAACCAATTTTCCCCCTTACACAAAATTGACTAAACATTCTCACCCCATAAACCAATTTCAAAAAAATGTAAGTAGATGGTTAGTTAGGTAGTTGTCCACCCAACAATTATTGTTTTTAAAAAAAATCATTAGGCACTTTTGAGTGAATTTTCAAAAATTAGACACATTGGGAAAATATTTTGAAACATTCAGCAAAAATAGAAATTGATTAAGAAATGGTACATCTATTTTTATTTAAGTGTGGTTGATAACATGAACGAATCTTTGGAAAATATGAACAATGCACATTGAAGACAATGAAGTTCCTAACTTCAATGACAATTCATAGTAAGAAGCAAAACTTGATGGAGATGAAAACTAATATATGGGTACATACTTTAATCTGATTTAATTATATGGGGGTGATTATCATGTGTTTTTTTTAACAATCAATCATAATGATTATCATAGAATTTTTTAAACTATGGAAACCTACCCAAATAAAAAGGTATATTTTGGTTGGCACATTTCAAAAAACAAAAACCATCAAACTTTGGAGAACTCACCCAACATAAACATTTTTATTATGATAATGGCAAGTCACTAAGACCAAATTCTCCTTTACTAAACCTTTTGAAGATGTACAAGATGTACAAATGACCAACTTAAAATACTTGATCCCTTTCACATGTCAAAAGAGGCACATACTCCAAAAGTTGGGTTTCCATACTTGAATGAACATGCTTTACAAATTTTGATGATTTGAAGTTCTTCAATTGTGATCCCCTTGTGGTACATTCAAAGAAAATTTTGCAAATATCATCCATAAAAACTTTAGAATGCATTACCATGCATTTCCAAATTGAATGTGCCTTAGAAGACATGACCCATGAAGTTGTTGGATAAAATTGGCTAGATTGAATCATTTCCAATAACACAAATGGAAGAGAAGATCCTATTTGTTTTCTCATTTAGTTCTTGCACCATGCAAAAGCCAAGTCAATTATGTTGATGTTAGATAACACCACATGATTTTTGGTAAAAGTTACACCAAATTTTGTATATTCATCAATGTTAACATTCTTCTCCACATCAAAAACTTTAACACAAACAAATTTGAAATGTTCTTTTCTTACATCCTTCAAATGATATCCTATCATCACAACAAAGGTATGCAAACCTTGAAGTTTCAAAAGTTTACAATGAACTACATGATCAACATGAGCTTTCATTGGATCATGTATTCCACTCAAGTTGACATTTCATTGCTTGATTGAAAGAAAAAAGACTAGAAATGTGCAATTTTCAAACCATTTGCAAATGTAAATGACACAATGATCTTCATTCCAAAACACACAATCTAAATAGACATGATGATTTTTCCTAATTTTAAAAAGTGGATTGTGATCTAAACCTTTCATTTCAAGTGTGATAAAAGCTTCAATGGTTTTTTTTGGGAGTTTTTTCATGCGTTTTTTCCCAACATTTACTTTCATGGAAAAAACCATTTTCTATACACAAGTAATGTGAAAACCCAAAGCTAAATGGAACATGGCAAGATTGCATGGGGTTAAGTCAAAATCAAACACCAGTTCATTCTTGCATGTGTTGCATGTGTTAATAATGCATTCTTGTTGGAAAAAAAAATCCACATACCCCTTGGTAATGGTGCACTATTGCAAAAAAGGGGGGAAAAAATCCTCCCCTTCCCTTAATGAAAAAGGATGAGCCATGTAGGGTACATGTGCAACCATTCCATTGGTTACATGTAAATTCCATTCCTAAAATATTGGTCACCATTTTTGGCTTAAACTATTAGCCTTTGCAAAAAGCTAAAATACCTATCATCACAAATTTAATGGGTCACAATTTGGTAATAATAGTAATGCAAAATTTGTTTTTCATAGGTTCATATGGAATAAACATGGATGTGGTATGTCTATTTGTGTTGTTTATACACAAAAATTGTACACATGACTTTCATGTCTAAATAATACACAACATTTGTGTTTAGATATGAATCTATGAAATAATAGATTTTGCATGGATTTGGAATGAACCCATGAAGCTTTTAAATTTATCATGATACACTACAATGACGTAATTGATTGAATGTAAGTGCAAGTATGGAGGTGGTTCAAATTAGCATAGGTACCAAGTAGTATAGAACAACTTAAGACCTTTTTTAAACTAGGAGTCATGGCCAAAAACTCTTGAGGACAATAATGGAAAATTCGAACATTTTTGGCTTGTTGCTTGGCCCCAAGTTATAAATAAAATATTACTTGTTTGGGGGCCAATGAGTTCATGTGTAAAGCCATTGAAGCCAAAAAGTAATGACTAAGATTCCAACCCTTCATATGGATTCATAATTTTTTTCTTGATATCCTTTTTCTTGTTATTTTGCTTCCTTTCTAAAGGTAAACCCTAAAAAATAAATCACCATGGATGAGCATAAGTTAAGCCCTAAAAAGTATACCACCATGGATGACTTAAACACAAGATTTTGGTAATTCTTTTGTTTTATAGTGCAATTCAACATGTTATTGCTATAGTTGTGGTATTGCAACAATTTGCAATTCATCAACATTATAATGTAACGATGATGATGTTTGTTTTCATTATGGAAGCAAATGGAGTAGTAAGAGAATTTTTTATGGAGCTATGAATAAGCAAGTGGCTTCATGGAAAGGAATTTTTGGGCAACTATTCAACAAAGATGTTCAACCTCTACTCAATGTTAAGTGGGTTTCCAACAGTACCAAGTTCACTGCAACAGTGTTGTGGTTTGGGAGATTTCAATGTGACAAACAAACTACCTTCATTCATAGATAGATCTCCTATATTCTTTGATCAATTTTCCATGTGTTTAGTGTTATTTTTCTTAGTGAAATTTCGTACCATGACAACAAAAAAGTCCTCAAGAAAGTGTTCAAAGGGAGTTTTTTGGGAACAGTGCACAAAAGGCAGCATATTTTGAGGAAAAACAGAGCCAGAAGTTGCCAAATTTAGACAATGAGTTCCTGGAGGTTGCCAGGACAAAGCAGGATGCTAAAAAAATTCTACCTTCCTGTCTGACCTATAGCCAAATTTGTCTCATTCCTCTTCTGGATGCTCACCAGTTCCCCTACTTTAGAAGATCGAGAACAAAAATGCCTGCATGTGTTGTTCCTACAAGTCATGTGCATCTGCTATGTTATCTCAGGTTCCATGCTCAAAGTTTTTCTCTTTTAACCTACATACACTGGCCAAATGAAGACAACTCAAAACAATTCTTGCACCATCAACCCTACTCATGTCACATATGCTGATCCATCAGGCAACATCTCCTATATTGCTACAAAACTTTTATGGGTCCATAGACTAGCTCCTCTAACAAATGCACACCATCCAGGAAGCTTTCTCGAAAATCACCAAACCACCTTGATCAGTTTGCAAGACGAACTTGTTATCCAATATTAAGGCATTTTGATCACTAAATATGTATTACCTTGTTTAAAGGCCGGCCTTCGGATACCTATTGTTCAAGGTTCACTAATGATGGCAGGTGAGGCTGTCTTTCAAACGGTATATAATTCCCTTGTGTTCCACAGGGGGTAGCTGACACATAGCTATCATTTGCTGCACTCGATCCTGTAGTTCAGCAATCTGTTGTCTCTTTCTTTCCTCTATTTCTGCCTTCATCTGTCACCAAACACAGATCATCATGAAGCCTTTGAGTTCAATACTCTAGGGAAGGATAATCCAAGGATTTTAAGCTCTCAGACAGCTTAAGTGGTCAGACACCAGCCTGTCTACCCTAGCTCTAAACTTAGGCTCAAATAGTTGCAAACGCTCTGTCAACCCCATCAGTTACATTATGTAATTATCATCTAGGTACCAATTCACTCAATTTTCCAGAACTTTTGTTTGACCAAAAATCCCGAAATATAACTTCTAGTTGGTTTGAGTATTTGTGTCCATGGAGTGTATTCCATTCTCATGATGCAGTACTAATGCAGACTTTGCACTTCTTCCACAAGCTGAGAAAACGTGTCTTTTAAGAAGAGTCTACATTAACAAGACAGTGTTGATTTGCATTCAAAAGCAACCCATATTGAGCCTGTCTGGTGTTTAGGGGTTAACAGCTTTTAGGTCTTATTCATCCTTGTAATTTACTATGTCTTATTCTCCCGGTTAGTCGCCTAATTCTCATGTTGAATTGGCCATTCAGAATGCAGCCCAGCTTAGATTCTGTAATTCTAATTGGTAGGCCAGCCTTGCTGTTTTGTAACACTTGTTAACATCAGGGAGTGGATGGGCAGGGTTTGGCCGATTCCAGCTGCTAGCTTGCACCATTGGCCTTGCCCTGCTGGGCTTGGCCATGTGCCTGGTGAATGAACAGTGTGCAATGCCTAGGCTGCTTCAAAGTATATGGGGCCTAATTGTGCTCTTAACTTTTGTTGTGCGGAGTCACTGAGAGAAGGTGAACTTGGATTGCACATGAACTTACTCTCTCTGCTCGGATATTAGCATCGGCTGTGGCCTCTTCTGCCTCCTCATTGGCTTTTGCTGTAATCATCAAGGCTTTCTCCTTTGCTTTTGTAATAATCTTCTCTGCTCTCATCTGCAGACAACCATTCCGCTTTCAATCGCACTTCATATGGTTTTAAGTTGCTTCAAGGGAGAGAAAGAGGGCCAGAGCAACGTTTTCTTTTGCCTAAAATTTCACCACGGGGTGTTTTTAAAAGTAAATCCAGTGCAACTCATGCAAAGTTACTAGATTTCAAGGATCCTCCCCCCCCCTAAAATCGCCACATATAAACAATAGATGCCAGCAGGTCGCCAAAATATAACCAGATTGTTAAATTATTGCTAATTTCCTCTCTGACCTGTAGCCAGAAAATTTGGCTAATTCCTCTTATGGATGATCGTGAGCCCAACATGGAAAAATTGGAAAAAAAGAAAAAGAAAAAGACCTGGGCAAGACTGGAGAGAGACAGACCTGCGCATTGTAGATGACTTGTTGGGCCCGCTGTTCTTCACGTCTCTTCTTCTTAAGAGCTTTTGCTTCCTCAGCTAGTCGCTTCTTCTCCACTTTCGCCTGCACTAGAACGAACAAATCACATAAGTCTCGCAATTAGAAAACAATAGCTAATTAATCAGCATACTGCCCTCCCTACGATTAATGTTCGGGAGGAAATAATTGGCAAACGGTCTAGCCGACAAGAAAGGAATTGAATTTATTGATATTTACCGAAATTGTTGGAAATTGAAAACCATTGGGTTATTATTGTATAAATGCAAAAGACAAGATGAATTTTGCGGACTAGTACTAATATAAGATTTACAATGCAGAAATATCATTGCCAAGAAATTAGTCGAGAAAGAAGAAAAACCCACAATTGCAGTTTGAGCTCGGGCTTCGATCTTGCGGATCTCAGCTTGCAGGTATGCATGTGCTTCCGCCTCTACCCTCTCTTTACGGGCCTTGGCAAGCATTTCTGTCTTCTGGTTCTTGACTTGCAGATCAACGGAGTCTGAGGTTACCTCCCCTGCAGGCTGGTCCTTCTTCCCTTCTGCAGCATTCAAGACCTTAGAGGAGTCTGTTGTAGATCTTTCGTCACCAGTGATTGAAGCCTGTTGTTTTACAGGTTTAGAATCTCCACCTGCGCCTTCAAGTTGAATACCTTGATCTGCTGCTGCTGCAGCAGCTTCCCTCTTCCGTATGTCAATCCACTGCGATATTGCACGTAAGTTCTGATAATCTGGAGCTGTAGTAGTACCAGGACTCATTGCATGCATGTAGTTCTGGTCCACGACTGCAGAACGCTGTAGCTGTGCCGTTGCCATCTCTAGTGATCCTTGAACAAACCACAAAACCTGGAGACCGGCGAGCGCGACCGTCGAACTAACTGCTACTGTGGCCAAAAGAAAGCCAAAACCTCGAGACCGTAACTGGCTAATTCACGATCTCATGAATTCAACCCATATTCCTCTAGCAAGAGTGCACAGAACTTGACTCACGAGTTCATAATTCCTAAGAATACAAATTTCTTGGCGTGTCAGATTCTTGCCGCATGCACACGCTGCGTCTGACACTAGGAGTTCTGTCTTCTCTCACCATGCTCCCCTTGAGCCATGCAGATTGCAGCCCGCAGACCTCTGAGGTCATCAGGGCGGTTCTTAGAGTTTGTAGCCGCGGTTGTAAAAAAATCAAAAGAACTAGTCGTGATGACCGCAGCGTGATGACCGCAGTGCTTAAAGAACTGAACAACCCCCCCTTTCCCCACACCTGTCCTTTTGGAACAACAATTTAGAGTTGGAAAGATAATAAAACTTGGTTTGTTATCTTATATATTAAAGCAACAGTGTCTGTCTACGTGTGTGTGTGGGTAGTGCTTGGAAGAAGCCAGTGGTAGTCTGATTTTTTGAGGCAAAAGATTTGGTAGTCCACAAAAAAAATATTTAGGCCTTGAACAGTCCAAAATGTTTTTTTTTTTTTTTTGGTGTTGATCAAGATTACTTTTTTTTTTTTAGCTACTGTCCGTCCCGATGAAGGGCATGAATGAAATGTTCGTCCAATTGAATGACGAGACAAATTTAGGGGAATTTTTTTTTCTTTTAGCTACTGTTCATCCCGACTAAGGGGATGGATGAAATGTCCGTCCGGCTAGATGACGGGACGGATTTAGAGGAAGCTTTTTTTCTTTTAGCTACTGTCCGTCCCGATTAAAGGGATGGATGAAGTGTCCGTCCGGCTGGGTGATGGGACGGATTTAGGGGAAGCTTCATTATTCGACTTCACGAATACGCTTTCACTTTTCGGGGGGTCCCACGGGGTAAAGAACTAGAAATGCGAAAGACCCGGGCAGCGAGGGGGACGAACGGTTGTTTGAAAAGAGTTCGTCACCATTTAGAACTGGAGTGGGAAATGCGAAGGACCAGGTGGGGGCATCAACGGGGTGCATTATGCATCGAGTTCACACTAGTGGAGTTTGAAGGTTGCCCAAGTTTCACAAAAGGACTACATGACTTTAATGGGGTTATTTTTTGCAAATAACATTTACTCGAAACAAATTTGATTCAGAAAAATTGAATAGTCCAATTTAAATTAATTCGTGTGGTGGTGGCCAGTTTTCACATTGATACATAATTGTGCAGGAATATTTTGGTTTATAACCATAAATGCAAAAAAATTCAAAAATTGTCAAAATGAGTTTCAATGAACAAGCAAACATGTTTTTTTGGCAACATTATTTCGTACACATGTAACTTGCACCTTAAGCTAAACATTTTGAACCTATTGAACATAATGTTTTTATCAAATGGTTAAAAAATGAATCCTTTTCCTTGCAACCCTTTCCATCAAAATTTTAAAATTTTGAAATTTTTGTATAATTTTGGTTTTTCATCAAGTTCATTTAATGAACATGTATTTTCATAGAAAGGGGGCATGTTTTTGTTGTACAAAAAGTTTGAAATGCATTGTATGACTTTATGCATTCCTTTTGATTCCTTTTTTTAACATGTGCAGTTTAGACATTTGATATAGTAAATGAATCATGATTCCATAGGCTTGAACCTTTCTTGAATATGGGTAATTGTAAGTTATGGTGGATCAAAAACAACTTTTAAGGATTCCATAAAAATGCAATTTTGTAATTTATTTTGATTGTGTCAAATGTGACATTGTTGTCCATGCTTAAACCACATTTGATTTTTAAAAAAAAACCTAGGGCCACTATTTTGCTAATGCATATAATAATTATTCATGAATTAATAAATAAATAAATTCATGTTCTCACATCAAAATGGATTTTACATTGGTGGATTTTGTGATTTTCGAAAGTTCATTAAGGTACATTTCATGTTATGAAATGACATGTAAACTTGCATTTATGATTCATCAACATGTTTAAAGATTTTCTGGGATTTTTTGTGTTTCTGGCTATAAACCAAAATATTCATACACAATTATGTATGAATGTGAAAACTCACCACCGTCACATGAATTATCTTAAGTTGGACTATTCAATTTTTCTCACTTAAATTTATTTCAAGCAAATTTTTTATTGACAAGAAATAGCCCCACAAAAGTCTTGGAATTGTTTTTCCTTCTTTTTGAACCCCAACTATGAGTAAACCTTAAGGTGAAATAACTGATAATAACCTAGAATATCCAAAAATATTTTAGTGCCCAATGACCCAAAATAATGTAAGGTGGAATAGTCCAAACTAAAATAATCTAAAATAGCTTAACCTCAATTAATAAACAATAATAGCCTAAGGTGGAATAACCTAAAATAACCTAATGTGAAGTAGTATAAAATAAACAAAAAAACTTAAAGCAAAATAACATGTATAATAATAATGGTTGAGTAGCCTAAAATAACCTAGGGTATTTAAATAACAACATTAAAACAAACTTATTTACAATAATAGATTATTTCATTTAGTAGTGAAATATGTCAACTAATGATGAAATATAACAATTACATAGTGATTCTAATAATGACATAATTTTAACCAAAGTGAAATGACTAAGGTGGGGTGAACCTATTTCGTATTGAAAATCCCATACTGATTTAAGTTAATGAACTACACCCCACTTTTATACTAATGTTTTTGACCTTTGATTTCTTTGAATAAATAATGTTTTAAAAGTGACAACATTTGTAGGGAAAACAACATTGATTTACATGCCTACAAACAAATATGTTCAATTCAACATGTTTTCACTCTTATCAACCATTTCACAATCCCATGGTGATTAATAGGAATTGATTTTCATTTCATTGTGCATTAATTTTATGGAAATAGGAGATAGATCGTAACAAAATCATGACAATAGAGGGTGATTAAGGTCCTTTCTTGGGCAAAAAATTCAAAACTTTTAATAAAAAACCATTCTAATGTTCTAGTATTATTTAGATTATTGATTGGAAACAAGATTTGATCTTTAAAGAATAGAATAGTGATAGATTGAACCATATCAAATATTCAACATAATTTTTGGCAACAACTAAATGTACCTTGATGTTGTGAAATTAAAGGCCTTACATAATCCATCCTATTGAAATGTTCATCAAATTTATGTTCCTCAAGGATTTTTTCTTGGAGTTCTATTTTGAAATCTAGAGCTTAAATAATAAAGGTTAAGATCTATCAAAATGGGATTGGAATTTTGACAAATTGGTTTGTAAAAATTGTTTTCCAATTCAACTACTGAATGTTAAAGTTGTAATAAGACAATAAACATGCACAATTTAAAACCAAAACCATCATTTGGTTACATCAATCTTGAAACAACAGTAATGGGGATGGATGGATCCTTGTGCATTTGGAAAAGGAAAAAGATTAATGGAATTACATAATATGAGCTTATCGTAAATTGTAAAAAAACACCAAGAGATGCAACTTATCAATGTGCATGGATAGTCTCCGCAAGTTATTATGTAACTAACAATTTGTTTGTCAATAACCACAAAACTTGTGTTTTCACCTACTTCAAACTATCACAAGAAACTAAACATGATTGCAAGCTTTTGTGCCTATAATCCAACCACATGAAATTAAATTACATCAAGTATGGATCATGCATGTGTTTTCAACAAACATTGATTCCTACAAATGTTATGTAACCAAACAAACAAGATGGTAATCATTGTTAACCTACACAAATCCAAAAAAACTTTAATACTTCAACTTCCATCAAGAAGAAAAACGAATCATGCAAAATAATTGAATCTTTTGAAGCACATCAAGTCATTATAACTAGGGAAGGAAATAAATTAATAGAGCTTGAATGCATCCATTTTTTGGTTAGTTTATTGCTACTATATAATTGCAATGGACCTACCACCAAGCATATGCGCCATGAAAATCTACCCTACTTTCCACAAGGTGACTGACTACCTACTTAATATCAGAAATTCACCAAATGTGAATCCTATCATATTTTGATATCATTGAACCACAACTTGTTGTAAATAATGTATAGTTTGCAAAAAATAACCTCCATTTTGGGTAAATATCATTCACAAATAAATAATATTGCAAATAGGTAGACGCATTCATTGCAAATTCCAAGTCAAATGCTTCACCTACCATCAAACATGTTAAAAGATTATCAAACACATACATATCATTGTTGCCATTAGGCAACCCAAAGAAAACATCTCAAATGCATAGTGACTAATCAAAATTTGCTTCCAAAATGATTGTCCAATATTTGAAATTTGTTTTCAAACCATCCTACCATGCCAATGGCATTTTTTCCACCTTCAATACATGCAATCAATTGATGCAAAGATTTCAAAGAAACCTCATGTTATATTGATCCTCATTTGCTTTAGAACATTTGTTTTACTAGGTTGCCTCAAGTAAAAGGATGAAAGCAACCTCAAATTAATTATGAGAATCTTTTCAAAAATGTTAATGTTGTGTTTTCACCTAATTTATAATTCTCATTTGTAGCATTTATAACCACACCGTTACATGTAAACATGCATAAAATAAAAGTACATTTTGGATGAGGATTACAACCTTAGAACTCCAAAAACTTTTTTTTTGTTACATAAGTAAGAGTCATGTCCACACACTTACATCCATAATTTGGATAAACAACCCTTTGACCATGTGATATTAAATAAATTGTCTAAAAAATCTATGATCATAAATAAATTTTGTTAAATCGTGGAATTCAACAGCCTAGTTACCATCAAGAAAAAAAATTACTAATGAATAAAAGAATAAGAAAAAAGATGAAAACACATGAGTGTAAAACTTGTTTATTATCTACCTACCAACCTATTACAACTATCATCTTGTAATAGCTACCATCATGCAACAATTACCATCATGTAACAACTATTGTCTTATAACAGCTACTGTTTTTCACCTACTATTATTTTTTAAACTTGAAATAAAACCCACAACTACTTACAAACCTCCTATAGTTTCTACCTACCATCTGTAGCCCCTATAGACCCTTTTTGGCTATTGCCTACTATCTGCAACACCTATAGACCCTATGTGGTTGCTACCTACCATTTTGCGATGCATGTAAAACCTCCATCACTAATGCCTATCGTCTACATCAACTTTCCACTCCCTTTAGGTCTTACATATGAGGTCTATCTCTTTATTGCTACCCTCTAGTGGTAACTACCATCCTGTGGTAAAAGGTATTTCTTATTCCAAAACTAAAACAAAAAGTGGATGGTACATAAATCTTATAGAATAAATGAATAACTAATATCTTTTTCTTTTTTTTTTCTCACACAAGAATGTCACACACAAACATCATTTTAATGTTAATGATTTAATCTTCTCATCTTTTCATTTTCTAATGAAATCCTTCACTCCCCCTAATAAAGAAATAAGGATTCTAAGAAGGATGTTCACCACACAAAAGTTGAATCCTTATCCTCCTAGACCTCCTTATAATAATCCCTTCCACACATCCTAATTAAGGGAAATCCATCCATCCTTTATCCACTTGGACTAATTAATCTAGATGGTTTCATTCCCTAGTAAATAGAAAAGGGTAAATAGGATGTTTACCACTAGTAACCAAATAGATTCTAAGATGCCTTTCTAAACAAACTAGATTATGATATTATTTTTAATAATCAATATTATTTTTATAAAAATTCCTCCTAGAATTAATTTCCAATTATGTTGTCTCATGAAGGTAGTTCACTATATTGACAATACTATTGTTAAAAGCTACTTTCATTTCATAATTCTTGTGAAATTGTTTTGCCATCTGACAATAACTACCATCTAGTGATAGTACTACCATCTCCCATCAGCCATGATGTTTAACCAACATAGGACAATTTTCTACCATTAATAGATTTATTTGCAAATTAGTCAAAATAAATTTGAGTATGCCCTACTTTTCTATCTCAACTAACATTTGGAAATTGCCCATGCTTAAATACGCCATAAATTCATGTTATAAATTATTATATAACTTGCCTTAATTATTGAACCAAAGGATCCATCGAAATGTCTGTACCTTCATCTTCCTCAATATAGACAATTAGTTGTGCATTGAACCTCATTTATTTCCAAAAATCCATATATGATCAAAAAACATTTACATAAATTTTAGGACAACTATAAATGTTCATTGAATGTAAGTGATGTTTTCATGCTCTGTATAATGACGTTCTACAATTTGATGGAACCTAACATTATGCATGATAATGGATGTGCAATTGAGGTTGCATGTGTGCCACCCACACCAAGTTGTTGACAAAACATAAATTGTGGGAAGGAGCTTTCAAAAAATCAATGCAAGTGATAGACTAAAGGTTATTTTTCACCTTGGTGCAAGAAAAAGTTTTAGGCACCATTGTTGTTACTCTATGTTGGGGTATCAACATGCATATTGAGTTTGGTAAATATCCAACCTAGGAAAAGGCTCTACATTTTGCGACTATAGAGTCATTTTATGAACTTGGCATTAATGATGTTCTTACGATCTAAATAGTTTTTTAAATATCTTTTTAAAATTTTGATCCAAGCACATCAATTAACACTACTTGAAACTTTAATCAACATGGACACATGTTAGAACCAACCAATTATGACTAGTCAACATGCATGTGATTAATAATGAATAAAGTGCTAGCAAGTTGATCTCATATATGATTGGTCTTTTTTCTATTAAGGAGACAAAATTCCATATCCAAAATTATTGAACTTTCAATAAATAAAAGATAAGGAAAAAGATGATTTTTTGTAATATAATAAGTGAAACTATTATTTGTTATATAGAAATAATGGATATTTTTCTTTGAACTAGTGGCGTCATAACAACAACAAAATTTGTTGTTTGAACTTAAAGTGCTCCAAGGACTTACATGTTTGTATGTCAAGGGGGGGAAAAGGAAGATGGGACTTGGAAGAGAAAAAGGGCGTCAAAAAACAATCTTGTCAACATAAATGAACAATATGTCAAATAAATGTCAACAATACCAAATGCATGAAACGTCATATATTTCAATGTTCATAGATGAAATTGATGTTGAGAACATGAAAAGTGGAAATGAAAGAGATAAAAAAAGGTAAGAATCTTGAAATTTATTTTACTATTGTCCAAAGCATTTGAAGGTTTTACATAGAAAAGGTGTAACCAATTAAATAGTCATGTCCTTTCAAAGAGACCAATCCGAAACTTTTTTCCAATGATTAATAAAAATATATAGTTATAACCCTAATCTTATGTTATTTACATTCCCTCTAATTAGGGTTTAATTGATTATGGCATTCATTTCACTATATTTTAGTAATTAAATATTTCCACTTTATTTGTTACAATGTTTGAAACATGGTGGACAAGGAATTAAGTATCACAATCATCTAATTCAAGTTCAAGGTTTGATGTTACTCCCATTAACCTTATAAAATCTTCATGTTTTCCCCTTAGTAAAGCTTTTGTAAAAATGTTTACAACCATGCATTGGGTACTACAATATTCAATTTTAATTTCTTTTGCTTGCATTTGTTATCTAACAAAATGAGTTTATATATCAATGTATTTGCTTTTAAGTTCTCATATGAAACCTAGGAACATGATTGCAGTTTGATTGTATGAACGAATAATAATAGGATTGCCTTGTTTTTGACCCAAGCTTACAAATAGTTTTTATCCATATTTCTTCTATTGAAGTTAAAGATAAGGCCATGTATTTTGATTATGTGCTTAACAAAGCCATTGTTCTTTGCTTTTTACTTTTTCAACTTACAACTCCATTGGCAATGAAGGAAAATCTTGATGTAGACCTCCTTGTGTTGAAATCTCCTACCCAATCAACATTGGAATAACTAACTAGTGGATTGTTTGTTTTTGTATACATTAACCTCCTTCTTGTTGTTCCTTTTAAATATCTCATTATTCTTTTAATAGCAAGCTAATATTTATCTCCAAAATTTGATAAGTATTAAGCAACTGAACTTACGACAAATGTGAAGTCATGTGCTAATCGCATGCATCAAATTGCCAACAACATTTTGACAAGTTATATTCACCATTTTTGCCTTTTCTTCTTCAATTTTTGGTGAATCATCTTTGTTCAACTTTAACCCAACTTCCATTTGTGTAATTGTTAGATTACAAGTTTGCATTTAATTTGTTGTAATTTGCATTATCTTTCAAAAATGACATGTTTTGGACTTGCAACTTCTATGAAACCCAATTTTGCTAAGGAATCATGTTCTCATGTGTAATCATATTTGAAATTTGTGGATCTATGTTCTAAATTGATGATATCTTTCTTGTAACCTCAAGTAAAAATCACATTTTCTACATTGCTATATATTTACATTTACATTGTTTTATTGGACTGCATAAAAGTATTTATTTATTTTTCATTTTTTATTTCTAAAAGAAAATTACTTTGTTTACCTTTTTTTTTACACTTACACTTGCACAGATTGTAAATTAATTTCATTATGGGATTTACATTTACAAGTCCCAAACCATTTACATGCACAACACTGGTAAGAACCTCCTTGAGCACATTCTGTTTTTACTAGAAAATGGAATGATAAATGAACATCATGCTTAACAACCTTCATATACAAACAATGAGTTATGTGATTATGGATGAGTTTCATTCACTATGATGAAAGGTGATGGTTAACTTTGTCCATGAACAAAATCTTAATTACATAGACATTCATTTGAAATTTCCAATTTGTTATATGGTAAGTCTTAAACATCTTATGATTCATGTTGAGGTTGTTAGCAATTAGAAAATTTTCAATTTTCAGCTCTGCATAGTAAGGTTAAAAAAGATTGGGTCCAGAACTAGACACAATGGTATATCAAAAAATTTAAAAATTTGTTGGACAGAATAAAAAATTCTCTCAATTTTCAAAAAAAGTTATAACTGGTTTCACCTGGGTAACCCATTTTGTATGAAGTAGGTCCTACATAAAGGTCGATAGGTAGGAAAACAGGTGATTAGCTAAATAGGTGGTTCAAACACAAACCATCCATCCTTCATGGTGCTCTGGTTCACTCTGGTTGGTGTCAGGGTTTAGGGTTTAGGATTTAGGGTTTAGGGTTTAGGATACTAGATACCAGTGTTGTTTGGTTCTAGATTATAAAAGGCACTTTCAATTTTGGTTTTTAGTTTTCTTTTGTTTGATAAACCTCCCCTGCAATTTTGAGAATGGTTTTTTGGATTCATAAAGCCTTTGATTTTGGAGACTTCTGAAAGAAATTTGGAGCCCAGTCTGGTTTATTAAGATTGGGTTCACTCCCATCTACATGGAAACCTAACTAAAACTAATAATTTGTTTAAATAGGTACTCATGCTAATGGAATCGAGTGTTAGTGTAAGAGAAAATTAAGGAAGAACACAATCAAAAAAAGAAATCTGAAGAGCCTATGAAACAAGGTAATAGACAATGAAAAGGCACATTTTTATGTTTTTGGTTTGTTCTTTGGAGAAGGAGGGAAGTAGTGGCCCGGCAATCACATAAATGCTTGTTGACTAACCAATCTCACAATTTATTGGCAAAACTTCAACAAAAATGAAATAAAAAATGAAATGATTTTGGAAGGTTTCAATCAATCACAAGAAGTGAGAGGGAAAAAAGTCATCAGGTTTCTATATTTGCTTTTCAGTATATAGCAAAAATATATATGGAAGGATGATTCAAGATTTGAACTTCACCGCTGGTTTGTAGTGAGCCAGATTTGGCTAAATCTTTTTAGAGATGATGACCACATTTTTCTACATCTTCCTATGGATGAACACCACTTAGGCTGCCTGGAAAAGTTCAAAAGAAAAAGTTGTTCACTGGCTGAGTAAACAGCAAATTTTGTACATCTTCTTATGCGTGATCACCACTTAGGCTGCATGAAAAATTTCAAAAAACACTGTTGACTGGTTTAGTAAATGGCAAATTTTTGTACTTCTTCCTATGGATTCCTTGGATAGCCTTGGGTGAACACCCACACTGGTACCACGATAAAAACTAAAAACCATTGTGTTGTTATTAGAATCAGATGCACATACTCATTGGTTATCAACCTGGGTATATACCCAAGTACTCATCAGGGGTGAAAAAAATAATAAATCAGTTTCGGTATATAACCTTGGTTCTCAAAAGTTTAAAGAATCACCTTTTTAACCAACTGGTTCTTTGTTGATTCTTTCATGAAATTTGAAGGTTCTTTTATGTTTTTTGAAATAACAAGGACCAATGGTTATCTGATTCTAATTGTTTTCAACAAACCAGAATCAACATTTCTTTAATTTTGGAACACCACCACAAAATGTGGGTGCACATTGGTCTCAGTTCCCTAGACCAGTCAATTCCTTATTTCTTCAATAGTCGCAATTCATTATAACCAGTGAATTCACTCAAAATCCAATGAAATCATTTGACGTACATGGACATTTTTTGTTGTAATGAAAATTTTTAAAAAGTAGAAGCAATGATTCTTTGATTTGAAATTTGCAAAGAACCAAAGTTCCTAGAACCACACAATGTTGGTAAAAACATTATGGTTATTTCATCCCTAGACCAAATAAAGGTCTCTGAGTCCAAATTTAATATTTTTTGCGTTTCAAGAAGTTGAAGGTACTAGTTTAGGTGCTAGTTTACCCTGGTCACTTGGGTGACCTAGCACCTACATTGGTACCATGAAACTGGTGTTGGGTGACTCTCACTTTTTGGAACTTAGAACTAGTGGGTAAGGATTGGGCATATGTATTCCCTTGATTGATGGTTGTCAAAATTACAAAACTAGTTTTCATCCCTAACCAAGGTTTCAATAAAGTCAAAAAAATAGGTCAAAGAACTTACCTTATATTGTGGGTTCGTTGCTAATTCCAAAACTTGGAACCATCAAATATTAATAAACTATAATCAAAGGTTCTTAATAGAATCACCCAATATTGGTAAAAACCATGTTGTGCATGTATATTTTCAACTACCAAACATGTAAGTGCAAATGTACAAGTTGAAATTATGTAAATCATTTTAGGCCTTATAAAAACAATGTAAATGTAAAAAAAATTATTCTTACATTTACACATCATGTAAATATTATGTAAAAAGGGAAAAAACCAAAAAATGAAACAAAGAAGATATAAAAATATGTAAACTTCAATTTAATTCACTTGAAAGTTTAGAAACATTCATATTTAGTGTTGAATTTTATCATGGAAGTGGCATATTTATAAAAATGACAATAGGGCATAGGAGTTCAATCAAAATTTTAAAATTCCATTGTAAATTGAACATAACACTACCAAAATAATGGATACATGTGCCAATTTTGTACACAATCTTTTACATGATCTTCAATTTCATTGGGAAATTCTACATTTATCACATCTAGTATGTTTTCTTTAGACCTGCCAAAACCCATCCACATCTTGAGGTCCTTTCTTAGCCTCAAAAGTAGTAGTGGGATATTAAACCATTTTTTATACGAGAAATTGGGAAATCCAAGTTTTTCGCACCAACTCAATATTAATGATAGCTTATGAAAATGCTTACATATATATATATTATTTATTTATTTATTTTCTTTAATAAGATTACCATGTATCGTTAAAATTGCTTTAACTAAATATGTAATTATCAAAAATTGTCCTTCATGCGTTGACCACCAAAGAAAAAGGTCCTTTCTTTCTTTCAATCGCACATCAAATGTGCAAAAGCATAATAATTTTTGTCAAACTTACACTTACACACATAATTCCCAAATAAATTAATTTAAGGTGTGCAGTTTGCAAATTTAAAAATAATTCATGATGTATTTCGAACAAATTTTGAAAAAAAACACTTACTTGTTCAAAACAAATCACATCTTCAAACACTCTTACTCCAAAAATAGCACTAATGTTACACACAACTTCTTGCATAACACTTGTAGAAGCATTCAACCATCCATGGAGTCCTTGGCATAAATTCTTAAAGGTTGGGAAAAGGAATTAACTATCATATGCACTAAAATCTCAAAATTTTAAAAGTTATAAGCCTATTTTCCCACTAGACTTAAGTTCTTGAATTAGTAATCCAACATGAAATAAACATGTTATGGGTTTTAGAAAGCTTGAAAAAATCCATGAAATTGAGGAAGGGTGTAAACATAGTAGTCATTTGCTTTCACATGTTAACACCAAGTTGTTTCACCTTGGTGTGCATATCCATGTTTTCAACATCAACTTTTTCTTATAACTATGGTTTGTTTAGCGCAAAATTAGCACATATTTAGCACATATTGACATGGGCCATTCCCTTTTACCCCCTTGGAAATCATCAAAGGGGTGTTCATTTGTTACCCAAATTCCAACCCATTGTTTTTTGCTTTCTACCTTAATTAGTCCACCAATTATTCCCAAGTCAATTCCTTCCAACAATCATCTTATAACTATAATGTTTTTAATGTAGTGAAACCAAATAGGAGGTGGGGCCATGTTCGTTTCACCTAAAATATCTCACTCCCACTACCTTCTACCTAAAATAACATAATCAACACAATGTAAGAGGCTTTATCGAGTCTTACCTAGCATAATCTTCCCCTTTTAACAACTCCCTCCCTTGTTTTTTTTTTTTTCATATATGTTTCAAACAACAATCCTACATCTATCTACCCCTCATTTCTCCCTCCACTTAACCAACTAGAACCTTAAACCAAAACGCATTCATGCAAGTATCATCATATAAGAAATTCAGCTAGTCTTTACACAAAACAATTTTCACATCTCCAAAAAAAAGGTCATGATGCATTTTTCAACCTTGAACCTCCCACCCCTTTCTCTAACATGGTTTCTATATTGACCTCTTTTGTTACAATCCTATTTCCTAACTGCTTACATTTCTAAAATTCTTTGCCACACCCCAAAATAACCTTTGATACCCTACATCTACCTGACAACCCCTTAATTCTTTTTCTTTTACTTTCACAAGAAGGCAAACCATCATTTTTTGTTCGTGGGCCCAACAACTTCCCATCCAAACTCCTTTTCCTTTATTTACCTACATCTTTTACCCAACAATAGACCTAGGTACATTTGTCACCAAAAGATAGGGAGAGAGTTAGAGAGAGAGGTATGCAGAAACACAGAGATAACCAGCCATGGTGAGCGTACAGACCCAACAAGATCCGAGCTGCCTGATGTTCTTATCTGCACCACACCCCACTTTAACCACTCGCGGAACACATCAACACACAACATTCTGATCCTTGCACAAAAATGATTTACTCATATGAAGATCAACACATCGGATCGCTAAGTGTAGATCCTTGTGCCTCACACTAGATTCACAACCCGGCAATTGTCTCATGCCCGATCTCCGATGCACATCATCATGGATCCAACAGGAACTTCAGGTGAGGCCTTCGAGGTCAGATCCCTCTACGTTCACTCGGTCCTCTGAGCCGCTAACCCACACCTTCTAAATGCCTCTATACATTGCTCTCACTCTAACATCTGGACACCCAAAACCCAACGGCCATCAATTCTAACAACCTTCTGAGACACTGGACCCAGATCAACAGATACCAAGCTCCCATTGAAACCACACATAGTGACAGCTTCTTAAGCACAGGTGACGACTTATAGCTGCAGATCCCTCCTTTCACTTCTGCTCTCCAACAACATGTTGCTGACCACAACCCATCTGCGATGCAAGCTCCTACAGACACACATTCCCATTGACAGAAGTTCACTCCCTCTTTTATAAGTCCATAAGTCTAAGGCTCGAACCCCTCAGATCTCTCATCACTCTTCGGCATCACCCTCCATAACAATTGCATCCAGAGATTACACAGCCGCTCAGCAAGACACTGGCGCAGCGAAAGAAAATCAACAATAAGCTAAGCAACTGCCAAAAGAACCACAAGAGAGAAAAAAACTAGACTAACAACCCCCAATGCTCTCTCAGTCTGCCAATCCTCTTCATCAAGAGTGCCACCGCCTCCCTCCAAAAATTCCAACCGTTACATCCTTGGGTTCCAGCTCAAGCTTTCCCATGCACCATTACAAGCTTCACGTCCCAAAATCATAAAATCGCCACCTTCATTAAGTCCGTTTTTCGACGGGTTTAATCTCTTAAACCCATAAACCAAAAAGATCAGATTCCCTAATCCAGGAGCCGTTATCAGGTTTCCGTTCGGCCACCCCGTAACCGGTCACACATTCACCTAATTTTCCACCATTCACCTTTAATAACCTTTATGAAGTCCCCCCACTTGAACAACCACCATCACCACCTCTTGATGATCCCACCTCCATCCTCTAAAAGTGTTGTTGACTTGATAATATCTTGATAAACTTGTTCATCCATCACCCCCTTCATCTAACTTGCCTTCTCATGATGTACCAAAATATATTTTTGTTAATCCTTAAAGATCACACTAACACCATCATTTTCTTTTTCTCACACTCCTTCATGCTCCACTCATCATTTTAGGAAAAAAGAAAGGTCAGTAATGATTTTCCTCCTTCTTAACTTCATGAATCTAAAATACTATTATTGTCTTAATTTAACCTTAATTGCTAAAAACCTTTGGAAGCATCCTCCACCCTATTCGTACATGTTTATCCAACATGTTTAGTTAGTCCAAGCCAAGGATAAAATAAGCCTACCTTATCTTAATCCAACTAGCCTATCACCCCCCTCCTCCCCCACCCTTTACACTAACTAAGTTATCCGCCCTCTAAATCCAACTAGGATAAAAACCACACAAACACCTTAACCTACTCCCTTAGACCCAAAGTTACCCCAAAACTTCTTTAATCGACTTACATTTTCCTAATCAAAATCAAGTCATGCTAATTTGGGCCCACGGCTATGGAAGTAGGCATGTAGCATCAAATTGAAGTTACACATGTAAATTCAAACAATAAACAACCATGGTAAGAAGGATTTCTTCAAACAATGTTTTTTGAAAAAGGACAACTTGTCACCAAAAAGAGAGGGTGCAAGATCAAACAACACCCTGACCTACTATATGGGTCTAAGCAATGTTGTAATTTTTGAGCTTTTGGGACAAAACACAACCACTGATCCTTTCCCTCATATTTCGTCTCTGAGTGTTCCTATATGCATTCTTTGATCAAGAATCAGACACAAATTCTAAGCATACAAATCGGGAGAATAGAATTGCAGAAACCAACGCTCACATCTCGCATTCACAAATTTTGCCAGAGAGTACAAGCTTCCTGACTCTAGAATACTCATCAAAGTTCAAACTCCTATTGAAGTCTAGCCCTTCATATGTGCATCATCATCTGCTTGGCCAAGTTGCTGGCGCAGCGGAAAATTCTAATAACCAGCCAAGTCCTTTAAAACAAAACTCTCCACTTTGCATTCCCAGAGATAACCAGAGAGTACAAGCTTCCTTACTCCAACATGTTCCTCAAAGATCAAACAACTACTCAGCCAAAAATTGTCCCCCAAAAACAAACTTCTCCATCCTTTTCAGTTTTTCCCTTCAGCTTCCATCACAAGCTTCCCTTCGCCGTCATTCCCTCCACTTCGGCTCATCAATGCAACTCCACTCCTCACCATCATTCGCGTTGCCTTCCTCCTGTACAACAAATCACACACATCCAGAGAGAGACCTCCCCATGCTTTCCATGCACACCGTCACTAACCCCCACTCCCCAAATTGATAAACCTCGCCGCCTTCATTAAGAAGGTTGACAGCAGGCTTAACTCTTAAACCCTTAAAATGAATTTGGCATTCACACTACAGAGACCATCAAAGACCAACTGTTTGGTCACTTCCTTTCCGGTCACAAACTAACTTGGGATCAAGCTTCAAAGCTAACCTAACATCCATATATTTTTGCAGGTGTTTAAAGGGAAAAATCTTTTGGTTATGAATAACACCAAGTTTCTCAAAAATAGTTTCTAAATTTCATTTTACTTCTTGTAAGGAATTTTGCTTCCAAAAAAAGTAGAAATCACACTTATTGTTACTTTTTGACATTTCTTGGTAGGTGTGCACAACCTTGTTGCCTTCAATAGTCCTTGATTGTGACCTTATATTGCCTTCTACATCACCAAATCCTACAACATGTGCATTGATAAGTTCAAGATGCTTGGTTTCAACTTGCCATTTCATAAGACCTATCCTAAATGATGTGTTGTATGCAATGATTCCCTTTTTCCCTTTTGTCTTTTTTCCAATTAAATTATGGGGGACAACATGTGGAAAACAAATAGTGCATTTCAATCATTGTATTTGGTCATAATCAAGTTGATCCCAATTGCTCATAACAAAAAAATGTCCATGGAACAAACTTCCAACTCCAAGTAGCCCAAAACTTGGTTTGCTTATGTAACATCAATAACGATTCTACTTGATCCCTATCCATGTTAACAAAAACTTCAATGTTCATATTGACACAACTAGTAGATGAAAAAGTTCCCTTAAATGGATTAACTTTAAGCAAAGATAATTACACATGATTTCATTCATTTGGCAATGGGTTTAATGAAACCTCCAATCCCACACAATATTTTTCTTGTCTTGCCATAGTCTAAACACACAAAAAGGGAATCAAATTTCTGATCAGAATTCTATAACTATTTTAAATCAAATCAATACATGCATCTAAAAGGATTTTTTATTGCAACTTTAATTATTGTGAAAAATTGTTGTTGCTAAAAATTTAATAGTTATGGAAAGCTACTATTGGTGCTTGGTAAAGCTACCTTTGTTGGACTTGTTAATGAAACTTGTTACTACAAAAATTATTATTATTTCCACTATTGTAAGAATTGTTGCTCTTGTAGGAACTATTCTTGTTATTAACATTACAAGTGTTTTATTCTACCTTGCACACACATCCACCCCTTTTCATAAGAAGGCCAAGAGCTCACCAAAACATACATTTTACACACCAAAAACAAACCATGAAAAGGTGACCAAAATGGTCATAAAATTTGACAACAACGAAAAATGAGTACATGATGGACAAAACAACCAAAAAACACAAAAAAAAGATCACTTGAATAATAAACAATGATGGTGACATAAGAATGTTCTTCATTCTTCACTTTGTGCCTAAACACACATAGAAACATGCACTCATCAAAACCATGATGAAGGGCACCTAAACACAAACAACAAGACAAAAACGACAAAAAATCTAGAAGACCAACATAGGTTAGAAGATGGTGACATTCCCTTGAAAAGAAAATGATGGCAATGGCAATGCAAGAGTGCTCCTCATTTTGTTGTTTGGTGCTTACACACACAAATAAAACAAACTAAAAAAAGGTCCCAAGAAAAAAATGATGTTCACTTGAAGAGAATTTTTTTTTTAATAACGATAATAAAGACATAAGACTACTCCTTGCTTTGTTACTTTGTGCTTGCACACACAAATAAATTATACCATAAAAGGCCAAAAAGGATGATCACTTGAGGAGCTAAAAGAATATGTTGATGGTGATGGTGACATAAGAATGTTCCTTGCTTTGCTACCGGTGCTTGCACCCACAGACATGACAAACAAAATGGTCTAAAGAATAAACGCAAACCAACCAAGACCAACCAAAAACACATTTAAAACAACTAGGCTTTGTTATTATGTGCCTTTACACAAAGAATACAAATTAAAATAACATCTATAAAAAAAACATGACCAAAATTGATTGAACTTTGCTATCCTATGCCTACACACAAACAATATAGACCATAAAAAAGTCCCAAAAAAGAAAATCATGACCAAGAATGACAAAAAAAACACATAGACCAACTAAGCCTCCCAAATGGTTTCTACGCGCCTACATATTCACACAAACCAAACATACTGAAAGGAGAAACACATAGACCAACTTAGCCTCCCAACTGTTTTCTATGTGCCTATACACACACACACACATCATGTGTTTTTTTTTCGAAATGACAAAACAAATTATCCTTTCACTTGGACATGCCAAAGATGCTTGGAACTCCCTATAGGCCAAATTTCAACTATGATCAGAGTCCACCTTGAGTGTCATTATTTGTTCAACGAATGAACCCATTGAAGAAGAAGAGGTCATTGTAAACCTTAAGTTTGCAAAGCAATACACAACCATAGAAGGTCATATAAATGTATATATTTATATTTATTTTACATGCCCAAAATTAATTGTACAAGGCCATGTAAGTGTTTGTACGTGTAAATGTGTGTAAAGAAAATTATTTACCCATAAAAAAATTAAGTGTAAATGTAAAAAAATTTGATGTGTAACTATAAATGATTTACATTTACATGAGCTTTACATGCTATATATATGGCTATTAACACTTATATGCACAACATTCATAAACATTGATTTATAAGTTATAAGTGGGTATGTACATAAGTTTTCTAAGCATATAAAATCAAAATCACCTAGTATCACTTTATGAAAAGGCTTTAGATTATTATTTTCTTATACTGAAATTACCATCACACTTGTTCATACCCAAAGCTTTCTTTTTTGATAGAGTTGTATCCATATATTATGTGTGAAGATTTACTTTTTTGCTTTGGTTATGTATATGTCAAGTTTAATAAAGTTCTAAAAAATTTAGGGTTCTGTGTTTGTTCAAGAATGGTACGAGTTACACATTGTCATGTACTTTACAATTAAACAACTTCTTTAGCTTGTTGGTTTAGGATCTTTGTTGAATTGTTTTTTCTCATTTTAGATAAAATTTTGAATTTGTGAATATATTTGATACTCATATGCAGAATCATACCAGTTTGTATGAGGTTATCTATTCATATTCATTGGTGTGGCTTGTGTCATTGGCCAAAGTGTGAACCCATTATAAAATAGGGAAACTCCAACATGTGAACATTGTTTTGCAATGTATCGATTTTTTTAATAGCCAAATATGAAAGGAAATCAGGCTTGAATTGAATAATAAGCCTTCAAGTGTTACCACGTTCTCAACTGATTTTTCCTTCCAAAAGCTGGTTTTTTGGAATTTATTTGAATTTTCAGCAGCAGAAATCACTTAAAAATCAATATCTCCCACATTCTGAATCCAAATCTTATCAAATAAATTCCATCAAATCCTGCTCATCCAGATTTTCTGACAACACCAATTCCAATTCCAGCAAAAGTTTCAGCTACAATTTTATTTTATTTCAGTGAAAAAACCATTCAATATTCAAGAACTTTTATAAAGCAAGGCCAAACACCATGAAACCATCCTAATGCACCCCTCCTCCTTGAGAGCTTTCCAAAGAGACTAAGGACATGATTTGAAGCATCCCAGTTCAATGGATCTCATAAATTCAAACAAAACAAGCAAACTACCTTCCTTCATAGATAGATACTCAAGATATTTCAAAACATTTAGGTTATTATATAGACCCTCTTGATATGTTTGTTTGAAGAACACTTAAATACTCATGTTTTTGCTCATTGTGTAAATTGGAAAAACTTTGATAGCAATACCCAACTAATATGTTAAAATAAACATACTCACCCAACTTTAGGAAAAATGTCAAATTTTGTTGGGTTGCTTCTAAGCATTTGAAATCTCTTATCCCCAGACTAAATTAGGGTATTTGAGTCCAAATTTGACATTTCATCCGTTAACAAGTATCTCTAAGATGCCTTACTGAAGAAGGTCAAGGTACTAGTGAATGTGCTTGTTCACCCTCACCCACATGGACGATTGCCACTTAGGCTGCAAGAAAACCTCTTAGGAATTTCATATTGTATGCAGTGGGTGTGTTGTAACAACACATAACTAGAGTAGCTTGTGCCGGCCTGTGTGAACACATATTTATTTTTCACATTTTGAGAATTCAAAATTTCTAAATTCAACAATGTGAACACATTTACAACACAACTGAATTTTGGGAATTGGTTTGAATTTCCAGCAACAAATTTCACTCAAAAATCCATATCTTTTCATGTCTTAGCTCTGAAAACTGTGAAATAAACTTTATTAAATTTGACTTGCCCGAGGGCTTTCCAACAACACAAAGAACCCCCCAACTCCAATACAAATTTCAGTTTCAATTTAATTTAGTTTTCATTGAGAAAATGATTCAATATTCAATGGCTTCCACATCATAGCTTGAAACACTCGCAAACCAAGTCAGTGCACCCTTACTCATTGAGAGCTTTCCAAAGATACCAAGAGCTTCTTGGCATGAAGTGCCCTGGTTTGGGAGATCTTAACATGACAAAACAAAAACAAACTACCTTGCTTCATAGATAGATATTTCCTTTGTCTCATGAGCAAGTGTGATTTTTGGGCAGGTTTACAAAAATTGTAAAGTTACCAAGTCTGGCTTTTGTATTCACTTTATCGTCACATAAAACCCATGGGCACTACCAAAATAAGGGTTGAGAGCAAGCCCAATTTCAGTAATGCCATTGCCCTCAGCCTTTTACCCTACAAACACAAATTTCCAAAAAATCAAAATTCCAGAGCACCATCAAATCAGTGTTTTTTTGGTTGGTTAGATAAATCCATAATTATATATATATATATATACATATAACCCTAAGACCTAAACCCGTATATATATATATATATATATATAAGTGCTAAAATAAATTTATAAATAAATAAAATAGCCATTATTTAGCCAGAATGTAAGAAAATCGCCAGATGTCTATACATGGTTCAAGTAAATAGCCAAAAAACATTGCCTCAAATCACTGGTTGAGTAAATAAACAGCAAATTTTGTTACAGTTGTGTCCTTGCACAGAAAGCGGGAAAATAAAATGACGTAGTTTGCTGAGTTTCAAAGCGGGAAAAGCAGGATTGTCGCCTGCAGCGTCTTTTCGCTCGCAAATCTCGTGCGTCAGTGTCGCATTCTTGCGCACCTTCCGTCTTCTTCTCCCGTCTTTCCACTTACACAATACTTCCTCTCCTTCACCTTCTCGTTCGCTTTCCATATTTGTCTTTTCCTGCTCCACTTTACACTTGCACACAGGCATCAATTTGTTTCCGCTGTTTCTTTTTCTCCCGTCTTCTATTTTGATGCAAAATCAGTTCTTTCAGTTCTTTCTCCTTCGTTGTTAGCTTTCCTCTTCTTGTGTTTTCACATTTCGTTGCCTCTTTTTTGTCGCAACCCATTCAGCTGCTATCATTAACAGCCTCATCGGAGTTTGTTGTCGTTTTTGTTGCTGTGGTGATGGTGGTAGGTGTAGTTTGTAGTTTTAGTTTTTGTTGGCGTAGTGCTTTCTGTCAATTGTACTTGCTTTCAGGACGGACAATTCTCTCTCTCTCGGGTTTCTCGTAAGTGGCTCTTCCCGGATTTACGGGCGTTTCTGCAATGCCAGCATCTTTGTTCCTAGACGGTGCTCCATTTTTTTGGTGTAAAGAACTGGTAAGTTGAAGAACATTGTGGAGTTTGTCAAGTGAGAGAGGGGAAATGGCTGGTTTCTTTACATTGCCGGAGCTTCGAGCGGAGCTTCAAACTATGGGGCACGATGACATTCCCGACGATTTGATCTGCGCGTTTCTGTCGCAACTCCAGCTCACTCAGGTGCCTGCTGATGAACCTAAACAACCGACGACGGCGAGAGCCAAAGTTTTGCCTGTTTCGAAGAATCCCAAACCTTATGTGTATGGTTCAGATGCATACCATCCAAGCCATGGTGCGTTGCCAAAGTCTTCTTCTAGGTCAGGTAAGAATGTATCTATCTCTCCAGCACCCATCATCCCCACCCAATCTTTGAAGCCTTTTTTCTCCTCGGAATTGTTTCTGGCGGGCTTGAGAACTTCCAGAGCACACAATTGCTCCAAATGGGTAGTAGGGCCATAACTCGAGGAGAGCAATGCACGTACAATTTGTTCATAGCCTTAGCTACCGTATGTTGTAGGTCGTACATGATTGATTCTTGGCCCACTATCTTTCTGCTTCTTGAGAAACTGCTGCATCATTCTCTCTAGCCTGACGTCAGTTGTTGCTTCAATGGTTGTGTTCTTGCAGGTGCTGTGAGTAGTAGAGGCTTGCCTGAATGGGAACCTGATTACCTCATTTCTGCTTTTCATGGCAAGTGGGAAGAAGAATTTAGTTTGGGATTTCAAATGGATCCACATCGAGACTGGGGGGGGTTTTCAGGCAAAAACAGCATCAGAGGCAATGCCAGTTTTCCATCTATTAACCCCAGCACCCAAGCCGAGCTTGATGCAATTGACTGCAAGCAGCAAGTTTTCAAGGAATGGAAGGCCATCACGACCAGGGAAAGTGACCAGAAAACTGTAGTTTCCTGTACAGTCGACAAACTATTGGGAGAATCAGTTGCCTCAACTCAGTTGGCAGCAGTGGGAGTTTCTTGCAAGCCAGGTAAAAAAACAGAACCCTCTTCTTTTCTGTGACTGAATGAATTTTTCAGGATTTGTTGCCATGGAGAAACCTCTGTATGGCAATGACATATGATTCAACTGTGCAGATGAGGCCAAGGAGAATTATGGGGATATGATGGGGACCAGTCAAGAAGCTTTGGTTCGGCAGGTCCTACAACCATGTGAGGACCTCATGCAGGAGCTGTGTCCATCAGGGAAATCTGTTAGGAGGACTAATGAAATCCAGGACAAGCAGTATATGTGCAGTGATGCAAGACCAAAATGCCCATGGGAGCCCATGAAGGTGACTGAACAGATTGGTTCTTGTGTTGTGTTTTGTTCCATCCCTCTCCTCTAGAGTGGTAAATTGTCATCAATTTGTCAGGGTGGCAATACATAATACACAATTCCTCAAAATGATTGAGTGTGCCATATTTTCTTCTCATACATTTGGCAACCTCCATGATTGTAAAGTGCACAGAGAAATGTGTGCTTACAGTATTCAACCACTGCAGAGAGTATATCTGGACTAACCAGATCTATTCGTTTTGCAGGACCCAGAGGAGTGTACATCTGGCTCTCTTTTGCACTGCAAATTGGCAACTTCCACAAACATAGCAGAAACAGTTGGTGCTGCATCAGAGTCTGCATGTAGGCAGGATGACTATATTAGTAGTCAAACACATTATAACTTCAGGGCTGTCAAGCCTGCATGCCTTACAGAAAATTGTCTCATGGCAGTCAACTGCAAACCCACAGATCGGGCCAGCCTGATGGATGTGTCCAACTATGGCCAAAAGAAGTGCAGGAGGACTGCAAGCTGTTGGGTGCCCAATCATGAGATGGATGGCTGGGAGATTGGTGGATTGGTTCTGGAGAAGTCCTGCTTGAAGTATGCTGAGGGTTGCTCTGGTTCTGTCTCAAAATCATCTAGACGGGTATGTTCTTGACTTCAAAATGTGATGTTTTGACATATAATGACAAGCATTCTTCAACTTTGTGTGTACTGTGAAATAGAACCTGCCAGAAGAATCTCCTTACTAATGGAGACCTTTGCGACCTCAATGGAAACAAGCAGGAGAATCCAATTTGCAAGATAGTATCAGCAAAGATCTGCACTTTGTGTTTATTACCTTAAATACATGCATTGAAGAACTGAACATGAAATCAGAGGTGCAATCAGCAGTTTTTGCTATGACCAAAAGAACAGAAGTTGACTTCATTCTTGACCCTGTTTCTGGCTTTGCATCTGGTGGCAGTCAACTAACAGGAGGGGACCTGGCACACATCAATGTACAGCATATCCTGAGTCACAAAACTTCAAACTTGATCTGTCCTTTGGCCCAGCTATTGAGAACCCTCTCTTTGACTCAGAAAGGCATTTCAGCTGCAAAGCACCCTGTGGGTTGCAAAAGTGTCCACCAAGCACACAGACTGATTCAATGCAGGTACTTTTAAAGCCTAAATCATCAAATGTAATGGAGGTTCGCAGAACAAAATGTGCTCAAGAAATCCATATAAATGAGGACTCCCCTATCAAACATACAATCTCCATCCATAGCCCTTCACCTTCCAAGAAGAAGCAAGCTCCTTTCAATCGTTCAAGTATCAAGGAGAACCTGGACATGAAGCAAACACCTTCTCCTTCCAAACATTCTAGCCATAAGCAGAGCCCCTTTTCCCCATCCTCGCAGAGAAAGAGGTACCAACAGGATGTGTCAAGCCAGTCCCCAAGCTGCAAAACTGCAACAAAGGGCTGTGATGCAAGTCCTACAGGTCAGAAAAGATGGCTTCTTTGATTTATCAACACTTCACCAGTAGTAGTGTTTAGCAAGGACATAGTGATGGAGTTCCTCTGAAGGTGGAATTACTAGTTTGTGTGATTAATGAGGCAAGAGTAATGAAATAAATCCACCTTTTATTTTGAACTGTCCTTGCTAAGGCTTAATGCTTTGATCTTGGTGGATTCATCTGTCATTTACGGGAAATTCTATTTGCTCAAGATGTTAAATTTTTAGAGGTAATCTCATGTCATGTGTTACTGGAACAGTTGGCAACACCAAGAGCCAGTCTAAGGGAAGAGGTTTCTCCCAGATTGAAAGGCAGGAAATGTCACCCCCTCAAAGGTCAACCCCTCTAAGAGGAGGTAAAATAGATCGTGTGGCAAGGTATTTTTCCTCCTCCTCCACTGTCCCTATCTAAACATTGACCTGGTGTGATGTATACATCCATGCTCAGATGCCTGCCACCCATGGACCTAGTTGCATATGGTGTTAGAGTTTTCATTGCTGCTAACATAGTACGCCAGCAGAGAATGGAATGAGCAAGACAATAGAGTTCAATTGCCTTCTGCCTCTAAAATAGTTGTTCTTTGTGAACAACAGCTGAGCTCAAAGACTTGGTGACTGTAACAGGAACTGGTGTAATGAGTCATGCAGATGCAGAATGAAGATGTAATGTTAAGGTTTTGATGCACACCTGCAGTAAAAGTCTGCTGTTGACACAGATTGGAAGTTGGGTTAACAGATTTGCAGAGATGCAGGAGGTGTGGAAGAATGATTCCTTTTTGAGATCAACTGCGACTAAGCGCAGACCCCAGAGCTTCCACAGAATATTTGCAACCCTCCATGCCATTGAGGCTTCTGAGCAGAGGTAACATGCTGGAACCTGCTGAATCTTTGCTGTATGACAGGTTCATTGGGCTTAGTGAATTACTCTGGTTGCAAGCACATAAACAGATTCTCCTAATAGTATGGTCACAATAACCACTTGGGTATGCTTTGTTACATGACCATGAACCTTTGTTACACAATCATATCTAGATAGTTCAGGAACTAGGTTTACCTTCCCAGTAGAAGCATGATTAGAGTATTTTGGGAACCAAAGCTTCTTAGCCTGATTGCTCTGTGCAGGTCTTACAAACAACAGGAACTTTCAAACAAGAATCTCAAGTAAAAGGAGCATGTTTCTCCTTTCCAGAGTCCTGTATTCTCCTCAGATGTCCAGATGTCAGGTGATATTTGTATGCCCATGGGCTGCTACTGCTCACCAAGAATATTAGCAAAGGTCCGATGCACTACTGCCTCTACATTGGCACCCTGAGGTTCTCTCAGACACGAACACGATGAGTAGATGAATGCAGCTGGGAAGGGACACACTTGCATCAATACGAAGGTACAACATTGCCATACCAAAGATGGTATGTTATATGCATGTCATACTGGAGCCAGGATGCAAATCTACTACTGCTGATAACTTAGCTGGAGGGGAGAAAAAGAACATGCATGCCCCCTAAATGTGATGAGTCCTCTGTTTTGTGCTTCTTGATGATTTCTCAGTCTAGACAATATTGTACAGGCACTACACAAACCTGGTCCAGTGATTAGGATTATACATTTTGATATGTTCGCAGCCAGAAAGAAGAATCTGCCAAAGTGATTGGAGAATGAAGTTCCCTAGTTGGACACTGGGAATCCAATTGCTCACATCACTATATTGAACCACACTAGTCTTATTGGTTTGCATGCCAGATACAAGTCTACACAAGCATTCTTACATTTTAAATGTGGATCATCCTTGAGCACTACTACCAATTCATTTGATTCAATCACAAGAATGCTGTGTTCTTGTGTGTGTGCACTGGATGTGAGAGATGTCAGAATTCTCAGTCTCCTGAGTGGGCCTTTCTCTCATTACAACAATGTGTGGGTCCTGCTGTTGTAGACAGTGTACTCAGTCAAGATGCATTGTCCTGAGATAAAAGCAGTTCCTTGCATCTTGGTGACAAATTCACCTATCTTAATTCAAGAATTGTTCACAACAATTTTGAAAATATAATGATATTTATTGTCTCTCCATATTCAATTGTGATCAAAACCTTCTGCTTCACTCTTGAATACAGATCATTGAAGATATATGAGCTCAACTACTGGATAAAAGAAGATTCTAGTCACAAATTAAAAAATCATGTAAGCAAAGTTCCAAATTCTTCCATGCATAACAACCTGTACACCACTCCTCTCAAGAGAAATTGCCCCTGGTTATTCACTTGTGATCGTTGGAAAAAGTACATAAAAGAATTGAAACCCTTTTTTTGTCACAACATTCATTTCAAACTGCTACATGCAAACACTGAAGGTACAAGCTGTCAACAAGGTTAGGGCAATTCCAAAACCATGTGTATCATTTCAACTTGTCAACTAATGCATGCTGATGTAAAAGAAAATATGTTACCATGGCAAGCTCTATCAAGAATCCAGATCTGCTGGGGACAATTTAATCTCCAACATTGTCAGATAATTCTCAACCAGTTGTTTCCTGCTTCTCTGCTTCATCAGCTGGCACTCCATGCTTGCTGACTATGGGCCTGGCAATCCACCCATAACCGAAGAGACCATATCCAAACTTGTATCATGGTCAAGCAAATTTGGCAACTGCTATGGGACTTCTTGAGTCACTGACATAAATGAAGTGATATCCAACATTACTTAAATCCAAAGCAGTCAGTGACATACAACATATATAGTGAAACAGTATGAGCAACTGTTATTCCATGTGTGAAGGGTTACATTACCGTACCCAATGCCTCCTTAGAAGTTCATCAGCTCTTCTGGACATCTCTTTCTTCACAACACACATGCAGGATATCTGTCCTGTGCACATTCATAGCTTAACTGCTGCCTGGTACTCCCATGCCAGGACCTCGCCCAGTTCGTTCCAGCCTGTGAACCAGTCATATGTCAATATAAGACTAATCTATGAAGAGCCACTCAGATTCAAATCAATAGTTGTGCATATGGGGGCAAACCCTGCCAATAATTAGGTATATCTAACAAGCCCGGGTTAAACCAGGAACAAGTTCCTGGGTACAACTGCATGATGAAATGTCAACAGCCCTTCACATGTAAAGCTGCAACCAAATATTGCTGGCTTGCCACAGTCATCCCAGTGTAACTTTGTGGTATGAAAAACAAAGTAAATGGGGCAGATTCATTCATGAGAAACTATGGAATTTCACTTACGTTGGTGCAAGGCGGCCTAGACTCGTGAGCTCAGTTCCAGTCCCTGCTTCAAAAAGACGGCCATCAATGTCCAAATTATATGCCTTGCCTGGGGTGCCTGGCAAGCCCCGCTGCTTCAGTAATTCCAAATCTCTCCAATGCAGCTCCCTTCCATTGACTAAAACTCCAGTCTTGCCATTCGAACAGTGCCTTGCCATTGGGTAGTTCAAGACTTCAATAAATGGCTGCATAAACACCAGAATCCTGATGAGTCCAGCAAGGACAAGAATGCCATCATTTCAGAGCAGTAGAAACATATGAATCCAACTCACTTACAGGGATCATTCCAAGGCAAGGTCCACCCATCACACCCCAGAAACCTGCTCGTACATCATACCTGAAAATTAAAAGGATTCCCACAGTTTAGCATATAGAACCCCTCTAAAAGTCCACTCATAGTCTGATATAGAGTGGGACCAAAACATTTCAATTCATGCCCTTTTCTGCTTTGAGCTGGCTGACACCCACAGTGAGTGGTTTTCTTCGTCACAAATAAACTTGATAGTAAGTTTCATTGCAAGTCTATCATAGACCACATACAACTTAACCTTGATTCTCAAACCTAAGCATGACTTTTCTTTCTTATGGCCTGCAAGGTGCTGCAAGATGATAGGTAACAAAATAGAGATGAAGTCATACCAGTAGGAACCTGGATGTATTGGTCCAGCAAGATCCTCAGCCTTTTTCACTACTATATCAGGCACTGCATGACTATTAATGATCACTTTGCGACGGAATTGACTGACACTCTTGCCTTTTCTTAGCTCCTTCACACTTTTTTTCAGAAACCCCGCAAAACCCTTGAACTCTTCATGCTCTTCATGATTGAATTCTGGAGTTTCAAATTGCTCAACTGCTAGAGGGTCTACTGTTAACATGAGTGAGGAGGCCCTCCCATCATCTTCAGAATCACTGCTTGATTCCAAATATTTCAGAACCTGGGGAGGGTGGCCATCTTGGTTTTTGCCAAGCCTACCTGCAGCTGCAATGTACGAATCATGATCCACACTCGATGATGCAGGTGCATATGAAACATGGGTTATCCTGTCATCAATAGTATAGGAAGACCTGCCTTGACCTTCCCCAGTAGCTTCAGGAGGGCCCAGGTCCCCTGATGAGCTTGAGGTTGACCAATGAGAACTTGCAGGAGCTGTAAACATGTGTGAGAGCTTGGATCCATATGGAGCCTGTTGTTGTCGTCTTCCTGAAGGTGGAAGGGTAGATGACGAATGTGTTCGGACAACTTCTCTATCTGAAAGACCTGGCTCAAGAATCAATTGTGTACCTCGGTTTCTCCCAGTCCCAGATGATCCATCTGTGTCATGAGGTAGGAATTGACATGACATTGCAGGTGAAATGTTTTCACTGCTTGCAGCTGGTGAATGTTCTACTGATGGATATGAAGGATACAGCTGGAAGCGAGAAATCTTCCAGCATGCACCACACCTCAGTTTCTGGTACCTTGTATCACTGTTAGGCATGCTGGGTGGAACTTGTAAACGCATATTGCAGTGCCGGCACACAACATGAAGTTGTTCATATTGTTCTGGCAGCATGGTGTTGATCCTTAGTCTTCTGTGGTGGGTAGCTTGGCCCTGAACAGGTACCGAGCTGGAATGTTGCAATTGGTTGCCTGGTCTACATCCTTTCGTTGACCAGGTGCATGATGACTCAGGCAATTCCATAACTGAAGGATGCTGAGAATATGCTGAGTCCTGTCCTTGAAAATGAGGGTTAAATTGATGTGCTTGTGCTGAATGCCTGGAGGTTTCAGGTGATGGTTGAAGAAAGCCATGCTCTGTAGGATGTGAACCTGAGATTTGACCTGCATCTGGTGTAGGGCATTCCATAACATTTTCACCATGGGGAGAATCAATCTGACACTCTAGTGGCTGTGAACTATTCACCAACACCATGCCTTGATATGCATCATGCTCACCTATTGTTGAGGAGTCCTTCATTGTCTCATAATCCAACACATCCTGGCCACCATACATGTTGTGTTGGCTTGAAGGTTCCTGTGAATGAGCTTGAAAAGTGGCTGCTGACTGAGACAAGTACTCTGGAAGATCAGGCTTGGCAGGTTGCCTCATCCTCAACCTCAACTTGGGTGGCAAAGGGAGGACTGATGGTGTTGCATAGGGCTTTTTCAGTTTCCCTTCATCAAATAGCCCTTCATTGGGAGTTGAAAACTGATAGTCCTCAGGGGTAGGAACTTGTACATGCAATTGAACAGCAGGAGCCTGCTCTTGGAGAGAACTATCCTTGACCAATTTCACCTCTTCTGCATCAAATTGCCTTATTGTTGAAATTCCCCACTGTCCAGCATGCCCCAAGGAAGTGTCATGGACTCTGCCCTTCAATGGTGTCATCTCCTCTGAATGTAACCCTTCAACTGTGAACAACTCCTGTTTTTGAGAATGATCAAAGAGTAAATCAGCACTGGTATCCAAAACCTCTCCTTGATGTGCCTGTCTGCTAATGTTTGTTGGTTTCCAATGTCCAGCACAATTAACACCTTGATTTTTCACAGAGGATCTCTCATTGGTCTTCTCCACATTCAGCCTCAATGGCCCATGCCCATATTCTTGACAAAGTCCATTGACGTTGTTCTTGACCTCAAAGTCATCACTAATGCAATGAATAAACTGCTCTCTATCCTCAGGCCTGTGCAATGGACTATTTGACTGCACAGCATTTGGTTTCTCCCCTCTTTCAGAATGGAGGATAGCTTCCTCCAGCGTCTGTTCTGAAAACTTCATTGGTGACCAAGCAGAACCCTCATGAGAATGCTCATCCACAAGCCTTTGAGAAGTTTGTTGTGATGAGTCAGAGGTGCTTATGTTGTACTGGTCTCCAGAGGGTAAAGCTTTGTTTGTTCTGTCAACATCTATGTGCTTCACTGTTGCTCCATCATGCTCAACACCTTCTGACAATAGACTCTTGCCATTCTTGTTGGAGCCTCGAAGAGATGCATGCTTTGCTACAGAGTCAGGAGCTGAATTGTTAATGCAGCTGAATCAATCTAATGATGTTCAGGCATGAGCTAAACTTTCACCTAACTAAAGGACAAGGGCAGGTTTCATTACACTTAGCATAAGAAGAAGCTCTATTCAAAAGCATTGACAATAGAGGGGAGGGAGAAAAATAACCAACCTCGAAGAGTGGCATTGCAGCTTCCACATCTGTATAACAGAGTTCCAGATGGAGGCTCTTGTAAAAGGGAGTGGCACTTTGGACATCGCACCACCCTGCAGGCAATCTCCATTGTAGTCGAACGATGTTACAAATCCTGTAGCATAGTCATGAGAAGGCAGTGACAAGTCAGAATCGATAGGCACACCCAGGTAGGTTGCCTGCGAACCCTAAACCCCCAGCTTGACAAACCCTAGTCCTACCATATCCTACATCCTTGAGGACAGACAAGGCTGGGGCCTCAGTTCCAACACAGATTTCAAGCACTAGCAGGTATCCATCCATCCCCACACTGCTGCCAACACTACTGGACTGGAGAATAACCAACAGCTTATACCCCTACTTCTTCACAGACTCCACCACAAACACAGCTTCCAACAACCAAAACCCAAAATCACTGGAACAAGGACGAGAAATAAGGAAAACAAAAACGCACACACAAATACACTTACTTCCTGGAATCGAGTTCCTCAAACAGGCATCCCCTAGTGAATGTTCCTCTCTCTCTCTCTCTCTCTCTCTCTCTCTCTCTCTCTCTCTCTCTCGCTCTCTCTCTCTCAATCCTCCTCCTCCTCCGTCGGTCTGTCCGTCCGTCCACCCCCCTGCTTGTCTAAATCTCCTTCCTGGCACAACTGGTCACTTGGGAGACTAAATCTGGACCAAAAGCCCTCGTTCAACTCCTCCCTCACTCAGCAATCGCGAGCGAGGCTTGAATGGAGATTTCTTCATGGTTCACGCGTACAAACCTGGACACAAATTTCAACCGTCGGTAAACGGCCGCGGCGCGGAATTCTTGCTGAAGGAAGAAGAAGAAATCCGCAACCACAAGAGCAGCAGCAGCAGCAGCAGCAGGGCCACAAGAGAGTTTGTGAACCAGCACCCAACCCTGTGGAAGGATGGATGGTAAGTGGTCACGAAACAGTTCTCTGTTAGGCTCCAGTTTCGTAGCTAACCATGATGGTTAACTCAGTTACCTACTTACTAGGTCTTAGGTACGTGGGTTGTTAGTAGGTAGGTAGTAAAAAAAGCACTCGTCTAAGTCCACACACAAACTATAAACCAGCGTTGGGCTGTTACCTGGTTTGGCAGG
This sequence comes from Sphagnum tenellum, assembly GCA_963921925.1. Lineage (NCBI taxonomy): Eukaryota > Viridiplantae > Streptophyta > Sphagnopsida > Sphagnales > Sphagnaceae > Sphagnum > Sphagnum tenellum. The sequence goes on along the minus strand of OY998158.1, from coordinate 10,390,844 downwards.
TTAGAACCACAGATTCCAAGTAGTAAAAACCAATTCAGATTTGGGTCTGAACCAAAACTGGAACGAGATTATTTTAAGAGCATCTCCTAGGGGTGCCCTGGGAGTTCGGCATGTGAGCTCGCAAATTAAAATTGAATGAAGAAAAGTCAAAACATGCCTCAGGAAAATATTTTGCCCCAGCAATTTTTCACATTTTTGTTCAGGCTGATAAAAGGCACACCAAACTTCAATGCCTAACAGCTGCAAGAGACAACTATAATAAAATCTGATTTGACCTCTGCTCCCGGGTTTTGGATTGGCCAATCATAAAGATTGGCCCAAGTGGGTTACTATTAGTAGTCTCTGCAGTCCCAGTTTTAGTTTTATGGGGTAGGGTTGGAAAAAAGTAAATTACAAAACTTGGATGTGAGAAATTTTTCTGCAGAGTCACACTGAGCACCACTATGGCTGCTCTAAGAACCAAACACAGAATTGGGTTCTCATTCTATTTATGTGTGAAATCAGAATCAAAATTGAAACCTGAACCAGAATTGAGGTTTTTGATTTTTTTTTATTGTAAATAAACTAGAACCCAGGGCTGACTGGAGGTTCACCAAGAGTTAATTGTCAGTTCTAGTCCAGGTTACACAAACCGAGTTTGATTTGCAGGACTGAAACCAAGACTGGGACTGGAAATGTTTTTGGAAGAACAAGACCCAAAACCAGTTTCTCAGTTCCATTTATGTGTGGAACTAGAACCAGAACCACTTTAATTTCGAACCAGAGGTTCTTCAACAAAATACAGAACCACCCAACATTAATGTAAACCAATGTTGGGTGCAGTTATTTGAATTTATAAAGAACCATGGGTTCCATTTTTTCCGGATTTTTTTTAATCAGAAAATTGGTAACAGAACCACCACTGGCTCCCATTCTTTGAAAAAGAACAGAGAACCACCAATCTCAGTTATTTCAAAAGCCTTTAAAAAGAACTGACAATTTTCATGTTTTCACGAAAGAACTGATAAAGAAGAGGCAATTTCATGGGCAGTTATTTAACTTTTCCCAAAACAAATTATGAGAACCATGACTACATATCAGAACTGGTTTCTTTATTCTTTTGAGAACCATGGTTATGAATCTTAAGAATTGTCTGGGTTTATTCCTGTTTCTAATAACTGCTCAACTCTAGTACAAACTATACTTCATTGGTACCTACCTACTAGTCACTTATTTAGGAACGTATTCACCTATGTAGTACCTAATTCTTGCAGGATGCGTTACCTAGGTGAAACCAGATGTTAACTATATTGAGGTTCATCCGCAACTGAGTCATAACAGGCATCCAGTGGATGATGTACTGGTGGGTGCTGGTTCACTATGGATGAGCAGCAGCAGAGGAAGAAGCAACAATAATTGGGGAAGGACAGAAAAAGAAAGGAAGCCAAATTTGGATTATTTGGTGTGTTGGTGTACCTGTTTTTAGTGCTTTTTCAACCAAAAGTCATTCCCACAATAGAATCCTCCAAGCACCAGATTCTCCAGGATGACAAATTCAGTGACTTCAAATGTTAAAGAGACAGTTTAGTGATGAAAAGTGAAAACCTGCCAACTTACTTTATATAGTCTAGTGGGGGCTATGATTGACTTTTGTTTGTATCCTTTTGAAGAAGAAGAATTTAATTGTTTGGGATTTTCACAATTTAACTTCACTTTAGTCCATTGTCAACCGCGAAATAATAATCTATCTATAAGGAAAAAATTTAATTCACACCTTTTTTTGGTTAAATTCACACCCTTTCTTCGCGTTGTGGTCAAGAAGTGTTGCAGACCTGTAAGCTCTAAGAACAAGCCAAGCATGACCAGGGTGTGAATTTAACCAAAAAAGGTGTGAATTTCAAATTTTCCATCTATAAAGGAAGGTTGCTTGTTTGTCATGTTGAGATCTCCCAAGTCGCAACACCTGTTGCTAGGCTCTTGGAAGGGGTGGAAAGCCCTCAGAAAGTAGGGGTTTATCAAGTTGCTTTCATAATCTTTCAACCACCTAGGGTGGAGAAGTTATTGCAAAATGATGAAATTTATTTTCACAAAACATTTAATCAAATATATCTCTTTGTATTCAAAAAATCATCATGTTTTCACACATTGTTCAAGCAATTAGCCAAGATACAAAAATATTTTAATTTAACTTCTACTCTCATAGTTGGTTTACAATCAAATGTGATTAAATCTCCTTGTGGATGATCACCCATGTGATAACATCATAAAATGAAAAAATAAAATAAAATTGCAAGTGACAATGAAAAATGAAATGATTTGTGGAAATGAAGTTCCATTTGAACAAAAACATTTAATGAATTTGCATAATGCAACTTGAATTGAATTCAAATTGATTTCAATTTAAACCCAATTGAATTGAATTTGTTTTATGATTTGGTTGACTTTTTAAAAAATAACTTCTTAAAAAATTATGGTTTAAAATACTAAGAAAATTAATTAAATAATTATGAATTAAATAATTGGCAAGAGGTGTTGACTACCAAGAATAGTTGAAATGTGAATGCATTGACATTATTTGTCATAAATAGCGCTATATCATTGGTTATGAAACACAACCATCCCTCATGAAAATTGAAATGCCTTTTTTTCATCCATGGCATGGATATGTTGAAATTATTTGTGATAACCAATGCTTTCTCATTTGTCACTTATCATAACCATCACTCATGATAATCGAGATGCCCTCTTTTCATCCATGGCATGGATGCATTGGGACAAATTGGGATAGTGAATGCCCGTTTGCAAGGTATATTACCCATAACTAATAGGTCATTACTGAAATGGAAGTTGAAGTTTATGGGTTATAACCAATGATTTTTTTTGGGTGAAAAATCACCAAAAGGCTACACAAAAAACACCCTTGCAATAGGGTCATTGGAAAAGTGGGGTTAAATTTTGACTGAAATCGCTAGGTCCTCATGGTGCCATGTGGGCCCATTAATTAACAAATATAAATCATCCAATTTATGGTTAATAAAATGTTGACCCATGGTGCTTAGGTAGGTAAGTAATTATTAAACCTTACTAGGTAGCTAGGTTTACTTAAATATGCAAGTAGGTTGAAAAATAGCTAGGCATAGGTTATATAAGTAGGTTTAGAATAATCCATTTGATTTTTTGGCTTAACCATTTTATAATAGTCAAGCTTTTTTTTTATTCATTCATCCCCAATAGCACTTGAAATTTGGTTAGCACTTAGGTATTGCCCCTAAATATATGTTATGCCAAATTGAATTGGAATCCAAAGGATATGGGATAAAAAATTCCATTCTAAACTTCATTAACCAACTTAGTTACACATTAAATGCAACTACTATATTAGAATATACCAGCCTAGGGAGGGCTCTATTGCTTTTGGTGTCCAAAAAAAATTTGAAACCCTCCTCTTAGTGCATTTAACACACTAAGAATCATCAAAAATGGAATACAAATGAGAAAGTTATGGGTCCCCCAAAGCAAAGGGGGTCAAGAATTCAAAAAACAAACCATTGAAAACTACAAAAGTCGATTCTTAAACACCCAAAAAGTCCTTTTTATGTTGTTATGTTGCTATTAGACTTCAAGATGATTTGAAGAACTTTGAGGCTCCTATAACACTTTAAATCATTTAAAATTAACTAGAAACAAGAAAGTTATAAGGTTTGAAAGTAGGAGGGGTCCAAAGAAAATAAAAAAGGAAAAAATTTATAACTTGGAAAGCTTTTTTTTCTTGTTTTTCTTCTTGCTGATTTTTCATTACTCCTTTTCCTTTGCACTTCAATAATTTAATTTAGCCATAATTATTTTAGCATAATTTAATTTAAACATAGTTAGTTTTAACTTAATTTAATTTAACCTAACTTAATTTAGCCATGGTTAGTTTTAATTAATTTTATTCTTTTTAAATTTAGCCATATTTAATTTTAACCTAATTTAATTTAGCCTAATTTCGTTTAGCCATTATTAGTTTTACCTTAATTTAATTTAGCTTGATTTAGTTTAGCCATAATTAATATAACCTAATTTAGTTTAGCCATAAATGGTTTAGCCTAACTTCATTTAGCCATAATTATTTTGGCCTAATTTAATTTAGGCATGGTCAATTTTTGCCTAATTTAATTTAACTATAATTAATTTAGCCTAATTTAATTTAATTTAACTTAACCATAATTAATTTAGCTCAACTTAATTGAGCCATAATTATTAAACCTAACTTGATTTAACTATGGTTAGTTTGGCCTAATTTAATTTAGTGTAATTTAGTTTAACCATAATTAATTTAACTTAATTTATATTAACCATGGTAAATTTAATGTAACTTAATTTAGCCATCCTTAATTTAAGTTTTTAGTTAATTTAATTTAGGTTAATTTAGGCTAGCCTTAGTTAGCACGGGATTAACCTTAAATGTACATAATATTATTATACATAATTTGTGTAGATATATTACATATATTAATTTAAGTATGTATAAGTTTAGACCATTATTTTTATGACACGTGTCCATGTTATACACATTTAGTTGCATGTTAGTTGCATAGTGACTAGTTACAAATGATAGGATTTATACTAGTGGTTCCTATCATTGAAGCACATTCACCAGCTACATGCATAAAAATCACCAACACTATAGGTGCATTGGGAAACTTAGAAATTAAGGGCATCGCACTAGGTTAAATATATGTGTCTATGAATGAATGTTGTGATCTCTTACAAAAAACATTGTGGATAAAAGCATGCATTTTTGTCTCTAATCATAATGAACATGTAGAAGACGACCTCAACAATATCAACATCAAGTTCAATGCAAACAACTACCGTGGAGGTGTGGAACTTATTTTTGGTGATCAAGTTTAATAAATGTTCAGAGAGAAATCTTCTAAGTACCATAATTGTGCCATGCTTCTTTCCCTCCACTTGTAAATCGAACTCTTGTCATTTTTTGCAATAAATTTCACCTTATTGCAAAACATGTGAAATTGGTGCAATTTTGGTCAAACTCGTAATCAAACTTTTCATCAATATTAGATGTGTTGATAGAAATAAACATTTTTTGATATTTTGTTTATATATATATATATATATATATATATATATATACATATATGATAAATGTAGTTTTGTGTTTTTTTTAAAAGTTCATGTGAATATCTTCACATGAATGTAAAACCAAAAGATTAAGGTTTATATGTCTTTGTGTCATTGTTCTAAAATTATTTGAAAGATAGCAATATTGATTGGTGTATTTGATAACAACTTAATCTAAATGTTTTTGTCTTTATATATATGGTAGATGCAATTTTGTGTTTTTTAGAAAGGTTTATGTGAATATCTCTACATGAATGTATAAGCAAAAGATTAAGTTTTACATGTCTTTATGTTATTCTTCTCAATGTATTTGAAAAATATGATTATGATTGATGCATTTGAGCAAATTCTCATAAACATTAACTTGATCTAAATGTTCAACATTTTTATACATATAACAGATGTAAGTTTATGTTTTGTGGAAGAAATTTATGTGAATATTTGTGCACAAATGTGCATATCTTATGACATTTTTGTGAGTAGCTATCAAGGGTTATGATTGCATTATTTGTTATTGTGAATGATCCTTCTTTGCAATTTCATATATTTATTTTCTAGTTGTTTTGGTGGTTTGTTCTACATCTAAGTAGTGTCACCATTGGTGTGCTTAAAGAAATTTTGGTCATCATGCAATAGCCCCCAACCATTACACTTCCTAAATTTTTCTATGCCTAAAGCTTGAATGTTTATTTGTACATGGACAAGTTTGAATGAAATACAAGTTTACCCTCATTAATTTGTTATAATTTGAATGAAAATGCTAGGAGTTTTTTTAATTTCCCTATGTTTCTAGAATGTTAGCCAACAACATGATTGATGTTTCCTTGTTTCTTTTGGAAATGTGACACAAAATTAAGGACACAAATGTTTGTATAATGTTTGACTTGAAATTTTGGTTAGATTATTCCTTTTTTATTTGTACCGATTATTGAAAGTTGATGAAATTCATCAATGGGGAGTCATGGTAACTCACCACTACTATCAAGTTGAAGGTGATCATGGTCGAACACTTTGTGAAACTTTCATAAGGTTATGACTATACCCATTGCCATGATACATTTCATGAAGTTATCATGGAGTTTTTATGTATATTCATAAATTAATTAAAGTTTTTAAAAGGTTGTTTTTCTATGGGGTGGGGAATTTAAGATGAAAGCAAATTAAAGCACGAGGGATGCTTGGTATACACAATAAAAGTAAAGTACTACATGCAAGCATTACTCTGATGTGCTGCCTTTCTTTCTTTGTTTACTTCAACCAAGGGATTCAATTTGTAACTTGCAAAAACAAAATTAATGAAATCATTACATCTTGCAATTGGAAAAAAAGGTATTCAATTTTCTATAGTAATTTTTTGCATTTTGTTAGATTTCAATATGTGGTCATTATTTTGAAAATCAAGCTATGAAGGTTATTCTAATAAAAATTGTGGTCAAATTGCAAATGTTATACATGGCCCCACATTAGATAAATTGTACTATTTTCATTTGTAGCAAGTGGGGAAAGTTGGAACTATTGACTTCTCTTATGTTGTTTACTAAATTATTGTGTTTTGTGAAGAATTTGCAACTAAGCAAAAGCCCTAGCCTTTAAATGTAAAGATCATTGTATATTTTGAAAATTTGTTGGAGATAATATCAATAGTCAATCTTATAATAAAAAAGGTAAGATGTGTCAATTTGGATTTTGAACTTTATTACCAAATAATTAGGAATTTTGGCTCAAAATTTGTAATTTTGCAATTGTGCCTAGTGTCCAACAATTATGTGCATGTGCTGGTTACTAATGAAGTCCAAATCCTTTAAGTTGGACATTGCAATTATAACTATTGTTCCTTATTGCATGATTGTAGTTCTTACACATCTTTGTAAGTGTAGTTCATTTATTAAAAAAATTACAAATCCAACTCGCAAGTTACAAGGCCACAATTATAGGCAATGAAGAAGGCTAATTTGTTCTTGTGCAAGTGTATGGCAAAATCACCAAGTTTTACATTGCAACATGTACATTGTATATATCATGTTTGTCAATTGCAATTAACTAAATTTGCATGAGGTTATATATAAATGATTGTTTGCCAATTACATTGAATTGAATTTGTTTGATCCCCATTGCATGTTACTTTCATATTAAGATTATTAATCATGAATTGAATTTCCACGAGGTTATGATTATTTTCCATTGTGTTGAATTAAATTTAAATTTGCCTAATGCCCATTTCTTGCTATTTTCATGTTACAGTTGCAAATTTGCAATCCAAGTCCTATCCTACATAATATGTTAATTGATTTTTATGTACAATTTGTATTGTGGTCAAGTTTCAACTATATGGACCTTTGTTTTGTTAATCCTTATAATCTTTTGTTAGTTGTAAGGTTAAAACACCATGGCCTTTTTGCAAGTGCCCAATAATTCTTAATTCAAACCTTTGTTCCTTATTCCATTAGCCCTTGAAAATGAAGGCGGTCCTTCATTGTTTTTTGCTTAGTCTAGTGATGTTTTGTCTGTGGAAAAATCACCAAATATTGTTATATTTTATTTAACGTGTGAAGATTTGTGCAAATTCCACCAAAGGAATGGAAGTTGTATGATAATTCATAGAAGTTTCAAGATGCATGGACTACCCATTTGCCATGGGTATAATTTGTTGTTGATGAAAAAGGGTTAATGCAACTGATTTGATGCAAGATTTGCACATATGTTGAAAGGAAAGAAAAATTGTTGGCCCAAAGTTGGATATTTTACTCAAGCATGTTGGGCTTTGAATTGTTCAATTTTTTATGCTAGGTGTGGATGTTGGTTATCATTACTTCAATAAAAACTCAATGCAAGCTAATAATGAACATGAATTGTTAAATGCCCTTTTATCATGGATTAGCTCCAAATTAATGTCCATTTAAAATAGAAACAAAAATATGTACAAATTCTTTCCATTTATGACATGTTAACCCATGGACACCCCATAATGGACTATGGACAAATGTAAGGTTTATTCCAAATGTTGAAGGTCAAATCTATTCTAAGAAAACATTAATCAAATTCTTCAACTTGGGGCATGTGTTGAGTCATGCACAAAGGAAAACCTTAGCTTGTCACAAGGGAATCTTTCAAGTTAGTTATGGACAAAAGGGGGCAACTCAAGGTCTCAATAATGAGTAGGAACATCGCTTCTTAAAGCATTAGGTTATGACAACACTAAGTGTGGTTTATCCCCAATTACAAGCATTACTACAAAATGTGTGTGCACTTCACTAGTCCTCATTCACTAGACCAATGAATTCATTGTTTCTTCATTAGGTCATGTTCACCACAACTAGTGAATTCACTCATAATTCAATAAAATCACTTAGCATATAAGGACACCTTTTGTTGTAGTGAAATGAAAAACCCAAAATATGTAAAGGAGGAATTTCACAAACAACTTATTATGTTGAAGGCCACTTTTTGTGCTCTTCACAAGGTGTATGGGTGAGTTCAAGGAATTAGTCCCTTCATTACTTTCAATTCACACCTTGAATTTGCAGGTTTTTATTTCAAAATAACAATGGGACATAATTATGAGCAAGTCTTATGAAAGGAAAATGATTCCAATCCATTTACTTGATTTTGGTGCAAAGTTTTTGGATCTCCAATTTTCAACAAGCTTTTAAAATTCATTAAAATTGTTGAAATTATAGTTGTTAAGGTCTTTGGTTTCATTGAAAATGAACAAACTTTTAACACTATTAGCTTCATGAAAATATATATATAATTAATACAAATAAGTGTTTTTAAACTAGTTTTTACTAAGTTTAATCATATTTTTAATCACATCAAACAATGGACAAAAATTAGATGTAGTTAAAACAAACCAGTCATTTTTTACACAAATATGATAAAATTATATGATTAAGATGACTAAATATGTCTATCCAAAATGATTGAAATGACTAAGGTTATTAGTTGATGTGGCATTATTAATTTAATTTTTAATTTTTTAATTATTTACATGAATTTATATTGACATTATGAAACTCAATTTTTTTGAACTAGAGGTGAATCCAAAAACGTTACCACTTGTACCTTGGGATTCAACACTTGGAAAAAAAATGTTTTTTTTTTGGTTGACATTACTAGCAAATCATTGATCAACATCATATGAACTATTCAATTTTCAAATTAATGATTTTTCTTTAATGATGAATGTTCAAAGTAAGGTTTGAACCCATAACCTTTTGAACCACATTTTAAAACTTTAACTACCAAACCATCACCTCATGTGATGATAAAAAATAACATTGCAAAATACATAAACACATATTATAAACAAAAAAATGCATGTTTTTTTAAAATCACTATTTGATTGAATGGATTTGCTAGGTTTATTATTAAATTGAACTTTGTAATTTTTTGATTTAAAAAATTCTAAAAATTCATTAATTAACAAATTCAAATGTATTTTTTGAAGCTTTGAATTGAGTTATATATTCAAATATTATTTAAGTACATCTAATTTATTTACTTTCATGAAATTTTGTGATTTGCTTCCATTTCAAACTGTACAACAACTAAAATGGTTTTAAATATTTATTTCAAGCGTTCATATGTAATGTTTGAAATATAATTATTTGAACAAAACATGTACTTTCACAATTACATTTAAAATTTAAAATTTATAGTTTCAAAATGTGAATTTTTAAAAAATCATTCAATTTAAAATTCCATATATAATGTATTAAATCTTTGATTGAAGTAATCTATAGTTATTTAGGTAAAACTAATTTGTTATCATAATTACATTGAACTTTGTGATTCTTTTTAATTTCAAAATATGAATGAGAAATCAATATTTGTTTCAAAAATTCAAGTAAGGTTTTTTATTGGCTTGGGTTACAAATTTTGCATGTAATTATTTTGGTACATTTGGTTTCATTACTTTCATCACTAATGTCAATTTTATAATATTTTTAATCCAAATTTTTAGACATTCCATTAATTTACATATTTTTATTTATGCCACATGTTTATCAAAAATTAAAATTTTAACAAAATATCTTTAAAATATCATAACCACAAAAATTCACTTTTGAAATTATGGTATCAAAATCTCTATGCCTTCAATCTTATATCAATTTTTATAATAACAATAAGATAATTTAATTCAATATTACAATATTTTGTAGTAACAATGGGTTTTAATTTAATTTTATGAATTGATTAATTTTTACTGTTTTTAATTTCAAGTTTCAATGTGATGTACACTATGTTTATTCTATGTTTTATTAAGTTAAAAAAAGTTAATTTATTTTATTATTCCATTTAAATCTTGTCATTTGATCATAAATAAATAAATAAATGGTTTAATTTGGAGATATACATACATTTAATTGATTCATCACAAACATTAATTGAATCATGGAATTTGATTAATTCAAGATTAACATGTACATTTAGTTAATTTTTATGATTAATTTTCTATGATTTTGGTAAAAGTAGCAAAAGTTTTTATTCATACTCCATTTTTTCATTTATTTTTTCAAATTTTCCCATGTGATTTATTTATTTGAATAACTATGAATAATAATTAAACTCATGATAACTAAATCTTTTGTCATTTTTTTGGTAATGAAGTTTTAAAAATGAAAACATGATTTTGATTTCCATTTCAATGTTACCAAGTCATTAAAGTTAACATTATAATCATGTGTGTCATACTTTATGATTAATTTTAGTCATGTTAATCAACATAAACAAATCCATGTGGGCACCCACATTTACCAAGTGTGCAACATATTTGACTATATTGTTATATTTTTTAATTATAATGAACATTCTTACTTTTGATTTTAGTTACGATGTATACATTTAATAACTTCAAACTACTAATGTATTTTAGATATTGACTATATAGTCCTTTTAAACATGATATTAATAGTATGAAAACCATGTTTTGATAGTAGTGTACAAAATTCACTAGACCCACACTTGGACCTATGCACTGGATTTCATAGTCAATGTTTTTTTACATTGCAAACTTGTCCTTACAACCAAACCATCGTTCAGCGGCAAACCCAACATTTATATTGTGTAAATGGCTAGTTGAAGGTTGACAACATTCTTGAGTTCCTAAATCGTAACCCTTGGCTAGCACATTGAATTTTGATGATGTTGTGATTTTGATTAGCTAGTGACCATTGATAATATTTGAACTTGAACTAAACACATGGTAGTCATTCTCCATTTCTTCAATCTATCATATGTTTATATAATGGGAATGGTAATAATTACGCATTTTTGAACTTGTCATGTCGTTGTAACAAGGGTATGGCTACCATGATGTGATTTTTAAATGTCATTTGCAATCAAAGTTGGACATTAGATTGGTGGTCATTTGTGTATTTTGAATGTGTGAGTAAAATTGCAACAAGACCAAAGGATATGATTGTCATTTCTTTTAACATTGAATCTTTTTTGTTGTAGGTTGAATGAAAATATTGTTGATATTTCTTATTAGCTAGGTCTTTGTGTTGAAGTTGTTGGTTTGACAATTTGCAAATGATCTTCATAATGTTAAAAATCAAAACCTCACATGCATTGTTATTTTACCATGAATGTGATTTTGGGGAGTTTCTTCTACAATCACATAAATTATTCTACTATATTCAAGATTTATCGACTTTATGTAGCCAAATTTACTCCCTTTGCCACCCACCTTTTAGCCAAATATATGACATAGCAAGACCTTATGTTGCCAACATTTTAGATCACAACTATTATTATTGTCACCAATTTGCAAACAATTGCAAAAAGCAACTCACCACCATAGCCACCCTCCATTGAAAAAATTCACTCGCTAAGCTTTGCTTCACATAAAAATTTAGTGGGTTGGGCTAATTGATTGTTGAACTTTGTACCCAAATTGGCAACTCAACATACTTGGAAAAACATTTATTGGTCGTAACTCATGAGGTTTGACCTCACAACCAATCTAAGTGTTGAGATTCTCAAAAGGGATGCTTATATTATGTGAGGTTCTTTATATAAAGCTAAAAATTAGGTGAGCATTTCTATTTAATAGGCATCTTTTGTTTTACTGGAGAAATTTCGCCAAAGAGCGAAATTAAACTTCGAAACTTCAAAAATCAAATGATTTTGAAAGGTTTCAATCCCCAAAAGTGGGCCCCAAAAAAAGTACAAACCACCAGATTTTTATAGGTGGTTTTCAGTGTAAAACCATGAATTTTGAAGGTTGATTAAAAAAATTGTACTTCATATCTGGGTTATAGCCAGATTTGGCTAAATCTTCCTAGGGATGATCACCATTTTTTACTGACTAAATCTTCCCAGGGATGATCGCCATTTGTTTCTATTGACTAAATCTTCCTAGGGATGATCGCTATTTTTTTTCTATTGACTAAATCTTCCTACGGATGATCACCATTTTTTTGGGGTACATCTTCCTATGGACGATCACCATTTAGGCCAAATTAAGAAATTCGTTAAAAAAACATTGTTAATACTAGCTAGGTAGTGGGTTAAGGCTCGGTCCTAGCAAGTCCAAGGGCAAGCCTATGTGCACACTGGGGCCTGGAAATCTGCCTTATCTGCCTAGAAGTGGGTCCTTTCCATCACGGTTAAAGGCAGGGAAGCCTTCTTGGAAAACACCCTTGGAGTGCTGCAAACTGAGCCCCTTGCAGAGTCAGCAGCGCGGCTGATTCTACGTACCAATCACACCGCTTTGGGAGCCTCAATTGGTAGGCCTTCCCTGCCTTTAAAGTCGTCAAAGGGACATGCTTCGAGGCAATTCCACAATTTTGGCTTCTTCTAGCATCAGCCAAGTGAATTTTCGGTGCAAATTTTTTGTAAAATTTTGACTTGAGAAAATCTGATTTTGATCTATACAAAGCCATTTTATGAAAGAAGAAGAAGACCAATATTCACCAGATTTTTAAAGAATCAAGAAAATCATCATATTGTATATGGTAGGTTCTAAACTTTAACATGTAGCCAACAATACAGAAGGATGCTTAAATTTTGCTACTTTTGGCCTTTTGTTTATAATCAAATTTGCCTATTTCTTTTTTTGGATGATCGCAGCTTTGGCTAAATCACAAAAGTGCAAAAAAGAAAAAGAAAAGGAATGACATACTATAATTGAGAAATTAATGCATAAGTCTAACTTTATTGCATGTGCAAAACAAGTAAAGATGCATGCCTTTGACATGATGTAGAGATAGCCTACGTACTTTAAGTAATGCTGCGCAACTTCGGAGCTGGGTGCAGTTCACACAAGACAAGGGGAGGGGGCTTCCAAGATATCCATCACAGGAAATTCTATCCTTGATCTTATAATAACAAAAAATAGGATTTGGAATCTTATATATAAATTCACTTGGTGCGTCTGTGATTGGGCGTTCCGGCTGCGTTTTCCACGGCAGAATCGGCCCAGCCGGACGGACGTTCCGGCTGTGTTTTCCGCGGCAGAACCGGCCGGGACAGTCGGACGGACGGACAGTGTCCCCCCCGTGCTGGCCCCGCCCCATCGAGGTCATGCTGGCCCCCCCTCGCCCCGTTACCAAGCCCCATCACTGACTTGTTGTGCTGACCCCCCCCCCCCACCTGCTGGCCCCCCCTCGGTTGTTGCGTGCGTGCGTCCAGGTCCTGAGAGCCAAATCTCTTCCGCCCATACCCCCGCCCCCTCCCCCAATCGAGCTCTGTCCAGTCAGAACCGGTAGGGCAGGGGGGCAGGGCGGGCAGGGCAGGGGACAAATAAAACTTATAAAACTTATAAACTTCACAGTGGCCTTCGGCCACGGGCAACCCACTAGTAGTAATAATATCATTAGTACAAGTGTAGCCTGTGCTGTTGGCATAAGTGTGAACTCAACTAATTTTTCCATCCAAAATGATTTTTGTAATTTAACTGGATTTTCAATGACACAATCTACTCAAAATTCAATATCTCCCACACCTCACGTCTAAAAAAATTCCAGATCAGCTTCACAAAATCCTACTCATCAAGAGCTTTCCATCACTACCAAGAGACCACTCAAATTCTCCTATAAATTTTACTTTTGATTTAAATACACTTTCAGTGAAAAACGTTTGATATTCGCCACAAAAAGGACACCAGGACTCACTGGCACCAGCGTTCTTTTTGTCGGCGAAATTTCGCCAAAATGCGAAAAATTAAAAATTAAAAAGAATATTATGTCGCAGATTTTTCTTATTTTTGAAAAGAATCGCCAACAGAGTAGAGGTTTTGAGCTGGTTTCTGCAGATTTAGAAGCCCTCTTCCTGTGGGTCGCCCAAATAAAAGCAGGAATACAAAAAAATTTACTGCCTTGCCTGTCCTGTTGCCATTTAATTGCTAATTCCTTCTTAGGATGCTAGGCAATGGTGCTACATGAGAAAATTGGGAAAAGAATCACTGACTGGCACTATGGAGGCCAAGTTTTTAAATAGTGTAAAACTGATTTTGAACTTGTAAAATATGCACATGATCCAAAGATTTCTAAAAGGGCTACTAAAAGAAAATGATTGTTTTTGATTGGCCAGCCATAATGATTGGCCCATATGGTGGCATAAATGGCTTCTCTCAATAGATTATCCTAGTTTTCATGTTTACTAGTGTGGCCTGTGCCGTTGGCCCAAGTGTTACCACGTCCTTTCAAAACCTGGTTTTTTGGAATTTTTTGGAGTTTTCAGCGGTAGAAATCATTTAAAAATCAATATCTCCCACATTCTGAATCCAAATCTTACCAAATAAATTCCATTAAATCCTGCTCATCAAGATCTTTCCAACAACACCAAAGGCGCATTCCAATTCCTCCAAAATTTTCAGCTACGATTTAATTTAATTTTCAGTGAAGAAATCATTCAATATTCAATAACTTTTGCACCCAAGTCCAAACGTCATGGACCCAAGCCCATGTGCACCCATCCTCGTCAAGAGCTTTCCAAAGACACCAAGAACACAATCTGAAACATCCCAGTTCAGTGGATCTCATAACAAGAAAACAAACTACCTTCTTTCATAGGTAGATGGGTGAACCAACTAGCACTGCATGTAGAATGTGAGAAAGGGGGGTAGAGGCGTATTTTAGAGGTCCAAATACGGGTGTAGCAGGAGGCGTTGTAAGATTAATATGTTCAAATATTAGTTTAGGGTTTTAATTTTTACAGCCTACATGGATATGTGAGTCTGTACAGAAAGGATCCTAAATTGGCAGGAGAACAATTTTGCATGTCCTTGTTAATATTTTTGAAGAAAGCATCTAAAGTCTAGAAGGTTAGGAACTGCAACAATGGAAGCATTGTTCATCTTAATTCTTTCATTCTTCCTTCAAATGCTTTCTTTTTGCAAAAAGATGTCAACAATACATTGATATCTATGTTCACCAATCCAATATCAAGTGTATAACTGATACTGTGAATAGTTCCTTGAAAGCCATTTGATATGGTCATATATTTGAAACACTGATTGAAAAACAAGTGTGAACTCCTTGGTCAATCAACTATTTATTGTTCTTTCAACTTGTAATATTGTGAGAATATGAATATTATTAGATCTGAAGGATCTACATGTATCATAGTACCTTGAGAGCTTCCACACTAATTATATTATTTTCAAAAATGCTGAATTTTTAGAAATACTTTGTTCAAAGAACAAAAATTTGTGAAAGAAAATAGAAAATATGTTAGATTTTTTTTTTGACAGAGAATCTTCAAAGTAAATAATTATTTGATAATGAATTGTTGAATTTGCGATGGTACTATAATATATTACAGATCACAACCACCATAAGTGTAAAAGAAATAAATTTGGAAAAACAACTTTTTCATACTACTTTACACATTTAGGCACTCTCCAATTAGTTTTTAATATTTTGGCTTGTAATACTTAGGGTCACTTTAAACAAGGGTCCAAGGTCCAAGGCCCAACAAAATGGAACATTCTTGTTGGTTTATACACCCAAGGCCTTTAAATGAAGATCCAAGATCCAAAGACCAATTGAAGCCAAATTGAAGTTGCATATACATGGCACCATTTTGGAGGGAAATTCAATTGGTCCGGACCAAAAATGGGCTAAAAGGAGAGCTCATGGTTTGGAGAACCAAGATGTAATCTAGGGTCCATGGTTGTCTCTTCCATTGTTTTTCATTGCTTTCATTATTTCTCAAGGTTTTTTTTTCACTTGTTTGAAGTTGAGATTGTGCAAGAATGGAAAACATTTCATGGATGGAGGAGGACATCATTGAGTGCACACCCACCATTCCATTTTTGAAAATATCTAGTGTTGGCATGGCTAGTTTTGTAAATCCACACAAGATTGTTACTAGAAGAATGCATTTCTAGTTTTTGGAAATGTTCAAATGAAGGTGTTTCAAAAGTGAGGTCAAAAAGTTTTGATCATGGAGGGTTGAAACACTCATTTACACAAGTGGAAGGAGATTTGAATTTACAAAAAATCGTTAAACCAACTCCCCTTCCCCAAAAGAAAATAATAAAAAAGAAGGTGGATATAGTTACAATGAAAGAGGAAGATGAGGAAGGTTGAGAAGGTTGGAAAAAATTCGGAGGATGATGAAATTCTACATCTGATTGCATTATGAAGAGAAATGGAACTTGATTTGTCAAAAATGCAAAGAAACAAGGAAAATTTCAACTTATTGAAACCTTATAATTATTTTTTTAGATTTGATTTTTTCTTTCTTTTATTGAAACTTGAATGTAAAGATAGAAATATTGAAAGCAACGTAGGCAAAAAACAAAACACAAATTCAAATTGGGCCAATTGGGCCTTTTAAAGGTTTTTGCCTTTACCTTTTGCCCTTGTCCCCCTTTCACCCCATTAGAGGTCATGATTTTGACCACTTCCTTCCCCCAAGGAAGGAGAGGAGCTAACCACAAAGCCAACTTTATTTCAAGTGTTTTGATGTGGTTTACATTTGTTTTATTCATGTAATCAATTCTAGTTTTTTTGTTTCAAGGGTTATTTTCAGCACATAAATCAAGGTTTTTGACCTTAGATTTTTTCTCTTTCAAGGGTGAATACATGGGTCAAAATGCATACTTGAATGTTGACTACATTCTTTGGTTTTTCAAGGACTCCAATTGTTGGCAAATGGAAGTTCAATGCAATTTACAAGTAATACAAAGATGACAAAATTGCTAATGGGATTTCAAGTAATGATCATGATGAATGTCCTTTCTATGATGCATTGGATAGTTGGTGGCACCAAAGTGGAAATGTGATGAAGCATGGGTGTGCTTCTACAAATGAAATTGATGAAATTGTGGGTAGCCCAAAATTTCAATAAAACTTGATAGTGGTTTTAAGGATGATGCTAGTAAAAAAAACCTTAGATAGACCAATCACTCCAGATCAGGTTACAAAACAAAACAAGAGGTAGATCAATGTCCTTGAATATTTTTCAACCGTGGTTAAAAATAAAAAAATAATGTTCCAACAATTTGTAAACACCAATGATTTATTCAAAAATATGGCTGTCCAAATTGGATGTTTCATAAATAAATTATGAGGTTACATAACATATGAGCTTTAAGTCATTCACCACAATCCAACTTGAAATATAATGTATCCACGAAATCAAAATCCATTTTTTTCAAATGAATTTCAAAGAAGTTTTTTGCTAAAAATTCATGAATTGCCATAACCTCCATCAACATCTTCATGATCCTTTCATCTTTTGATTCTGCTAGGATTTTTTTTCAATGGTTGTCATGTTTTCATCTTCACCTTATTGTTCTATGTTTTCCATGTCAATCCTATCATCATTTGTTATCCACATATTCTATAGCCTCTTCATTTGTTTGATTATTTCTTCAACCACTTTAAACAAGCACGTCCTTTGAAGTTACCAAATGTTGAATTTGTTTTTGTTTGTGCTTCTCTTTGAACCTCCAAAGCCTAATCCATATCAAAGTCATCCAAATTGGTAATGCACATGTCATGCGAACATATACAAGCCATCACCTAGCCCAACATGGGGCACAATGGAATGTCTACTCCTTTGAGTAAAATTTTAAACCTTCCTTTGAACATTCCAAAAGTTTTTTCAATTAACATCCTTGTATTTGATTGGATAGAATTCTAGTGTGCCTTGTATCTGCCATTTTTCTCACTTTGGAATGGAAAGTAGAACCATGCTCACATTGGATAAACAACATTTCCTATCAACTTGAAGGTAAAAACTTGTTTTTCATCACTCAATTTTTAAAATTTGTTTCTTTCGAAAAAACCCCAATCATGAATATCACATGCCCATGCATAATCATAACCAAAAACTACATTTTGCACCTATAACTCCTTGAATCAATGTCGAATAGAAACCTTTTTGACAATAATATGATTTGGGATTTACCTTAGGTGCAATAATTGGAACATGACTACCATTTATGACACATAGGATGTAAGGAATTCCATGTAAATGTTCAAAACAAGTGATAATTTCTTTGATTTTGTTTTTAGTCATTTTAGGTATTACCAATGGTTTCAAGTGCTTTCAAATTGCTACACAAAATTCTCTCACTATAATGGATGCCATACTTTTCACAATGCCATAGACCTCTCCTTACATTTGTAATGAATTTTCACTACCCAATCTTGCAAGAGCTATTGTTAGTCTAGCTTCCACAAGAATGCTTTCTCTCATGTTTGTATTTTTTTTGTTTAAGACTTGTACCTACAACTTTAATCAAAGCATGAAATGTGTCAAAGCTTAACCTTGTATGTTGTCGAAACAAAAAAACTCCCAAAAAGTTGATTCTTTCATATATCCAACTACCCTTTCATACTTCCATATGTTCCAAACTCTTGGTGGCATGTTCACAAACTCAAAAAATAACAATGCACTCATCATACTCCAATGCTATATATTAAAGCAAACGTGGTGTCTATATGTCTGTGTGGGCAGTGCCTGAAAGATTCTTTGAGTCACTGCACGTTCCCTGTGGTGTCTGTCTGTTTGTGGTGATAAACAGGGCAGGGCGGCCAGGGTAGCCGCTGTGGGGGGTCGGGCGAGGTGCCATTTCTATTAAAGAAATCCTTGGGGAAAACCGGGGGACCTGCATCTTATCAAACAAAAATACAATTTAAATTTTTTTTTCATTATATAACATATTAAAAAAATTAGAAATATTTTTGAAAATAAATACATAAATAAATACATAAAAATACACAAAATAAGAATAGAAAAAATAAAACATGAAACAAACATAAACCAAAAAAAAAGAAAAAACGCAAAAACCATAAAAAAGGAATGGAAACAAATGAAACAAGGAAAGGGAAATACAATAAAATAATTTAAAAAAAAATTCCAAAAATAAAGAGTAAAAAATAAGAAAAAAAAAACTTATAAATATTGAAGAAAAACCCTACTTGAAAAAGAATGAATTGTGTCTTCTTTCTCTAAACTTCAAACTTGCATCCAAATAAAACAATATATAAAAATGAAAAAGAAACATTTTATTTTTATTAGACAAAATAATAATAAAATAAAAATCACATAAAAATAAAAATCACAGAAAAATAAAAAAATAAAAAAGTTAAAAGTTTCTAAAAAAAACTAAAACATGAACCAAGTTTAAAGAAACCGGAGTACTTCACAGCGGCCGAAGGTCATGGGCACCTGCTAGTGTTGTGTAATAGCTACTCATTGCAATGAAACCACTTGTGCAATAACTTGATGAATGGCCATAAAAAAAATTACAACTGTTAATATCTTGTGCCTACACTCATCCAATATGTTTTTTCATCGTGTTTTTAAAGTAGAAAGCACAAAAAAAAGAAAAAAGAAAAAGTAAGAAACAAAAAAAACAAAGAACAAACCTAATCCTCTCACATGTGAATCTCACTTTTTTACTAATTGGACCCTATGCCTTTACACACACTCATTGTACCTTACCCAAACTTTTTTTTTAATGTGAAGAAGGGTCCAATTTAAAAGTCCAATTTGCTTCAAATTGGTCTTTGGAATTTTGGACCCTGGACCCTTGTCTAAAGTGGCCCTTAGGCTCCACCTTTCAGATCACAAGACCTCAATACTTGAAGGCCTTGAAGGCCCTCAAGAGAATGCCTCAATTTATACAAAACACATTGAGAATTGGGAATATTTGAAAAGAAGTTTAATGTAAGGTAATGCTTGGGAGCAAGGCATTTTTAGGCCCGCTTTACACTAGGAGTCAGGGCCAAAAAACTTGAGGCCAACTCTCAGCATTTTGGGCTTGTTTGGCCCCAAGGGTTGCAAACTGGCCTCTCAAATTGGATGGTTTCCTTTTTCCAGCCTTGGGGCCAATACAAGCACATAAAGTTCAGCATTTATTACTAACTTTGGGCAGATTGAAAATATTTTTTCTAGTTTAGACTTGACTCCTAGTGTAAAGCCATTGGGGTTGATTTCGACTTTTGCACCAATAGGAATGCTTTGATTTGGGCTGAACATGGGCCCTGACTCCTAGTGTAAAGAAGGCCTAACATGTCTAAGTTCTTGAACATCAAAGGAAATTGTCATTGCCAACAGTATAAAACCAGAATTACAAAAATTCAATTTTTTATAGATCTTGCCCACATTTTCATTTTTCACACCGCCCAAGGTCCTTTCCCAATCACTTCAAAGGCTTTGGCCCTAGAAAATGGGCTTGCACTTTTTCCCAATCCTTGGTAAAGGTAGTAGGAAATAGTGAGTGTCGGGCATGTATTTGATTTTGTTGATAACCGGCCCCTCGCATTTAAAAAAACTATTGTAGAATCAGAGAACCACCGGCTCTAGCCTTCTGAAGGGAAAAAATCACAATCAAAGAACCGCTGCCAGTTCTGATTATTTCAAAAACCTAAAACAGCTGACAGTTTCCACGAAAGAACCGGTAAAGAACCGGGATTTATACAGGAGTGATTAGTCGAATCCATTCCCAAAAAGCTTGAGAACCGTAGTCATGGGCATATATCCAGACCGGTTGTTCCCGGATTTCGAGAACCGTGGTCAAATATCCAGACTGGTTCTTCGACGAGGTTTTTAAGAACCGTTGTCAGTTTTGAACCGGTTCTTTGGGTTTTTCAGAACCGTGGTTACCAGCCTTAAGAACGGGCCTGATAACCTCCGGGGTGTGTTCCCGATTTCCGTTAACACTGAAAATAACGGGTTGGATGATTGTAGAGGAAAATGATGAAATATGAATGTGGATGAATGAAATGCATATTGTTGCGTGTCGCTGGCGGGATTCGATGCCGCGACTCTCTGTTCTTCGCTCTCTCCTTCCTCCTCAAGCTACAGAAGAAGCGCTGTGTACTTCTCGTACGCGTTTACTTCGTTCTTCCGCTGCATGCGCGTCGTCTTTCTCCTCTGCGCAATTTTGGTTTGAGGATCGTCATCATCTGTTGCGCGGTGGATGTTTCTCGGTGGTTCCCAGAGTCTTGTTGCATGAGGCTTTGGTTCATTTACCTCTCCCCTTGGTAGCCACGTTTTTTTCTTTCTTGTGGTAGTGTTCTTCATTCTGGTCGGTGGGAGGTCGGGGGGAAGGGGGGGCGAGGTTCTTTTTTTGCAGCGGTTTTGCATGACAGGGTTTGGATCTCTGTTTTTTCTTCTCGGCCTGCTGTTTTTGTCGGCAGAAACTGGGTTGCGTTTTGCATCGTTATCTCCACGGCCTTATGATCAGGTAAATCTCTTCTTCTTCTTCTTTTTGGCAAAGCGTTAGCTTGGGGTCTTACAAAAAACCCTAATTTGGGCTAGTTAGTTTGTCGGTGCTAGTTTGTCGACCTTCGTGGTGGTTGTAGCAGATAGGCACAACGGCCATCACGTCTAGCCCTGTCTCTCTGATTTCTTTCTCCCCTGTGTGCAACAGTCGAGATAAGAGCACACATTTGTTCCCCTTTTGCAGTTTTAGGGTTGCATCAACTGTGAAAGAGTTAAATTGTTGAATTGTAGAATCTTAGCACAGTCAGAAAGAAATTTACTTAGAGGAAACATCTATTTCCCATTTTGCAGGTTGTTGGGAAGCAGCTTTCAGAGTAGTTCAGAATGTGGCTGTCAACCTTGCAGTAGCAGCATTTGAACAAGGGCAAATGAGGGGGACACCAAGAAGGTGGCAGATAACAAGTGTGGGCAATGCTTTGGGATGGCTTCCCGTGCAAGTATGCAGTTGTGTGAGGGGATTATAGGAGTACTTCCAGGGCCTTGTAGGAAGGCTTTCTTGCATCCTTGTGACTACTCACTTGATCTCCACATGAGAGCTCCGTGTGAAGAGGTCCCTTTGCCTGCAGAAGAAAATCTTTGTCCCGCCCCAGCTGTGCATTCAGATGGTGCTGTTGCAGGTGTTGAGGGTCCTGCTTCAGTCAATCAATTTCTTCGAGACAGCCCTTCTTTACTCATGAAGAGGAGGTCTAAACTTGGACTTCACAAGAATGGAAATGAGATGTTTGGTTTGGGGCACAGAAAGCCTGCCAAATTTTATGAATTTGTAGGGGGAACTTCTTATGCATCTAGTGGTGATGAGTCTCCATTCAGTGGAGAGGTCTGTAAAGGGCTCAATGGACGAAGTTGGACTGGCTCACAGGGAGATCTCAGAGGCCTTGACTCTAGACAGAAACGGGTTCTTGTTGATCGGATGCCAGAAACATTTGCAGGAGTAGCAGACACTAAGTTTGCTAATGAGATGAACAATGTTGGTGTAAAGGATGAAGCTTTTGGTCATGGGAGAGGGTGCTTCGGTTTTAGGTGCGGTCTATCTGACAGTGAAGAAGAAGAAGTAGAAGAAGAACAAGAGGTCTCTGATCCCAGCAAGAAGCATGCAACACCTCATCAGCATGGGCAGTATGCGGAAGTTTTGGAAGAGAGTATTTCTCTTGACATCCATGATGCAGGAGTGTCACAACAATCTCTCTCTCTGCAGTTTTGTTCACAGAGAGGAAAAGAAGGTTCAATGCTAAATTATCCTGTGGATAATCAGTCAGACAATAATATAGGAAATGCAGGCGTGTTAGAATCTCCTCATCAAGAGTTAGAGAATGATAGGCTGGATGGGTCAAAGAATTGGGTTGATGGACCATCAGAGGCCACTCTCCCACAGAAGTCAAATGTTGTCATGCCACACAGCAGGTTAGAAGGTGAGGGCCAACACTGGAGGAATGCATTGTCTGAACCAACCCTTCAGACAGAAGACAGAAAAGCTGTCTTGGGAAAGGAAAATCTAAATTCTGTGGAATCATTTGGGCAAGTTACCCAGAACTGGACTGACCGAAGTGTTGAGAGTTTGGTTAGGGATTCACCACCTGCCAGTAGAAGCAGTAGAGATGAGTTGCCTACTGTAGCTGAGGAAGAATCTCTGGAGCAGGAGATGATCAAAGAGCAAATGCAGAGAGAATCTCCTTTGTCAACTGCTGAAGAACTTGCTAGTGCAAGCAACAGAAACACTTCTGAAGCAGGTGTGTACCACCCTGGCTCTCAAGGTGGTACACACAGAAGTCAGGAGGCTTTGAGCAGCTCATTGCCAGCAGCTGCTCAAGGAAGTGAAAGTGAGGCAAAAGAATCAATTGCAATCTCTTCAGGGGCTAGGGAACCTGTCATCCACAGGCCTAGAGGTGCAGGACTGCCTCCAGATGTGGGTGTGGTTATAATTGATGATGATGAGGAGGAGGAAGAGGATGAAGAGGGAAAAGATGATGGTGCTGATGTTGGTGACAGCTCTGATGACACAGACAGTGATGCTGGGTCAAAGAGGAACCCCTGGCGACCTGATCCTGTACCTCTCAGTAGGCCAGGTGCTTTTCACATGACCAACCTATATGCTGCATACAGTTTGTATAGCAAGTCTAGAATTCTGCATTTACCCCTTGATGTTAGCTGCACAAGCGTCCACTGCAAGTGTATGTTAGCAATTCAATTTCTGACACAACGTTGTTGGTAAGTTTTAGTGATCTAAAGAATCTTGAATATGGTTATCCTTGTGACCTAGAGTCATGTCATTCTATCAGACACCTTTGTGGGTAAATAGAGCAGAGCAGAACATGTTGTTTTGTTGATTTGTTTGTTTGAATCATAGCATGTCACAGGTGCCGTATGGATCCATGTGTAGGGAAAAATGTGACCTTCCATGTTGTTTTACACTTGAGATTGTCAAATTTGAGCTTTGTAGATTGATTCATGGTATATTGAGTGATTTACAGCTGCTCCAGCTGCAAGGAGGTTGAGCGATATATTTCCAGATTTTTCCAGTTCTGAAGATGACAGTGACAGTGATGATTGCCAAGTTTTGAGTTGGCGTCCACCGCAGAAGAAGCCTGCCTTGCAGACACAGAGATTTTGGAGAGAACCAGGCCACAATGCCAAGGTACATGGCCCTGAAAGTACCCAGAGGTTTGGGAGGGAGAAGGAGTCTTCAGACATTGAAGTCATGCATGGCTCACAAGGGATCATACGTCGACAGTGGGAAGAGGCTGCTCTCAAGCGTCGAATGGGCCGGGCCATGCATAGTGAGGGTTCGAAGGCAGGCAGACATAGAGTGGGAGCTCAGGCGTCAAATCTTGGAAGAGGAAATGCTGCTTCAGCACCTGGAAGAGAGGAGAAAGGAACATCTCAACTGGAAAAACAGGGTAATAATACAGGTCAACAGGCACAAACTACATCTCAGGGCCTTGCTGAGAGTGTTGCTACATCAACAGATTCTGAAGATCAGACAGGGATTGAATCAAGAGTTAGAGGAGAGAGTGGTATAGATGTTGATCCTCATGCAAGCACAAATGAGGAGCAATTGCCTGATCTTGGTAAATCTTCTGTTGGAAGACAAGAGTTTGAAAAGTTATTTCCAAGTAGCTCTAGAGGACTGCAAGAGGTTCCTGTTGATATCCCCAATCTGTTTCAAGCAAGAACTTCAGGAGTTGATGTGGTTGAAGAATTAGATGATCGATATCCACTGGGGGAGCCTCATAAATGGACGCCAAGCCCATATGATGAAAGGGTTACCCCTCAGAGGATTGATGGAGCAAGCACAAGTAGACAAGGTGAGTTCAGAGGTGTGACAGATAACAGTTTACTTACCCCCAAGATGATCCCTGATCTTAATATTAAAGATGGAAGAGCTATAGAAATCAGTTCTGAAGCCCTTACAGGGTTGGGATTGATTACTGAACGAGAAAAGATGAAGCAGTCAGTTGAATTCCAGCTGGCTGATGAAGAAGAATGGGCACGTCGTGATCTTGAGCTGCAAAGACAGGTAGCTACTGTCTACAACACTGTAGTCCACAATTCATGTTTTGGTTTGTTGCCTTCTTGTTGTTTTCTTCATTTGAAATGACAGATCATGGTTTTCACATCAACTGGTCCAGGTTTTTGCTAGTCCTAAGTTTTTTCAGGTCTTGTTCTACATTTTTAGTTGCTAAGTTCATGTACATACTTTAAATATCTTCATGTTGTAATGGATCGTGAGAAGCATGATCATGCTTGGTCAATGGGGCTATTGTGGTCACTATGTCTCTGCTGTTGTCAGTGGAGGACTTTTGAACTCTGTCAACATGGTTAGTTGTGGTTAATGAATCCTAGTGGAGGAAGCATCATGGTGCTTCATGTTTGCAAAAGGTTATATGTTAACAAATTCATTGTGGGTAAGAAGCTGCTATTTCTAAACCAGAAGTCCCACTGGCAGGCCCAGGAGGTCCAAAAGCTACGGAAGAGAAAGAGGGCTGAAGCAGACCGGAAGATGGAGATGGAAAATCGGCAGAAGCAGCGGCTTGAAGAAATTCGATTACTTCAACAAAAGGTATGATCTCAAATCCATTAAGGGGGGATGGCATGCTGATGGTGTTTGCAAGCAAATATATCGTTGGTTCCACAACAGTTTATCAGCTAAGGATTTGTGTAAGCAGTACAGAGGCCGTCTAGAAGGGCCAGGGAAATTGGCTAACTTCTGATTACAGACCCTGGTGAAACTGGTTGGGTCATAGCAGGTTATCCTGTAGCTTCAAGTGAAACAGTAGTTCTATGTTATTGCCTGCAGAAATTTTGCTTGCTGTAGCTCTGAGTGCAGAGACTCTTGGGACCTTAACCCTACCAGAGCTCTGTGGTATTTGCATCCACCATAACTCTCAATCACTAGTTGACATCATGACTGAGCATTCTCTTTGGTTCCAGAGATGTAAGAGACTCAGTACATTTTTTGATTGTTTACTAACATTGAGCAGGTTACTATGCACTCTTTTACAACCACTGTCAGGAGCTGAGGGGAGTGATGAAAACTAGTCACTGCCATTCTTCATGAACATGACAGTCTAGTACTCTGTGAGTGACTCACAGGGTGATGACTGCGCTTATTCTTGTCCCATTTGTTTTCATTCATTTTTGGTCAGTTACCTTATGTGTTCCTGTGGAGTTCTCTGTGCAATTACATTGATGTGTTTGCATCCACTAGGGCAGGGAACTTTCCACATAACTGCCAACTGGTTGTCCACCGCAATTAGAGGGTCTGAGCTTCAAGCTCAGTTCTCTTTCTTTCCTGGGTTAGATCCAGTTAGAACATTTCAATTGGGGGTTTGAGCTTTAATCCTGGTGTTTTATATCTTTCCTGGGTCATATTATTCTGCACATGTTGGTTTGACTATAGTTTCCAACAAGGCATACTCTTGAAACCAGCTCCTATTTAACTGAAACTGCCACTATGGATGTGATATAACCAAGGAGGACTTGCCCCTGGAGTAGGTGAGATGAGCATGTGGAAGTAGGTTAGGTTGGCCGTCTTGTCTCCTAGTGTGATTTTATATGCAGTCGAACATGATATAGGGATAGGATGGCAAGTGTATTTATGTGCTACTGGATGTGATGTGGTTTAGGCATCATGGCTTATTATGTTCTGTCCCTGGTTGTTTTGGTAGGAGGAATGGAACATGGGTTTGAAGGAGCAACTACGAGGTCAAGTTCAGAAGGAACTTGAGAGCAAAGCATCTGGATGCAGTGATATGGCAACCCTCCTTCGCCGCCTTGGGATTGCTGTGGAGGGTGGTCTATATCCTTCCCCACAAGAGGTAATTTTGTACTCTTTAATTGTCACATATCAACCAACTTTGGTACCTGCATGTTTGGGCTGTTTTTTGTAGGGTTTACTTTCAGTCACAAAACAAGTCATTTTTGTGTGTTCTGAACTGGTTTTGACTAGATAGTTGACCAGTTCACTTCACCAACAACCTTGGCTTTGTGGCACTGGCAGGTAAATGCAGCTTATAAGAAAGCACTCTTGCGCTTTCATCCTGATCGTGCATCAGCCCTTGCACAAGGTGATCCCCGACAGCAAGTGCAGGCTGAGGAGACTTTCAAGCTCATTTCAAGATTGAAAAATACCCTTAGCCTGGTGGCCAGTCCTATGTTCAATCCCTTTCGGTGACCTTCAGTTGCTCATAATTTTTCAGGAAATTTTCACACGACTGTGTACCATATTCTTTGTTCATAATTTACATCATTGGTTTATTTGGCTCAGAAAGGGTGGGAGCTCTGCAGCTTTTAAGCAGTTTTTGGCTTTATCAACTCTGAACCTTTTGTGCTGGTTTTCCAGTACAGTGTTTTAATCAGTCATTGCTGCTAACAGTATAAAAGAATTGTAGTGTTTATCCCTCAGTAATTTGTGGGTTTTGACAATCTAAGGTATTTGCTTCTGTACATTTGAATCCCAGAAGTGATTTGCAAACTAGAGGTTCTGTCACTGTAATTTAAAGTCAATCCCCCTCCTGAATGTTTTTCCTTAAGACAAGCTCTGGAGCCTACTGATTGATGGATGAACTAAATCGTTTAGCTGTTGCAATATTGTACATATTCTGAACTAGGAAAGGCCCAAGATGTGTGTAGCATTAGAGCACGGAAAGTTGCAATTGAATGTGGAAGGTCTTCAAAAATCAAGACCACTCTTTGGCTATCTAAAACTTGCAAATTGCAGGCATGCTTCAGAGTCCAGAGTTGAGGCCCATGTTGCCTGGATCTTACTATTTTCTGCTATTTTCAGAAATGAGGTGGAGCAGGGTATTTGTGAAATGGGCTACTCATTATGCATGCAAGTTATCAAATAACCAGATTTTATAAATAAATTGGCATCTGCCTAGTAGCTATCCACCTGTATAAGTATGGAATCTAGTTGTCAATAGACTGGTTAAGGATTTGATGATACCCATTGTCTTATGCTGTAAGGTTGGGATGAACAATACCTACTCTGAAAACATAGTATATTGTGAAGGTAGGGTCTCTACATCAAATTTACTGCATTAAATTATGTGCTGTTCATTCCATTTACACTTCTCACAATTCTGGGAACCAAACACTGTAGCAGAGTTCAACTTGGACAGGTGATTTAGCTGAGTGATCCCACACAACTAAAGCTTACTGAATCATTGTTCTATGAACATTGAAGTTGAGAATATATGTACACTGAACTAATATCAGTACCACATTGATGGCAGCATCAAGCTGGAAAGCACATCTGCACATGTGAAAGCTTAAAAGAGCCTTGCATGGAAGTTAAGCTGTTAAACGAGAAACAGGTTGTTCCATCCAGGAGCCTTACAGGTCTGCCAACACAATTACCAACATCATTGCTTAAGCACTCCTTGTGATTAGGATAGATGATCACCTGTGACCTAAAACAGTCTCAAGCATATTCTGTCGATGAGCATGAATGAAAGTGGTGCTATGCCAAGGAGTAACTACTTTTACTCCACATGTAACTAAAGACATAACCTCTTCCTACTCCAAACCATGGTAAACATTGCCCTATACTGGACATGATCAGCCAACTTCCCCATTCAACCTAAATAGGAAGATCCCCATCCAACAAACTTAGATCTTCAAGTTTTTTTTCAATCAATTGAAGAGTTTCAACTGGTAGTTCAAAGCTTGGATAATGGCCTTTAATGTTGTGTGAAGTAGGTGGCATTGCAAACTTCGACACACACACCAAATGTGAATATATATAAGTAGGCTCCGAATCATCATTGAAAAGATATTGTGATTAGACAAAAAGCCATTCTAATTCGTGTGAACACAATGGGTTTTAGGGTTTCATTTTTTTTGTTTGATTATTGTCAGTGGCCGTCAACTTTTGTGCGCTTGCGGTGGAAACCCATTCTATTTCTGTTGCAAAGAATGCATTGGGTTAGTGACCTTGTTTGTTTGTGTGTTATTGACTCACTCCCAACTCCTTGAGGGACTCCAATGTGAATCCAAACTGAAAACAACAGAAGAGTAAGGAGTTGGGGCACGCTCCTTGGCTCGCAACACTTTAGAGGAGTAGAGGGGCGTGTTGGAGTTCCAGAATGGGACTAGAAAGAATGACAAGCATCAACTACTCACACAAACTTGCACAAAACCAACACAAAGTGGTTAGTGCATAGTTGAAGCACTTTTGGTTCTAGGATGAGCCACAGGTAACTCGAATTCACAAGATTCATCACAGCCCGGACTTGGGGGAAGCCACCACCTCCCCCTTATAGTATACTCTGTGCATCTCCATGAGGCTCACATCTAAATAACATTTTGTTTCGGGACTCCCAAATGGGAATCCTAAAATTGCCAAAGTTGGGAATCTCGCAACTTTGGGGCCCCATAACTTTGTGCATAGACCTCAGATTGAGATGAGGTTTATAGCAAAGTTGTAGCCCTTGTCGAGATCTTTCCAACGATATGTCGCACGCCACCTTCACGTAAGTAAATCGGGTCGATTCACGACTTTTAGTGGTCGGGAGTTAAACTGCCAATTTCTTTTAGCCATAACTTGTGTTTCAGATGTCCAAATGAGTCATGCAAGCCCATTTTAGACATCTACGTTTCAATAAATTTTCAATGGTATAAAAAAATCCTCAATCCATTGGGTTTTGATCCTACAATTGCTCTCTGAACATTCGGGAGTCCATCGAGACTCTAATTCCCAAGGTGGGAGCTTTTTTGGTAGTGTGAGGGTTCATTCGCTCACACTTCCTTTCACTCCCAGGCTTCCTCTCTTGGCGTGCAACCTTACAACCCCTTGCCTTGGTCGTGAGCCCAAGGCTAGGGTTGCGACAGTTATGGAGGACAAAAGTTGCATTGAATAATGGATGGTGGAGGGAACCACTAATGGATGGTGGAGGGAACGACTGCATTGAAGAAGGTTTGTGGAATGGATGGTAGGAGGTAAGAATAAGAAGTAGTGTGAAGAAGAAAAGAAACAATTTTTTCTGGTATGCAATTTCTCTTGTTATGCAGTTTTAGATTACTAAGTTAGTTATTGATGAACTTCGTTGTGTCGATGATTTAGCTAAATAGTTGTTCAAATTAATGTAAAGCTAGATATGAGGGGTTGATGCTAAGGTATGATGAAGAACTGAAGGGCCGGAGCCGTAGAACAAAATGGCATATAGAAATCTGGGAACATTTGGGAATTGGGAGATTGAGTTGTAGTAACGTAGATCTATGTTATGGGCAACAAGTAAAGATAGTACTAGAAACCTCAAAGGGTGTCCTTAGGGTGGGCAAAATGAGACAAATAAGATCAAGAGTGAAAAGGAAACTTAAAGAGAGAAATCTATCATGCATTCTTGCATAGAAATCTATCCTACTGAATGGCTTTTGACGAGTTTAGTACCTACTACTCAAAATCAAGGTTTGCATAAGCATTTAGATTCAAGGGTCTCTAGGTTTTTAGGTTTTCAGTTGAGAGAAGTGGAGGTACACTGCATTGTTGTATATAGTGGGAGAGTGGTTAGCAACTCACAGGGACTAAGTGAATTTTGAGAGCTTTGACCTCAAAGGCGATACCTCGATAGAATCTTGAATTCTTAGTAATATGCATTAGAGTTGGGTAGTTATTATTTCATAGTCATTAAGAAGATGTAAACTGGAAATTCAAACCTCTATAACGGGTCTGCAAATTAGAAGATACAAAAGTTGATTATTTTAAAACCAGTGAATGTCAACAAAAGCCTTCATTGACACTGGTATATCATAAATTCAAGAAGTGTTATATGTTGTAGGGTGTTAGAAGATCTAAGTTTGTTTAGATCTATTAGATGTCATCAGGTTTGCAATTTATATTTTCCACTTTTTTTTTGGTTACAATATGTCATGCTCCTTGGCCAAAGTAAATCATATTACTGACCTTGAATGACTTCATCCCCTTTGTAATATGTGTTTTTGTAGGCATCAATGAAGGTGTCCTTCACAAGGTGTTTTGGTTTATCACAAAGTAGCAACCAAAATATTCTCCATTGTTATTTTCACATGGGATAGTAAGGTTATCACCAACATAAACCTTATCGGAAATGGCCTTTCCTCCAACTCCATGTTCTATTTTTTCCTTTAATCCCAACTAGGTTTCACAAACATATGGTTTATAAGAAACATTCAATTTGAACATTTCCCAGAAAGGACTTTCAAAGTACACCAATATTCTTGGAAAGGACTATGTAAAGGACTTTGCACTATGTGGTAACATGATGTGTACCTTGTACTTAGACATCATTGGACAGTGCCTTGGCATGACCAATAGAAGTAGGATTAGACCTAGAGGACCTAGAAAATAGTGGATTCAAAGTATTTAAAAAGGAGTATAAAATCAATTAAGGACATAACAAAATAGTGGATTCAAAGGACCTAAAAAGGAATGCAGCCAATCAAAGACCTAGAAAAAAATGAACCCAAAGGACGTAAAAAGAATTGGTTTTGATAAGGGCTAGAAATAATTGGCAAACACAATGCACCTTAATTAAATAACTTCTTATTTAAGCACAAATAGGTCCTATAAAAGGACTGAATTTGTTTAAATAAAAGTAATCACAAGACTAATAAACATTGAACCCAAAGGACTTAATGTTATTAGTATCACACAAATTAACTTGGCTTCCAATAAAGATTTAGAAAAGATTTTCAAAGTGTCAATGTCCTAGGAAAGGACTGGGCCTTGCAAAATAAGACAACATGATGCACCTTATACCTAAACATCATTGGATAGTGTTTGGAAGGAGGCATGTGTAATATTATGGGCAAGGAACAACACATCATCAAGTTAAAAAAGACTTAAAACAAGGCCAAATGACCTAAAAATGACTTCCTATTTAAACACACATTGGACTTAC
The DNA here is from genome assembly GCA_963921925.1 of Sphagnum tenellum. Classification (NCBI taxonomy): domain Eukaryota; kingdom Viridiplantae; phylum Streptophyta; class Sphagnopsida; order Sphagnales; family Sphagnaceae; genus Sphagnum; species Sphagnum tenellum. Next base: position 10,358,664 of record OY998158.1, on the reverse strand, counting down.
CTAGGACTGCATGGTGACGCGCCCCAAACTCCTTAAGAGACCCAATTGTGGGTCCCAAAGCAAACCATTGGGAAAAGAAGAGAATTGTGGCACACTCTTTAACTCACAACACTTTGGGGGTAGGAGGGTGTCCTAGAGCTCCAAGATGGGACTAGGACAAATTCATAAGCAAGAATTTAAGATGGGATCAACTTGCATAACCAAGAAAAGAAGGCATTTAGTGTAAGTTGAATGAAAGTGGTGAGGCAAACTTAGTAGGGACAACCTCAAGCACAAGTTTTACATGGCTTGCAACCTTTGGGAGGAGGCACCACTCCCCTCCCTATAGTATACTCTATGCTTCTCCATAAGGATTACATGCAAATGTCACTTTTCCTTAGGATTCCCAAAACTAGGACTTTTGTTGCCCTAGAACTTTGGACATTCATATCTTTTGCAATTTAAGCCTTTTTGAAAATGTGACGATAACATCTTATAGCTCTTGAAAACCTCTTTCCAATGGTGTATAACATGCCCCAATCGGACCTCATTTGACCCCTGCTTTCAATGGATTTATGGTCGGGAGTCAAATTTTCAATTTGACTCCTTCCCCTTCTTTTGGTCATAACTCGTGCAAATCAAGTTTAAATGAACAATGCAAGGAAAATTTAAACATCTATGCTTCAAAACTTTTTTAATGGTGTCCTAAGGGTTCAATTTGGTGCTTCTCTTCCTTTTTCCAACCAAGCTTTTAAACATTCATAACTTTCACACAAGTGTAATTCCCAAAGTGGGAGTGCACTTGGGAGTCATTGGGCTTCATCCCTTGCACTCTTCCCCATTTGTGAAAATGTGTTTCACACCTAAACACACTTTCGGCCTCATGGTTGCATTTCACATTTAACTATGAACCTAATGTTAGGGTTGGAACATGTTTAAACATGAACATTTAATGCTTTGTTAAGGATTGGACCATAAAGATTTTAAAAGAACACATCATATGTTTGCCATCAAAGAAAGAAGTACAATGGGCTTTGAAAGTTAAATATTTTAAGGTGGGACAATAAAAGAATCTACACTATAGGAAACTTTGATGCCTTGTACCTACACATCAGAAAATTGTGCTTGGAAAGGATATTTTATGAACAAATAATCTTATGGACAAAGAGTAGGACATCATCAACCTAAATGTAAACAATAGAGTTGAACTACCATACTTGTTCATTGTTAGTGGAAAATGACAACATCGTGTGCATTTTGCAACTTCATTGCATGTGGTTTGATTTGTTCCTTGTGGATCTCTCGTTTCAGTAGCACACTTACATTGTCAACCTCACCTTTCCCATGGCCAAATGCAAAAAGATTCCAACACATTTGCACCCCCTTGGGGCTTTGTTCACAAACCGTAAGTTGCAAATACCTGGCAACATAGTACCATGTTCATGCACTTTTGAATTGTGTAGAACAACCACCACTCCATATGATGTGTTCTTTATGATAACATCCTTTACTTTTCAAATACTCTTAGTGCAGGGTCAAGGCATGTTGGACAAATAAATTGTCATGGGTCTTGTTATCTCATATGATAATGAAGCTCTTTCAAGATTGGTGGGTTTTGATTATGAGTTGTGTTGTCAAAGTCTAGGTTTTTCCTATAAGTAATGTGGACCAAGATGTTGATTTGGAAATTGTACTAGTGCATGTCTTGCACCTCATTTGGTGTTTTTTGAGCATATTTTTATGAAAATTCAATGCATGATAGGATACGACTATCTAGAATGTCTTTCAAAATTCCCTTGAATTCCTATTGAAACAGACAATAATCAATGAACATGAAAACATATTTTCACAATTCATAATAATTCGCAAATTTAAATTAGTTAATTATTTCTTGATAGCATCTCCTCCGGTCATTTTGTTCTAGCCAATTTATTTCTAGTAAAATAATCAAACTTTTTACCAATAAATCAAGTATTCCATAATCTAAACCTTCAAATTGTGCCCAATTTATCATCTTCAATGATAAATTGGGATGGGGAGGGGGGAGGTGATTTGACCAAGTTTCTTCGAGGCAATAAAACAAAAAGGGAAGAAAAGATATGAAAAATAAATATAATGCACCTATGTCTAATCATATATGCAGAATCTTATGGACATAGAACATGACACCATCAATTCTTGAGAAGGACCTATAAAGAAATTGGCCCATAGGACCCAAAAAAATCTACCTATTTAAGCACACACAAAACCCACTAAGGATTGTTTCTTTAAACATGAGAATTAAAGGACTAGACCCAAAGGACTTAAAGGTGTTATAAGCAATTCCATGTCCACACAAAGGAGCTTGGCTTCTAATAAAGAACCATAAAGGACTTAATATTATAGGAGAAGATTGCAATGGAGCTTACATCAAAGGAAAATTCCTTTTGAAGTTGTAATATAAAACCATGCAAATCAAAATAAACATGGATAGGGTTGGATCAAAATGACCTAGGAAGGGGTGCACCCAAAGGATTTCAAAAAACCTAAACCCATTTAAAGACCTTAAATAAATTGGACCCAAAGGACTTAGAAAGGGGTGGACCCAAAGGACCAAAAGAAAACTTTATATTTTAGCACACATAAGACCTATCAAGGAATGGCCAATTTCAATAGGAGCAATTAGTGGACTATTAATGATTGGATGCAAAGGATTTAAAGGGAGTTAGAAAAAATCCCATGTCCACATAATTTAGTTTGGCTTCTATAAAAGAAATAAAAAGGCTTCAATGTTCCAAGAAAGGATTACAAAGGACATTGTAATGGAGGACAATCTAATGCCTTATAATCTAAAGCCAGGTTACATGCAAATGAACTTAGGATGTGTTTTGAAGTACCTTGTCCTGCCACTTGACAACAAAATCATGAGTCACAAAGTCATTTAATATAAGATGGAGGCATTCTAGCAATTGTAGGGTTGGTGTATCCATGTATTGTAGTTGTTTAACTTTCAATCTTCTCCATTGTCCTTTTGTCCAGCCACCACTTTAGCATACGGTCACCATTGGATAGTCTTGATACTTTTTGTCTCCTCAATAGGGCACACCTTCAAAGTCTCTATTCCACATGAGATGTAATCACTGATTAAGAAAGCTCTTTGTGCCAATCCTCTCCATATGATTTCTCACATAAAACTAGAATTCCAAAAGTTATATAACCATGAAAATGAGGTTTGATGGGCAGAACATTACCCCACATCTTCAGTGGCAAGTGGGTTGTAAATGTCTATGCACCTACAAGAACAATCGCCATGAACACCCCCATTTTTGGAGTGCATATTGTTTATGCCAATGTGTAGTTCCATAATTCTTTTTTGGTAGCGACAACATGTGCTCCATTCTTTCATGCGTCGCACAAACCACGGTTTCAAATCAAAGAAGGCCATGAATTGGATCAACATATTGGGATGTTTTTCCTTGAATGTAGTGAAGAACTCTAGCTACAATGCAATGGATTTCAAGATTGAATTGCATGTGAACATTTAAAAGTAGCTGACAAAGTACTAACTACATTCATGAGTCTTTATTCATTAATTAAAAATAAGAACTAAGCACTCATTAACAATGTATTTTGCACAAGAATGCATAATTTTAAGCATGCTAAGAAAAATAATGAGTTACTTATTTGAAAGACTTGTAGGAAGTGGGTGGGATGTTCCACACTTTGTTTTACCCCCAATCTTTTTTTACAAACCTTCTTTCGATAAGGAAATATGGTAATTTCCACCATGAATTACCATTCCAGCACAAGAACTCTTACCTCTGGTGATAGTGCATCTAATCGTTGTCCTTTGGTTGTGCCAGACCAAAAATCCAAATCACCATTATCTATAAGAAGATAATGTTGTTTGTAGTTTAGAACACACCTTTTAGATAACCCAAGGTGTTGGGCAACATTTTTGCCACTTGTTCGGATAGATGCTACCAAAGTGCCTAAAAGCTCTTTAGCAATAGCATGTTTGGCTATATGTCCCCTTACCATGTGTGCTGAAACACAATCCTTGATACTTTCAACAATTAATTGATTATTTATTGAATCTTGTAGGTTAGACAAGCATTTTGGCATCAGTGGTGTCATCACATTATGGACAAACATCTTTTCAACCATCTTCTATTGAAATCCCACATCATAACCTTGTAATGAATCCACTAGTTGCAAAACACAACTTTGAGTTTTCATTGAAATCAATTGTGTCTCCCCCTTGTTACTGCGTATGAGGTGACATGTAACACTACTTGTTGATTGTGTTGATCTAGACCTTGGAAGCGACATGCTTTTGATATTTCCATCAATAGTAGCCAATCATGCTCGAAATTCCTGTTTGTAATTTCTATTTCTTTCTTTCTTATGTTCCTCCTCATCTTGAACATTTGATTGTGTTTCCAAAGGTTCCTTTACAACAAACCTGATACAAATATCTACCCTTAATGTGACCATTCTACCAAGCCCTACCTAACTAGTCCTTTGGCTTACCATTTTACCTTCATCTACACACCATGGACAACAATTTTGTAAGTAATTAATTGGTATTTAAAGTGCTTAGGAATTATTGAACTTTTATGCTTAGCCCAAGACTCCATTTCAAGTGTTCAATGTAAGACAACAAATGTTCTTAAGAAACATATAGTTAAATGTTGGAAAAGTAATTGAAAGGTCCCAATTTCATTAGACCACATAATTGAAAAGGAATCACAAGTAGTCGTCTAAAGGACTTTGGGTGTTTAAAAAATGAGTGTAGGTGTTGAATTAAAGACTTTAGCTAAGTATAGGTACTTTTGAGTGTTAAACCAAGGATAACATTCTAAAGTGATGATTTCATCATTATGTGTGCAAAGTATGAAACTAATGTGGAAGGAGCTAATTCTATTTGATTCAAAAAAACAATAAGTGCTTAAAACTAGTCCATGAGTGTAAACACTATTACTTAAGTGAGGTGCAATTTATTAGTTTAAATCACTATAGGACCTTAAAAGTGAAATAATTTCATTGCATTTTATTGATTTCACCCTGATGAAAGTTATTTCACTATAATATCACTACGTAGACATCATGTTTCATTACTAGTTAACATAATTCACTATTACAATTTATTATAGTAAATATGTTTATTTTTATGTTTTTAAAAATATTCTATCTATGCTACTTTATGATATACCTTATAATATTTTAAGCTATTTTACCTTAAGGTGTTTTAACTAGTTTATTATACGCTTTTAAGTTATTTTAAATTAAATTATTCAACTAACTTTAGGCTATACTTTATGTTATTTAATTTTAAATTAATATATGTTATTTCAAGTTATATTTTAAATTATTATTTTATCCTAAGTATAATAACTTAAAATAATCTAAAACAATATATAATGATTTAAGGTAAAAATAACTTATAATAAAAAATAATAACCTATGAGAAATAATTTTAAATACCCTATAATATCATAGCCTATGATATTATAACATAAAATATCAAACAATAATTTATAATACAATAATCACTAATATTTGTAATATAACATATAATAACCAACAATAACTTATAATACAATAACCATTATTAAAAATTAATAAAATAACCACCAATAACCATTAATATAATAGCCACTAATAGTCACTAATATAATAAAAATTAATAAGCACCAATATCCACCAATAAAATAACCACCAATAGCCATTAATATAATAACCATTAATAAACACCAATATCCACCAATAGAATATCCATCAATAACCATTAATAGAGTAGTCACCAATAGTCATTAATAGAATAGTCACCAATAGCCATTAATAGAATAGTAACCAATAGCCATTAATAGAATAGTAACCAATAGCCATTAATAGAATAACCATTAATAACCATTATTATAATAACCACTAATAGCCATTAATAGAATAGCCACCAATAGTCATTAATAAAATAATCACCAATAACCATTAATAAAATAGTCAACAATAACCATTAATAGAATAACCACCAATAGTCATTAATATAATAATCATCAATGGCCATTAATAGAATAACCACCAATAGCCATTAATTGAATAACCACCAATAGAATAACCACAAATAGCCACTAATAAAATAACTACTAATGGCCATCAATAGAATAACCACCAATAACTACTAATAAAATAACCACCAAAAAAATTAATAACTATAAATAGAATAGGTTCCAATAGCCATTAATAACCACCAATAGCACCAATAAAAAAACAACCAATAACCATATTTTAAGATTGCCAAAAATAATCTAAGGTGAAATAATTTATAATAGACAAAAATAACTTAAGATGAAATAACGTATAATAACCTAAAATTATCAATAATAACATAAGGTGAAATAACCTTCAATAGCTTCAATAGCCAAAAGTAACTGAAAATAGGTATAAGTAATTTAAACTGAAATAATTTACAATAGCCAAAAGTAACATTCGAATACCCAAAAGTAGCCTAGGGTGAAATAGCCAAAAATAACCAAAAGTAATTGAAAATAACCATAAATAGCCGTAAATAATGTAGGGTGAAATAATTTAAATTAATGAAAATAGTAATATAATAATTGAAAGTAGTTTAACATAGGTAGTATTATTATATCAACAAAAAAATTATCCATTTATTAAATTTATTGTTTTCAAAAGAATGGTCATTGAAATGTTATTGAATAATGATACTCAACTTTTTTTTTTGTTCAAATGATTTTAAACTTTCAAAAGGAAATAAATGTATGTACATTATTGAATTAAAAAAAGAAATAAACTCAAATCGTTTCATTTGAACAAAATCTCAATAAGATATGAATTTTCAAGGTTTATCTTTTTTTAATGTTTAAAATGAAGTATTTGATAAATAGAATGTAATATAACATATTATCATAACAAGTGGGATGGTTTGATGGTAAGGGTGTTTGCTTCCATTTCTAAAATCAAGGGATCAAACCTCATGGGTGGTGTTATGTGTGGTCAACAATGGTATGTTGACTAAATATTCTCTTATTGAATTCTTAGAATAGGTGTTTAGGTTGATTTCATGGCCTACTTAGGCTAGGTTTTTAACCTAGCATAGGTAGTGACATGTGTCAATAAAGAATAGGTTTTAAAAATCATGAAATTATCAATAATATCATATATTAAATAATTAAAATTTAGTTGATTTCCACTGGTTAATTAATTAACTAGCAAGTGAATGATTTGATAAATTTGTATTTCACTTGATAATAACCTTATTTCATTAGTACTTAGTGAAACAAGTCTGTAGCAACTAGTCCTTGTTCACTAGGGGGTTAAACAATTTCACTAGGTTTAAATGTCCAAATTCATTCAAAATCTAGTGTAACGTAGAGTGAACTAGGGACACATTTCCTAGTAGTGAAAGTCAATGACTCAAGTAGTGAATATCTGACTCATGGTAATTGAAAAATGACTTAAAGTGGTGAGTTAATTACTCTAGGAAAATGAAAGACTCTAAATGCAAACATTTAACCTTCTATGTGGAAACGAAAAGACTCAAATGGTGAGGAATCAATGTTAGTTGATTGGATAAGACTCTGAGTGGTGAGTTCACCACTATGTTAACATTGTTCAAGGACTATGTGATTACAAATGAGTCTAAGTGGTGCATTTATAACTCTATGTGCATAGTTAAAAACTCAAGTGATGAGGACAAAAACCTTGAATGCTAAGCATTAGACTGATTGCTAGCCTAGGACAAAGACCTTGAGTGTTAAACATTGCATCGATTGTTAGCCTAGGACAAAGACCTTGAGTGCTAAACATTAGATCGATTGCTAGCCTAGGACAAAGACCTTGAATGCTAAGCATTAAATTGACTACTAGTATAATAAGGTTTCATAATGCTCAAGTCATGATAAATGGTTATGCCAAGGAGTTTGATCAATGGAAACAAGAACCTCAATTGATAGGAGCTTTGAAGACTATGTAACTTGAAAATAATTACATATAGTCATAATTACATAAATTGAACATACCAAATTTGAAATAGGTTCAAAATTTGTCAAAAGTTGCTACATGGCAATGTGGAAGGCAATGGATTCAATGTTGTTGCAGGTATTACTAATTATTGAAATTGATTGTGAGGTGGAGAATTCATTTGAACATTGATAATATGTTGTAGTCCCATTAAAAGCACATGTAAGCAAGAACACCCCAACCTAAAATCATAAAAAACACCCCTTCCAATTGAAGGCAAAAAAACAACAAAGTCAAATAAGGTAAACCCATGTAGTTGTAGAATGAATGTCCATGACACATATGAATGGAAATAACAATGGATTTGATTTGAAAAAATAACAATGGTGGAAGCGAGAATTTGGAAGCTATAAACACATGTATGCCATGTTCACTTTGTACACACAATACTAGGTAAATTATTTAGGTTAGATGCATACAAGTTTGCATAAGATATAATAACTTAGGTACAATTTATTTTAAATGATTACATTAATCAATGTATACAAGTGAAGTAAAGTTCAAATGCAATTCAAGATTAGGTGAAAGCTAGATGAATATGTGACTTTGCCAGACCTTATGTTATTGACTTCTTATTTAACAAGTCAATCACAATCAACGGCCTAAGCCTCAATGAACATTTAGGTTGTAGAAATGTCCTAGTAGTCCTTTGCTTCTTGATTAGAATCATCAAAGGACAAGTATAGTTGATACATGTAGTAGCTTCTAGATTCATGATTCTTCCATTATAATTTTCTTTGCACCTCCAAAGCAACTTGTCATTCAAAATGCAAAATAGGTAAACAAAACATTGTATGTAGCCAAGTAGAGCTGCTATGTATCAGCCTCCTCCAAGCTTTGTTACAAAGTTGTAAGCTTTGAAATAATTTAATTTTCTTTTCCCGGGGGAAGCTCTTAGTAATCTTAAGACTACCAAGGTCAAAAAAATAGGTCATTGGGCAATGTTCTTGAATATTGTCCCATCCCAACTCATGGACATACGATTGATTTGTTGCATTCAATTTCAAACTACTAGGTAAATTTGCATTCAAATGTACTAGGTGTATAGTTAAGATTTGTAATATACAAATGGTTCACAAGATTATTGCAAGGAAGGAGCTACTGGAGATCCTAGCAATGATGACAAACATTCTTGTACATAATTAAATAAGATGACATGAATCAACAACTACAAGGGATATGTAGTTACGGAATAACTGTAGTTACAAATATGTAATTCCATGACATTCAACCCTTTGGGTGGAAAGGAAAGGATTCAAGTGGTGAGGAGTTGATGTTGGGTGTTGAAATAGGACTCTAAGTGGTGAGTTCACCACTATGTCAACATCACTACATGACTATGTGTGATTGAAAAGGAGTCTAAATGGTGCATTTAACACTCTATGTGCATGGTCAAAAACTCAAGTCGTGAGAATATGACTCTAGATAATTGAAGAATACTCTAATTACTAGGATAAATACCTTGAGTGCTAAGCATTAAACATAGTGCTAGTAAAACAATGGCTCATAATGTACAAAATTAAACAATGTGTTATATCAAGGAGTTTGATCAATTGAAATAAGGACTTCACTTGATAAAATCTTTCAAGGCTATAACTTGCAAATAATTGCAAATAATCATAGACATTCAAAATTTGAATTAAAGAACACATGTTCATGAAAACTTGTCAAAAATTGGCACATGACAATGTGGAAGGCAAGGAACTTAGCATCCTCGCAAGGTTTTCTGGTCATTAGAGTTGATTGTGAGGTGGAAAACACAAGTTTGTTATTGATGACTTGTTGTATTCTCATCAAAAACCAAACCACCACCTATAATATCAAGCACCCAACTTGAGGTCATGAAAAATGCAAATTGGAATTGAAATGATTGAACATGAAAACACAACTAAAATAGTTAACCCCAAGCAGTTGTAGATTTAATTGGAACAATATTAAAACTCCAAGATTACAATTTTGCATGTTAGTTGAAAACAAACCACCTTCAAGTTACTTGTGGTTAATGTAGATTATTTGAACACATCAATAGCAAGCTGATCAATGATCTGAAATTTTTTGTTCATGATTAAATTACATCATCAATCATAACAATTAGGAACAAAGAACCCCATTTAGGCCACGGATCCAAATTGCCACAAATCATGTTTTAACATCTCCATCATATACAATGATTATACAAAAATTACAGGATGCCATTTAACTTTTGTAGAACTAACAATCCAATTTGCAATTTGCTAGTTTAATGACATTCAATATTAGTAGGGTATCAATAATGGCTAGTAACAAATTTGGGTTTGTTGACAAATCAACTTTTAGGATTTTTCACAATGATTAAGATTGATGTGAATTTCCAAATGAAATCATCTATAGCCCGGCCTACAACATTCTAAAAAACATTTCCCAAATTGGAAACCAAGGGTAAACTTACAGTGTTCCAACTTTATTGCATTTGGTGTTCTTGACTTCCCTTAGTAAAGCCGCTAATAAGAATATCAACATACTTGATATTGTTTTCCTCTAGCTAGGCTTAAGTTTGGGCTTTAAGAGTGGTTGAATGGGAGTGTTTGTAGTGAGCAACGAGGTTCATCCTTGATGGAGAATTGGAATCATTGTGTTACAGCCGGATATTCAAAGCTACTGCATAAATGAAAACAACATTTTGCATAGAAATTATTTGCCTTCAGTTAGCACAAAACACAACATTCTACCTTAGAGATTGACCTAACTTAGAGGAATTAGAAACATATTGATCTAACTTTTTGTTTTAATCTAATGCAATAGGTAGATAAAAGATTCGTCAAGAAGAAAGAAACAAAGATGAAACAACAAGAAAGAATGTTGACTTTGGTATGTAGAAAATACACATTTATTGTTTCGAAGCCTTGTTTAGTGACTCTTGAAAGCAAACCACCTTGTTTTCTTCAAATTCAACCATGTGGGAACTTGCTTCAAAAGTTTTTCCAACAAGGTGTGTATGCTTCTTCCCCTTTTAGCTTCTTGTTCAAGCTGTGAATGCATTTGTTGGTTTAAGAATGCAACAACATTGGTGGGCTTTCCAATTTATGGTTCTGCCAAAATGTGCCTTCTTTCCAAACCTCCATTGTCCATTGCCAAACCGTATTATGTGGTATTAGAGTGCTAGAGGTCAACACAACATTGTAATTAGTTTTGAGTGGTTGATTATGACAAGTTGGAAATTTTAAAGAAAGTGAGGAAAACCAACAATTGTAATATTCAAAATGCCATCATTGCATATTCAATAGCAAATTTGAAAATTGAGAGTCTAATGTTCTATTCCTAATGCAAATGAACATGTAAGTTCAAAGATGGACCCATATTTAAGTAACATTTCAAATGTATTTGACTATTGATGCATCTTACAAACTAGAAGTGTGTATGCCACAATTGTTAGGCACTAAGGTACCACATTTTTGTTCCTTTGTCTCTAATATCTTCGTGATTAGTTGAAACAATGCACAATTTTTGACTATTGATCTCCAAAGATCTTTGAAATCAACTAATTAAAGCGTCGCCAACTTTCCTTTGTTCGTAAGGATCTTCGATTTTGACTAAACCTACAACAAATTCATGCATCACAACTTCATCAAGTTATGGCAAGTTACTTTTGGTTAGAATAAGTTTCAATAAGTGAAAGGATTGATGCGTTCCATGTAGCAAATTCTAACCTATAAGATGGAAACATGCATTGCAAACTTTGAACACCTATTTAGAATCATGTAGATCATTCCATCTCTTTGTGCCAAGTTTGTGATTTGATGATGAATAGACCTACAAACCCCAAAATAAAAACATGTAGATTGCTTTGTTTGTTTGTACCACATCTATAATCCCATGATGAACAATGGTGTTAAAATTACTATAACCAAAACTCCAACTAGTACATGTGTGAGTTGCAAACTTTACCAACTTGAACAACATCAAATGTCATGAAAATTTCATTACAAAAATACAAAGGGTTTGAGTCCAAGGAGCAAAGTTTGATTCTTCAAACCAAACACATGATGCTTTTTTGATCTTTGACTATTGATGTGCTAGAAGAACCAAAATTTGAACTTGACACCCACACATTGTGTAGACCTTAACAACATTAGGATTCTTGCAACAAATACAACAAAAGTTCATCATGTCATTCAAGCTTCTTCAAAATGTTTGGTACACATTAGATTTATATTTGCATCAAATTAAAATGTGGAAAAAACACATAATCTATCCATTCAATGCAAAATAACAATATTGTGCACTTCCGTGGCTGCAAAACATGGTTCAATTTGCAAAATACAAAAATGTACTACACATGTTCATTCTCTTGACAATAAAATCCACACACTCAAGTTGATGCACATTCGCAGTTTGCCAAACACGCACATGTTCACTTTGGCAAACAAACGCAGAAGCACCAATTTGATGACTTACAACACAATTCTCATCACTCTCAATGGTGGCAACTCAAATACGCATGAGACAATGAGAGCATTGAAAACTTTGGCACATGTTTCAAAGGCTAACATGCCTCCAAACCATTAGATTGGGATGGACGGTCAAGATGAAGTTTTAAGGTTTTAATAATGGATGAAAAAATCCATAAATACGTTAAATGTAAAATGTTCAATTATCATTTGTATGTTGCAAAATAAACTTAGCTCCATTTAATTAATTCTTGCATCCACCCTAGATTGACAATGACACCTTGCTTATAATGTGCCTTCTTCCAAATGCTTAAAAAGTTGTCCGGAAATAATCTTTTATTTTATTTTTGAAATCTATACATTTTTTGGTAGTAAGTTTGAAAAATGACCAAATCATATGAACCCATGTCAAATATTTTATCATTCACATTTTTATATTAGAAACTACAACTTTGTTTAATATAACATACAAAACAATTCACATTTACATGTTACAAAGGACTGTTATTGTTTAGACATACAATAAATTGTTTTAAAAATGAAATTATATATTTTGAAAATAATTAATGTTTTTTTAACGTGTTTAATACTATTTTAATATACCAAAAAAATTGAACCTCAAAAACATTATTTTAATACCATTTAAGTAGTCCTTTGCAAAATAGTCCTTATACAATGAGGCAACGATTCAATTTCAAAAGTCATTGGCACTAATCAATATTAGCAAATGGCTTGTCAATTTGAATTTCTCAACACTCATATTTGTATTTTAGCACACTTTTTCACAATTACAATGACTTTCCAATTGCCAAACATGGACTTTTTCACATAAAACTTCAGACTTATCGAACGTTTGATGCCGTTTTTGGCTCCTTTGAGTGTGTTTTGACTCCAATGCCACCTTTTTTATTGCTTAAGTGGAATGGGATTTGTGCCATTCCATCATACATTGATGTAATTGGAATGCAACTATGACAATGCCAACTTGTTGACTATTGCTTAGGGTGGAATTAGACACATACCATTCCACCATACATTGACATAAGTATAAGCCAACAGTGGCAATGCCCCCTTCATGAATACTTGAGCGGAAGGTGAGTGGATGTGCTCACCATTGATTACACATAAATTTTCAAGGGAATTTTAAGAAATTAAACTTATTTATATTGCTTTTGTGTACTCCATTAACATGCAACATGCTAATGGATGAAATTAAGTCACAACCCACCCATCCCAAGTGCATGTGTGGCATTTGCGTGCAAGGTCTAATATAATATGGAGTGCATTATGTCCAATTTCACATACTAACTTTGGATAACCAGGTGCATCTTACTTGAAGGTGTTCTTACAATATATAATACAGACACATATTTATTAATCTCCAAGAGCAAGAGTGGTCATTTTGGCACATGTCACTTTATTGTCTTTAACGCAAATGTGATCATTTACATAGCAAGGCGGTCCATACACTAGTCGTCACTGAGGTGACAATCTGCCTCCACTATTACAGCATGCCTCCACTACTACAGAATGTGGAAGGCTTAGGAGATTCTAGACTGGATTGCTGAAGGTGAAAGGGAAGCAAATTAGGCATCGCAAGCCGGGTTGGCAGGACTTTTTCAAGTTCAGTAGTTGAATCCTTGCCACAGGCTTCACAATGAATTTATTTTCAGTTGCAAGAAGTTAGAGGGGGGTAGAAGTTTCAAGGCAATAGTCCAAGGCAAACACATCATGATCAACTTCCAGTTATTTGCTGAAACATTTCAGGTTTCTACGTCTGGTACGTCTGGTGTTATTGATAAGGAATCGGTACAGAGGACCGATCTCAACAATTTTCTGGTGGGTATTGTTGGGGATAGTACATACGACAGTTCTGATCTGTGGTAGGTCAGAACTTTTGATGACCCATGGAAGATCCGCATTCTTGGAATCTTGCAAGCAGTGTACTGGCGTGGCGTTTTGGCGAATGTGAGCAACAAAATTCTGTATACAATTGTGAAGGCAGGTACATGTACCAAAACGAGTTGGACGAGTATCATGTTGAGCCAATTTGTACCGGAGTTTACACGGTGGCAAGATCATCAGGTGAAGGTGGCCAAAGGGGAGGTCTCGCATACCAAGAAATATGGTACATTCTATGCTGGCCCTGTGCTTGAAGTCCTTTTGCGCAAATGGCTTCCGGTGGGTGCAGTAATCGACCAAACAGCCCGTCGTGTTCCGATTGGATCTGCTCCAAGAGAGGTGTAAAAAGCTGAATAAGGACCACCCAAACAGAATGTGGGACTGCAGCCAGGCGCAGTTTTCGCTCGTATGCAACGTGCACCTCGACCCTGACCAGAAGTTTCTCCAGCTCGCACAAACCCAGGACAAGTGCCTCAACAGACCAGGGTGCGCAACAGGCTTGTCAACGATGAGGAATTGGAGAAACGAAATGTTCGAAGTCGCAAGTTGCACGAAGAACATATCCAAGAAGTTCTAAGGCGCGAGGCTGCACCATCACTCCAAGATCCGCCACAAAGTGGGTGGCAGTTTTCTTTGCGGCGTGGGTACGCATCATCATCTGGACCAAGTACGTCGATCGCTCCGAATACAGCACCGGAGGACCGATTTCAATTATTAATTACGCTTTTTTATTTCCTTAGTGTTGCTTAGGAATACGGGGGACCAATCAAGGCGATGATAAAAGATATGGCATCCATTTGGCTGGATAATAATGAGGCGATGAAGTATATAACTCAATTGGAGGAGCAGCTTACTGCAAAGGCTCTCGAGCCTGACGATCTGAAGGAGCAGAATCGGAATCTTGATGCCAAGGTGAGGGAAATGCATTTTGAAGCTCAAAAGCATGTCCAGAAGCTTCAAGAATTTACTACACAGATGGACATGTTTGAGAGGAACCAAGCTCAATACAGGGTCATAGAAGAAGCTCATCAACAAGCACAAGATCAGAACACTACCTTAATAAGGGATTTGGCGCGAGTTAATTCAAATTTGGAAAATCCCACTCGACAGTATGAGATGTTGATGGCAGTAGTGGAGCACCATCGTCCAAAGATACTGGAATTCAATAGTAGGCGTTCAGAGTTGCAGCAAAAATGTATGAGTGGAGTGTCAAGCTTTGTAAGCAGGAAAGTGATTGTGTCTTACAATTAAAACAGAAAGACGCAGAGATCCACCGCTTGCAGCAACAACTGTTACAATTACAGCAATCTCCATCGGTCGTTGCTCCTCACCGCTTAGAAGAGTACGAGGAATTGATTTTACAACGAGCATTAGAGACGACTCGTAAGTTCGCCTATTCCCTGCCAACTTCAGATGCAGAGGAGCACTGGAAGGAGGTGATGCCTTACTGCACATAGGAGATGCATGAGCAACTGGAGCCACATTGCCTTGACGAGCATCTATACCAACACAAAATTGCAGCATATATGAAGGTTTTTCCAGACTTCGTCTATGTCCCACCAGTTATCATTTCCGTTAACTTATCAGCATCGCTCGATGATGAAATCGGACCAAGTAACAAAACACCGAATCCACCACCGATCAATCCAGACTAGTCTTCAGCCAGCCAGCATATAGGGGCACCGCACTTAGAAGGTTTGCCCGTGAATGTGCAATCTGATTTGGCACAGATCCAGGAGTAGGTCATCGAATTGTAAGGCTCAGTAGATTATTAGTTGTCAGTAGTTGAAACAACCGCTAGATAGACATTGGTAAGATAGTGGTTACAAACGTTTGGGTTTAACTTTGAACATTCTCGAGGTTTCAGAAGGAATCCACGAAAGAAGGGATTATAATGTCGACGATGAACATTGCTGGTTTCATCAATAGTACGTAGGGGACTCAGCCTAAGCGTAGGCCTAATTGTGAGTGGGTTTTTGTTGAGGGACCTCCTCCAGCACCATATGGCCAGACTTATCATGAAGACCATTGCCTGGTTATAGCTACTAGGACTGGTTATAGCTACTAGGACCATCAAATCAGGAGATGAGTTGTTTACACACTATGAGTGGAATTAGGATTCCACCATTTTTGAACTATGTACTTTGTTTAAGACATAACATACCATATCTATATACATGCATTTTGGCATTTTTTATTTATAATGTAATATGCAACTATGCTTGGTATATAGTTAAGATCTTCTAGATTTGGTACTGCATAGAATATTTGGCCTTCTGAAGACATGATGCCACGGAGGTTGAGAGCAACATATCGGGAAATGGGCATGCCACACAAATCAAACTCTTCATCAACTCATTCTTCATCAAGTGGCTTGTCTGCTCATGATGAAGGTGTTTCTCAACCAGTTCAGGAAGCACCACTGCCTGCAAACCAAGAACAAACGATGGATGACTTCATGGTTGATTAGTTTGGACTTGACATAGTTGATGATATGTCTGGCAACCCACATGATGAAGGAGCCAATGCAGATGATCCACGTCATCAACATACTGCCCAAGGACAACGGCAGTGGCAAGAGGCGGAGGCACATGCTCAAACACCTATTTTTCAGGGTGCAAGGTTAAGCTGTTTAACAGCCATACTGGGGTTGTTAAACATCCAAGCAAAACACAAGGCAAGCAATACTATGTTGTCAGACATTTTTCAGTATTGTCATAACCTCTTACTGCCTAAGGAAAATGTTTTGCCAGGATCTTGGAAGGAGGCTAAAAAGATCTTATCCTCCATAGGCATGGAGTATTAAATTGTCCATGCATGTGTTAATGACTGCATGTTATTTTATGGGAACAATGCCCATTTAACGGAGTGCAGTACATATGAAAAGGCTCGATATGATCCTCACATGCTTACAGGGAAGGTGCCTAAGAAATCAGTAAAGTGGTTTCCCATTATTCCTTGCTTGCTGCACACGTATCGATGTACAAACTTGGCTGAGTTAATGGTTTGGCATAAGAAGCATTGATCAGAGCCTGGTGTTATGAGGTTACCGGTTGACTCTCTTGTTCACAAGCATGTGGAGTCAACATGGCCAGAGTTTGAGCGTGACCTTAGGCATGTGAGGTTGGGGTTAGCATCAGATGGTGTTAGTCCACATTCACTTGGAGAAAAGGGACGACCTACCTCTGTTTGGCTAGTTGTTGTCATGAATTACAACCTTCCTCCGTGGTTGTTGATGAAAAAAGGATTTTTGCTACTTTCTCTTATTATCCTAGGGCCAAGTAAGGTGAACAACCTAGACACCTACTTAGCACTAGTGGTCAATGAGTACAAAACGCTGTGGGATGGAGTATGGGCATATGATGGGAGGAAGACCACTGGAGGAATACCACGTGTATTTAAGTTGAGGGCAATCTGCATGTGGACAATGCATGATTCTCCTGGTAAGAAATCATGCACATGCCTCTATATATATTTTTATTATTCTGTTTTGTGATTATTTGTTGTTATAATATTTAGTTCTTGTACAATCAGGGTTTGGTTTTGTAAGTGGGCTGCAAACTCAAGGCTACAAGGTGTCGCAACCCCACTTTGGGTTAAGTGTGAGGATGAAACTCACACTCCCAAAAGTGGGGACTTGGAGTCCTCCGGGACTCCCAAAAACTTAAAGCTTGATTGCAGGGGTCAAAACACCTTACATTAAGGTGATCTTTATATCAATGAAAAGGTCTTGAAGTGTAGATGTCCAAAATGGCCTCACATGAGCCATTTGGACATCTGTAGCCCAAGTTATGGGCAAAAGAAATGCCAGGAGTCAAATTGGTAGTTTGACTCCCGACCACTAAAAGTCGGAAATCGACCTCTTTCCGACGTCTGCAGATGGAGTGCAATAAAACATTAGAAAGCTCTCGAGGAGAGCTACAGCTTTGGTTCAGACCTCACTCTAATCGGAGGTTGGAGCCAGGAGTTATGAGTGTCCAAAGTCGCAGGAGTCCAACCCGGGACAGTTTTGAGACTCCTCCTTGGGAGTCCCGGGAAAAAGTGCCATTCAGATGTGGCTCCCGCAGAGTAACGTAGAGAATACAATATGGGGGAAGGTGGTGGCTTCCCCCGACTCCGGGCCGTGGTGAGTCAAGTGAGTCCAAGTCGCCCGTGGCTTGTCCCAACACCAAATGGATGCATAATGAGTTCTAACCAACTTGGGGTTAGTTTTGGATGCAGGATTGTGTAACAACATAATTGTCCCTCTTCTTAGTCTAATCCCGGGACTTCTAGCATGCCCCTCTACCCCTCTTTAGTGCTGGAAGTTGAATTTAGAAGTACTCTGTTGTTTATATTTATATTTAAATTTGTATGCCTTATACTGGAAAAAGAGTTTGAAATATAAAATGTTATCTGTTGGATGTCTAAAATACTTTTGTATAATTTTATGGATCCTTGTTGCATGTTATGGAGCTAATCTTCAAAAAGCTTTTGGTAGGGACGATGACCACAAGTGGCCAAGGTATCTCAAGACACATGACTATCATCGTTTACTGCAGCACATATTGCCTGTGGCAATAATAGGCTTAGCCAGTTTAAAAGTACAAGATGCTCTTTGGTCATTGGGAAATCTATTGAGATGGGTATGCTCAAAGGAGTTATTTGTAGAAGAGATTCCAAGAATGAAGGTAATAGCAACAGAGGTGTATGCAAGTTGGAAAAGGCCTTCCCTCCATCATTTTTTGATTGTCAAGTGCATTTACCAGTTCACCTTGTGGATGAGATAGTCATTGCTGGTCCTATGCATTGTCGGTGGATGTATTGGCTTGAAAGATATATGGTAGTATTAAAGGGTTATGTCCGTAACCATGCACGAGTGGAGGGAAGCATGGCAATAGGACACTTGGCAGCAGAGAGCATGTTTTATTGCACCAACATTTTGGCCACTATAGATCCATCATGTCCTCATGTCTGGATGGAGGAAAGAGAAGACGAGGAAAACTGTTTGACTGGTGCCATCAAAACACATATGTTATTACCTACAGAGTTAATTCAGCTGACCACATTCATGTTGAATAATAGCAATGTCATGGAAGAGTGGAGGAACTTCTATGACAATGCCAAAAGTATGAGTGGGAGATCAAGGATTTTTCCTACGTTTCATAAGTACATGAAAGAGAAGTTGGCTGAAGTGGATCAATTGTTGGCACAAGGAGAAAGTATATCCTGTTTTCTAGAGGTCACAGATGATGTTCGCACCATTGTTCATGGACCACTGAGAGTTGTGACAACACGTTTAGCAATGTGGACACAAGGAAGACATTTCAGGTATTTATTTTTCCTATTTCATTAGGCATATTAACTCATCTTCACCTTCTAGACAAGTTTTTAAAAATGTTCTAGGATGATTTTTATGGGCATGAAGTTTCTATCATCATATAATTTGTTGACTCACAATGCCTAACACAATATTAATTTCAGGATTTCCACTTTGGATGAAAAGAGGGGCCGCACCTTTGACTGTGGAGTTCAAGGGCAATTCATTCAAGACTTTAGAAGCAATTGGCATGAAAGGAATATTGTTTGAGATATTGTGCCACATTATGGAAAGCTAGAAGAGATCTTGGTGGTATCTTATGATGCACATTCAAAGTTTGAAGAGTATGTGTCTAAGTGCAAGTGGTTTAAAGTGAACCTTGCTGGTGCAAATCGCATTGTAGTTCAAGATGAGTGCGGACACACATGGTTAAAGACATCTGCCACTAGTTATCAGCCATCTCATTGGCAAACTTCAGAGCCATTTACTTTTCCCAGTCATGTAGAGTAATGCTTTTATCTTCCTTATCCCCCAAACCCAGAAGAATGGTCACTTGTTGTCACATATGTGTCACGGTCCCGTTCTATTCTAGGTGAGAAACCAGAGGTTGTGTTTACAACCTCTGAGGTGGATGATGACCACATAAAATGTACTACTCATTATTTTTATGCAAATAGCCATTGAGGCTTGTGGTTCTATATTACTGCACAATGTTCATTGTGTCATTTTCTGCCTATTCTGCTCCATTATGTAATTTTATTCTTAAGAATAGGAGCAATGCTATGTGTACTTTACTGATATTTTCACTCAGTCTACCAAGGCAAAATAGATTATAATAATGGTTAAGTGGATTTATAGCTTCCATTTGGTCTTAAAAAAAAAAAATTATGGCGTTTTGGCTCTTTGGCATTTTGGCGCTTTCAGACTTGACTTGAAATTTTTGACCTTTCGATATTTAATATATATTCTTGGTACTGATAGGGCCCTGTTGGCCTTAAGCATTTTAATCAGATGTGTTTAGTCCCTTAGTAACCTCAAGATTTCTTAAGATTCCCTTTTTAAACTTTAAAATCTTTATTTGTCTTGCCAAAAGTATATTCTTTATTAACTTGAAAAAATAATGGCTTCCACATAACTTCCCACTCAACCAGAAGCTTCCTCAGCTGATTCATCTAGTTTTGGGCCATCTCCATACATTATAGTCTAGGGCTATCCCTCTAACCTTGCATTCCTGATCTTGCCTTCTGCTATAGATCTCTTCAGGTCTTCCTGAAGATTCGTATGCCAATGGATAATAGGCACATTCTTTCTCTACCTATTGTACAAAAGAACTGGCAACTGCTTTCGCCATAGCAACTGGTTAACTCTATCTGCCTCTCTATAAACGCTAAGAAAATACAAGTTGTTGCGGATCTAAGTTACTATCTTGTTCTTAAACCTCGGAATAAACTTGTCATTATCGATCATGGTATTATATATAGTCATAGTGGTAGAACTAACTCTGCTCTAATGACTTCTATATTCATAAAACTATTTATCAGTCATACTGTTCCAAACCAACTGTCTAAGCTCCATATCATTAACTGAAGGTAAGATAGGCTGCTTAACATCTCTTGGATGATAATAGGCTGCCCTGGGCTCCTCATGATAAACTTGGTTGTAGAATTCAACCACCAACTCCAAGCAGTATGCTGGTACGTTACCAAAATAGGCTATGGCAAGTTCCCATGCCGTCAACTGCAAATCTCCATGTAGAATCATAAGAGCTATAGTAGGTCGAAAATATAATGGCTGCCATATTGGCAGGATCTCATCCACTAGGTACATCACCCTGTTGGAAGGAAAATTGTAAATATGTTCCAACATGTATTTACCTGTAGCTTCTTGTTGTAGTAAAATCTCCAAAAACTCCTATAGGGTGGAGTATTAGCCTCCAAGGTCTTGCACATATGTGCAAAAAATTTAACCTGCTCTGTCTGCCCCTTAACTTTAGGCAGCACTGTATGCTGAAGAGACGTCTGGACCTCTTTGTCCTTGACTCTTACCTACGCAATTGGTCTTAAGCTAACTGCCACAAGCTTTTCCAGTTTTTGTTTCTGTCTCCCCTTGGCATGTAGGTTGACAGTGGATTCTACTTCATCTACTCTGGAACCATAAATTTTCAGCTTTCTTTCATCATCATAGTCCTTCTTGTCTTCATCTGAAGTTCATCTGAAGGTGTGGATACTAGTTAGCTTTCCTTCTGATCTCATTTGCCCTTTGCTCAACTTTCCTGGCCTTGTTTTTGAATTCTCTGGCCTCTGCCCGAGTTACTACTTCCTCATCAGTCTCTAGTTCCTCCTTAGATTCTGGTGGTCTTCCTGGTAATCCACTAAGTAACTCCTAAAGTATTACAATTGAGCTACTGCCCTTGGTATATCTTCTGGATCGTCTAGCTCTAACATTCTAGCCACCTTTTGTATAATGCTGGCATTCCTGTTCCTTAAGTATGCCTCATACCTCTGTTCAGGAGTAGGCTCTGGTGGTAAAAATTCTCTGGCCATTACTTCCACTGGTTCCTCCTCCATTAATGGCTCTGGATCTGGCTCTAGTTGAGGCTACTAGACATAGTCCCCTTCCTCTTCTTCAACTTCTACTGCAGCTAGCCTTTTCTCCTCCTCATCACCCAGCTCTGGACTTGGATGCAGTTGCTCCATTCTTGTATCCATATAGTATATGGGAATCTAAGTTGTCCCCATTCCTCCTTGGATTTCACTCCCCTGGTCTGTTTGATTCTCCATATCCTTTGTCCTTGTAACTAATTCGACCCTAAAGTCTGGTCTATGTTGTCCTTGTCCCTCTTCTTGTCTTTCTCCTAGATTTAGCAAAACACTAACCAGTCCTCTGGTGTCTGTCCCACTCTGTTGAGGTTTAGAAACCTGTGAGTCCACTACTGTTGTTGCCATCAAAGGTTCCATCATATCTGTACTCTGTGGCTAATCTGAGCTCATGTAAAAAATTGGTCTCCTCCTTCAATCTCACCATAATCCTCCAATGGTACCTCAGTGCTCTCGTCCTCTGTCTCCTCATAAGTTGCCTCTTCCTCATCAGTGAGCTCATACTCTGAAGTACCATATACTTCCTTAATTACTCTTCTAACCAGAACTCTGTGATGCCTCTCTAATACTAGCTGGCAGTCCCCATAAGCATAGAGTTGAGCTAGATAACTAGGTAAATAACATAGCTTCTTAGGCCCCAAGGCTCTAACCTCATCCTGTATCACTTTGTGCATGATGAAAGCCCAATTGATCTCCCTCTCTCCTGACCACAAAGCTATGACAGTATTGGCCCACTTTACTAGTATATAATTAGGCTTTTTAGGATGGAGAATTGGTATCAAAAAATGAAAGAGCATCATCAGCTCGGGATCCTTACACTGTGAGATCTTGTAGCCATGTGAAACTACTCTATCCTGTGCAAAATACCTCTCAGACAAAGGATCCTTCTGTGACAAAAATCCATGCCCCTCCAAAGGTAATTGAAATGAATCTCCTACAAATTCCAAGTCCCATTCAGCTGGTTTACCTTTCACTGTTGAAGAAAATCTTGGATCTACTCTCCTGTTGTAGAAATCAAGGTAAGTGCCATCATGTATGTCCCAAGGAATCAAATATAGATGCTCTAGTCTCATCCTTCTCAAAATCTCTCTCAATCTGCTCTGTAGTTCCCTAGTAGTCGGATACTACACTAACAAGGATGAAGGTATTGTAACCAAAAGAAAGGGGTCCATAAAACATCTGACACATGGGCTAAGCTTAGCGGACCCTGGTGTCCATGTGCCCTCTTCCTGGCTTCGCCGCACAAGAGACAGACCTTCAGAGTTCTGTGTCACTCAAGCTGACAAACGAAGACTCAAGCGCACACAAACTCAGACAGACATGATAATCCTCACACCAAAACAGCCGAGGAAAAACTCTTTCATTTACAGTGCAAATTATTCACATGCCTTGAAAGCTCAATCGCTTTCCAAAATGTCCAAGAAAAAGATCACAACTCAATGTTCCTCGATCTCTCCTTCTCTCTCTTTCTTGCTTCCCCACAAACTATTCTGCAATGGAGCTCGATCGATCACCAGGCGCAGCGGAAATAACTAGTGCTCAACCTAGGGCTTCTCACCACAAACTCTTCCTCGCTATGTCCATCAACTATCAGATTGCTCCCACTCCCACTAATAGAGATCAACTGATCTCTTCTGTTCCAAAATTATCTTGTCATCCTAACTTCCTCATCTCCTCTCCTCCTCTAAGATTGTCTATTTGCTCTCCAAGGAAAAAGATTCCAAAATCCAAAATCAAAAACCAAAAAAAATCCTCGAATCATTCGATCCATAGCTATTTAGCCTTTCCCTGATCTCCGTTGGCTTCTTGCAGAAGCTTATAGTCATTCCGTTCCATCACGTTCCATCCGTTGACCGCCATCGCCATCTTCTTCATAAATTCGGCTCCATCAATACTAGCCGCCATCACAACGTCACTCACATCACATATCAAAAGAAAGACAACCATGCACTCCAAGCATTAGTGATGGGCGCCGTCACACCAAATCGGCTGAATCAATTATGCCTAGAACCCGGGATAAGTCCAGTGTTCACATTGGCTCAAGCAACTCATCTTCGCATTACAATATGGCCTCCAAATCTTCGGCCATAGTTGAAATCTCTAAACGCAAAAAGGTTTCAAAACCCTAAACCCAAAAATCTCGTGAATTACTGTTAACCCTAACTGAATTCTTAGACCTCCTTCGCGTCTCTGCTAACCCTCTCGTTCCTCCTGAGCTCTCTCTCGAAGAAATCGCGAATGCTAAAGGGATCTTGACACAATGGAACTGTTCATAAGAATTTCAGCCTTTATACTTCTACAAGTAGGCCCTCTGGGAACTTTGTACTACTGTCCTTTGCACTACCGCATGTAGTACCTCAATGTCACCAAGATTTTTTGCGACTTAAAAAAGGCCGTGATAAATCAGATGACATTGCGAAACCTTTTGCGAAACTGCCTTCTCCAATAACCCTTTCACTAATTTGCAAGCTAAGGCACATCGCAACTTACGAAACATCCATCACTGGAAAGTTTTGTAAAAATTTGTGATGAGGTTTGCGATACATATTTAAACGCAAAATGCGAGGCGTCGAATAACGCAAGCTTGCGATTTCTTGTGACTCTCAAAGTTTTTAGCGATACGTTTTGTATTGTAAAATGTGCGATGTTTTGAGTATGATTAAACGTTGCGAAATGTGGAATATCACTAAAGTGGACGAAGACTGAGTGGGTCGCAAAGTTTTCTTTGTAGTATATGTCAGAAAAGTGTTGCGATAATTGTAAGGTACATTATAAATTAGCGATGGGTGGTGCACCATAAGGTGCGATGTGTGTCGCATCGCAAATATGGCAGGTTGTTTTTGCTTCACAAACCCTTCAAGTTTTTTGTTTAGCCCTTCGCAAAAAAGCACAATATGTAGTAGTGATCATATGCATAATCATTATTTAGTTACATTTGAAATGATTTTAACCTAGTCTTATTTTTATATGATATTTTGGACATTCACTTCATTTTGTCATCAATCATGAATGCCATATGGATGAAAACTTATAATGAAAAAACGTCATCCCTCATGTTATCATGTCATCATGTACTAGTCAAATACGCCATTGGTATATGATTACAATTTTTACACATAAGATTTGAAATTATATCATATTATTATAATCTACCAATCTTTTAGGACATTTAGTCATTGATTTCTTGGTTATAAATGATAAGATTTTTTTAGTGAAAGTGAAAGAATACACGTTACAAGTTTTTTGAAAATGGAAAATTTATAACGTTTTTCCATTGCTTTGGTAAGAAAGGGAATGAATGTTGAAATGTAGGGTATCGAAAAAGGGTTTTTGCGAATGTGGTTCCTTAGCTACATTGTGAAAATTTATAAAGGAGAAAGGAATTTGAAGTTAGATTTGATGAGTTTTCTCAAAAGGATGATATTTTCCAAAAAGCTTAAAGAAAATATTCAAGCTCCACAATTATAATCAACCCCACTCGTGTTTCTTCTCATTCAATGGGATGAAAAGTATTGAATAGGATGAAAATTTTCTAGTAAAAGTATATCATTTTCATTGCTAATGGAATGGTATCATTTAACATTACAAAACATGCGAGAACAAATATGTCATTTATTTTCACGAGAGTATGGTTGAATTAAATATTAAACCTATTATGATCCTAACACATTAAAATTAAATAGATTATGGAAATCAAGAATCTTTTTTTTTGAAAGATGCATAAATTTTTTTAATATTTAAAAAAGAAAGTCATGATCATTTTCAAGAAACATAACGTTTATTAAATTAATATTTTGTTAAAAAAATGTCAAGACCTCGTAAGTGAAGATTGGTTTAATCATTCATGTGTGTGAACTAATGGAAAATTTAAGAAAAAGTTCATGAGGTCATGTGTTTCAATTTTGTTGGCATAATCCATAAATTCTTCTTTTGGTGGTTATTCGCCAACGAATAACACCACATGAAATAATACGTCCACAAATTTTTTTTGAATTATTCATTTTTTGAAAAATTATGTCAATTTTTTTTCAAAGTTCATGATTGTTTTAATTTTTGTTTGAAATACACAAATATATATTTTTTGCTTGACACCCCCTTGATTTCGTCCAATTTTTAAAATTTAATTATTTTTTAAACTAGTTTTTTATCTTTACACTAGGGGTTGAAATAGCATAAAAATAACACATGATATGCTTACCAACAAAAGTTTAATCGTTTCACATATGAGCATTTCATCCATTACATCCATTTTCCTTGATTTTTTAACTTTGTTCACATGTTTTTATCTCATTTTTCATTGTTTGTGTATCTATGTTTCCATTCAAATTTTTTCATTCATTCATTCTTGGTAATATGTTTATTTATTTATTTCTTTTTTTTGTTTGATTTTTCCTTTTTTTATCTTTTTTTTATCCTTCTTTTCATTTTTATTTTATATTTTCCTTGCAAATCATTTTATTCAAAATGCAAGGAAATTTACCAAATGAAATATTTGTGTCTGTAATGATTCGTAAGGGAAAAAAACGAATGAATGTAAAATATATTACACTAAACAAGGGAAAATATGTTTTGGACTTACAAATCTATCTAAGATATTACTTCAAGCTAACATACCATATTATCATTGTGTTCATTAAGAACTTCTCCTATATTCAATATGGTTGATAGTTTTGTGATGAAAAATTTGGATGGGGTGGAGGAAGCTAATGAACTAATTCATGATGGACCAGATAATCATATTATCCTTTTTTTTTTCTAGTGATGATTTTTCATTTCTTTCAAAACTTTTTGTGAAATAAGAGTTTTTCACACATGAACATGCACATATGCATATCAAAATTACTTTTATCATTGATATAGTTTAATATTATGAAAAATGTTTGATAAATTTTAACATTATAAATGTTATTTCTCTGTATATGGTGGCATCTTTTGTAAACCACTTCCATGATATTTTTTGAATCATTTCGAAAAAATCTAATTCAATGCATGCAAGGAAAGTTTGATGAAAATTTTACAAGTCTTCACCAACATGCGCCCCGCGCCCCCGCCCCCCCTCCCCCCCCCGATCATTAATATGCATGAAAATGGTGACCAAAAATGCGATATGTGTGGTAAGATATTTGTTAATGCACATTTCATTTTTATTCTTAGTTACTTGTTCATTAATTATTAACATTTATTATTGCACATGCAGTGACGTTATAGTTGTTCGACTATTGAATTTAGAATAGTTTCACCTAATATCACTTTTTCATTTTAAGTTCACTCGAAGGGTTCTTTTGTAATTTCAATGTATGTTATAGAAATAATTACAATTAGATGTTGAGCATAAGATGGAAAAAGTTCAAAATTATAATAATAAAATTAAACAATTAAAAAAATGTTATGAAAAACTATAAGAAAATGAAAGGACATGTAAATTAATCACATCTAAAAATAATAAATCTAAATATAAATTAGAAACAATGTCAAAACATAATGAATTTTCCAAGAATAATTTTATGAAATAAAAGAAAAACTAAATGTTTATAATGCAAATGCTAATTAATTTTAAATGACAAAAATAATAATTAAAAAAAGACAATTTTCATAGGTAGCATGAGATGTAACATGAAAATAACAATTTTAAGTTAACCATTAATAATTTTAAAAATAAAAGATCTTGCTCTTGTAAATAATTGGTGGAAATGTGTTTGGAAAAAACAATTGATTAATTAATTAATTAATTGCATTTTTTATTTTTAAAATTGATCAACAAAATAATTAATGAATTCATGTATTTTGGCATTTCAAGGACGAACTAATTGGTTAATTTAACAATAAATAAATACATACAACAAAACACCCAATATCGACAATGGTATAAAACTAAACAAAAAACATGTTAAACTTGACAGTAAAATTTAATGGAATTAAAATAAAAAGTTGACACTTTAAGCTTAGCTTACACATGAAATATGGGCAAATTAAATGATAAACTAAAACCAAAATAACACATACTACACAAAAATTGGGTCACATGGGCCTTCATACTTCAATACACAAAATATTAAATAGTTATATTTAATTCAATTGTTCAATAATGTAAAAAGTGTGGTGCAAACTTTCACTCCTTTGCAAATGAGTAAAAATCATAAATGTCATAAGCAACTTTTCATTATTATTTTAAATCTTTAAAGTTTTATTGAAAATCTTATATGTTATTTCTAATGTCTTATGGAGTTGTAGAACACTATTAATTATATGGTTATTACAAAAAAAGATAAAATTACAATAAAATCTAAACAAATGAACACAAAAAATGAATCCAAATGTTTTTCTACTCTTTGTAATAATCAACTTCAAGAATATGTATTATTTTACATCTTTGAAAGTAGAGGGGCAAATAAGTTTTTTTAAAAACCAAAAGCAACCTTGTTTATTAGATAATAAATTCATAAATGAAATACTTTTGGTGTATATTCAAAATTTATTTGCTCTTGTACATTTGAGGACATAAAGATTATTATATTCTCAAAGGTTGATATTAATATTAAAAAATTAACCTATTTATCACATACTTTAAAAAAAAGAAAAAAATCATTTAAAAAAATTAACGTAGTTGCATATACATAAATCATTGCACACAAAGAACTTTCAACCATAAATTTCATAAGGTTCAATATCTAAGAACCATAAATCCTCATAAACAATTATCAATACCAATACTAATGGTGCACAACATTTTGAAGCCTTAATAATATACACAAATAAATCCCAATCAACAACCCATGGCATTATGCCAATTACTTGCTCAATTTTTTTCATAATATAATCATACAATTGTTTGACACGAAATAAGGCACAATCATAATGCCAACAATATTCAGTCATTGTATATACATTATAAATAACAACCATAAGATAATACAATTAATGGAACTATAATAAAATAAATCTTAAAATCACCAAAACATTTTCATTGACATAATTTGCAATTTCTCTCCTTGTTCCTATCAACCAATAAGATGACATTTTCTTCTTTTTGTCTTTTTATGAAAATAAGGATCATACAATTTATTTTTTTCCTTTTAATGTAACTAACCATGGTTTGTTTTCTCCACATTTCTAGTTTCATTGGCACATTGAGTAGCATTAAAATGGCACCTGTCCTAGGTGGGATGTAACATTTTTTCAAAAGTGCTACTACAAGTGGCAACCTAGGAAGTACATAAGTCTAGATGTGGCTAATTTACTTATTTTGAAAAATGGAAAAAAAAAAATCACTAAAAATCACTAAAAAATTCATGTTTTTAAAATTTTCTGAAAAAACAAATTTGATAAGTTGTGAAAATCCATCCAAAACAACATCCTGGAACTAGCATTACCTAATTCCTCCCATTTTTCGGCTTTCCTTATCAAATTTGCAATGCCATGGAAAGTATGCTCTTATATTGAATGTAATGGCTTGAAGTTCCATGCAATTTTAAATTTGGGTTGATATGTAAATGATCCCAATAGTAGTCCTTTCGGATGAACTTGTTTTCCAAGTTAATTATTATTAATAATTGAGATATGATAAGAGACTTGCTTCTGTTGATCACAGAAGAATAGCTCTTTAGATGGCTCCATCATGAATTTTGAATTGGCAAATTGCATCAGAATCGGACTCCTAGAACTAGAAAGATCAAACAGTGACAAAGTGACCATCATACTCTAGTTGATCAATGGCAAAAATTAGGGTTGGGTAAACCTTTCAGATGATCAAAGGCCAGGAAGTGAGCTAGCTATATCCATTGCCCAAAAAGAAGACAACTGCCTGGATGTGGATTGATGACTAAAAATACAATACCTGCTGTAAGCTCATTGTGCCTCCTAATATCGTGGATACCAGAACATGCCCTTGATGCCTTCTGGATCTGATTCAAAACCCAATCCTCTGTAGAAGTCCACCACTGCATCAATACACCATCCACCTTGAAGTTAGAAGTGTGAGCTTACAACTTTCTTTCCAGGTAAGTGATGGCTGCAATCATCCCTAGAAACCTAAAATAACTGGTAGATTTTGACAAGCAACAAAACCTAATGACCCTAGTTAATCCCAAAAACTTCCTTTTTAATGCTTCATGATAGTGTGAATTTAAAAGTGAGTCCTCTGGTCTGCTGCTAGCAATGGAAACAGATGATGTCAAGACCTTGAGCATCTGCAAAGAGGGTGATGTTGCCAATATCTCTTCTCAGCAATGTGCGTACCATCTGCTCTAATAACGCCTTTCCTAGTCCTTGTCCCTGCATTGAATGAGTTCAGTTATCTTAATGTAGATGAGCTGGCAGGATTATGATCTGCAGAAACACAAAGCTTTGATCAAGTGCCCATTCTTGGGTGTGTGATCTCACAGTCAGTGGTTCATTTATTTACACCACAGTTTGACTAGCAGGGGTGCACTATAAGAAGTACATGACCTGCAAAACAATTTATCAGCTTCCTCTAATATGAAGCTCAATGACAACATGATTTACCTGGTATAAAGGATCAACAAGGACATCCCAAATGGTGGCATTGAAGGCATGGTCAGATGTTGCACGGGCCATGCCTATCAGTTCACGCTTTTCTGGTGCTGGTATATCACCATCTGTTCCTCACCAACACACAATTCTGAGTTATTCCCTGTCACAGCTTTGATTAATCCAGAGAAGCAGTGATGACAGCACAACAATTCCCAAAGACACCAAGTTTCATCCAGACAAGACAGACCAATGTGGATCAATAGATTGCCTGTAGAGGGTGGTTGCCTATGAAGGTGCAAAGATGCCACCATGTAACTGTTTTTGAGAGCTGCTGCAACCTTCGATGGTGGCCTCCTTGGCCAGCCTACCTGCCCCACCTTCCACACTTTAAGGCATGCCAGAAAATGCAATAGACGAAAGTGAAATTCCTCATGAACCAATTCCAAAACCCACACAAAAAGCAAAAGAGCCAGACTGCTGCCAGTTGAATTACCTTATCACAAAGGAGCTCAAGCTCATACACATCAACCTCACCACTGGAAGCAAAGATGATCTTCTCAATAGTGCCATCAGTTTGTACCTTCTCAACCAACACCACCTCATCCTCCAACTCAATCTCATCATCCTTTATCTCTGGCTCTGTCACTGCCATTGGACTGGTCTTCAACAAGCTGCATGAGCATGCACGTTACCTTTAAAATCTACCAAAAGCTCCAACAGTTGCCTGCAAAAAGTTAACTACAGAAGCAGCAGTAGTAGTTGTGTATCAAGGTTAATAACATTCTCCAGACCTTCACTTGATTCACAGCAACTCTTGTAACTGAGTGGGAACAAGTGAAGAGGAGGAATGAGTATGCTGCGCAAGGTAATAATATCAGAAGTATGCAAAGGGGGAAACTGGGGAAGGCCACAAAATGAAGAAACCTGCGAAAAGATGCACAAATAGTTGGGTGAGTGTGATGACTCTCTCACCCTGATCTTATGGAGTCCCACAGGCCTGCTTTGGTTCTTAGGTCTCCTTTTTCCGGTACAACTGCATTCAAAGCATTAACAAAACTAAGAAACTCCTAGATGCAGTTGCATTGAGTTTGGTGCCAGCAGTGGTGCATATATATTTGCCTTAGAAATGTTTTGGTGGAGCAATGATCATCTCATCAATCTTCTCTTACTATTAGACAACTACAATGTCAAACTGATGCAAAGGGCAAACCTGATGTGAGAGGGTGATGTCTTTGTTCATAATTGGAGATCAATAGGCTTGATGGGTGGTTCCTTGATGCATGATAGTATGCCTGTGACCTGCACAATGTCAGCACTGGAAGAATTCCTCAATTTGGCATTCACACTTTGCCCCAGTAAAAGGCTTGCCAAGAGCACAGCTGCTAAAATGGAAAGAAAGAGATTCTGGAGTGCTATCAAGACTAATAGTCCAGCTACAGTTTAACAAACTGGTAGCAAGAGAACTACTGAGTGAGAATCAAAACTCTCGAGAAGAAGCTTCACTCTTCACGGGCTCATATGTATGTATGTACCTTGCTACTGACAACAGCAGACATCAGCTTTCCAATCAAGAAGAAGAGGCAGGTAGGTTTATGATCAACTGAGAGACTCTTAGGTTGTTGTCGAGATGGAAAATTATTTCGGGGCACTGCCAGAGCTCCTAATCAAATTATTTGTTTTCTCATCTCCTTTGCCTCTAGAAACACTCTTGGCGAGAAAAGGTTTCATACTCCAGGCGAGGAGGATATGACAATACGCCTTGCAGCATACATGCGTTCCACCTTGCAGTTTCAGCACATAACCTAACAACATAGAAGAGAGATGATACAACAGAAGAGCTCGGCTATGTTTATGCTTCTGTTGCGCAGCTATGCTTGATGAATCGGAGAAGATATGCGTAGATACCAGAAGCGTCTATAGCGAAACGAACAAAAAAAACACAAAAAACCAAAACTAGAGCAGCGCGAAAGACGCAAGAGTCAGAGATTGTACGAGGACGCGACAGAAGAGCAGTAGGAGGAGCAGGCAAAGTTGCAAGTCAGTCGACTGGAAGAACACCAGTAGTAGTGAGGGACCACCAGGAAAGAAACGGTCGAGCAGCAGGCCATCGCCACAAGAGCCGCACGCGATCTTGAACTGTTGTTCCCTTCTCCTCCTTTCTTTTTTCCCTTCAACTACTTCTGCTCCTTTCCTTGTTCTTGTTCTTGTTCTTCTTGCTGTCCTCCTCCAAATCCTTTTGTCTAAAGTCCACAGACCTCAAGCTCTCGTTGAAAGAAATGAAATTGTTCGCATTTGATCTCACCACCGGACTCTCTAGAAAATCCTGCACCTCACAACGACGAAATCTGCGAATCCAAATAGCATCACGATTCTTCTTCCCATTAAAAAGCAAACGACGAGAGGGCCATGGCTTTTCGTCTTCGTCTTCTTCTTCTTCTTCCATTCATCAGCTATCAGGTCTTCAGCTTTTTCCTTTTTCCAATGAAGACAGTAGTACTAGTCTTCCACAAGTTTGCATCATGTTTAGCGTCTGAAAAAACAACTGAATCTGCTTCTCCTTCTCCTGCATTCACCACATCCAAATCCCAATTGTTCCGGAGTTTTGGATTCTGAAGCAAAGCAGCGCAAAAAAATAAATCCAAAAGCAATTTTGTGTACAGATGATGAGCCCTAGATGTGTACAGATGCTTTGCTTCCTTCCCCCCAGTGAACCCTGTTTCAGATTTCTAGAGAGAGGTGCAATACCATAGTTCAGCTTCAACTCATGGGAATCGTTTCCTCCATGGAAGCTTTTCTTTCTTTTCTTTTCTTTTCTTTGTTTGTTGCAATAATAATTTGAGAGAATGTTGTACTATATATAATCTTGGAGAAAAATTTGAGCATTTGAAGGAGCTTCCTGAAAATTGCAGAACAATGTGTGAAGTATCTGATGAAGAATTCATGGTCTCAAATTTACTCCATGCAACAAATGCAAGTCCTTTCTGATTTTACAAGCTTTTTGTAATGTGTTGGCAGATGTGGATTCAATCAACACATATGAGTGACAGACGTTGGAGA
The DNA here is from genome assembly GCA_963921925.1 of Sphagnum tenellum. NCBI lineage: Eukaryota > Viridiplantae > Streptophyta > Sphagnopsida > Sphagnales > Sphagnaceae > Sphagnum > Sphagnum tenellum. The sequence goes on along the minus strand of OY998158.1, from coordinate 10,324,891 downwards.
TCTACAGAGTTGCCAGAAAATTTAATGCCCCTTTTTAAGTGTTCTTCTCAGGTGAAAAAAATTTGGTTTGCAGCATCTCTGAAACCATTTCAAAATGATTGATTTACAACCTTCACATCCCATCTAATTTTTCTCTGAGCTCATTTGCTGTAAATCACCACTGTTTTTGTTGCAGGGTGATTGTGATTGTGATACTGGAGGAAGCATAATCTAAGGAAGCCCATTAAATATCAACTAGATAGCTGTTCAGCTGAAACAACAGGTGGATACAGTGTGGCATAGCAACTTGAACTCTTCTTCTCGGCCTTTTCCCTTCACCTTAAGAGGAGTACATGGCACACTTGCACTGTTGCCAGAACTCAATTGCAGGAGCTTGTCATTGTAACATAGACTGCTATCTTTTATGGGGTGGATGATCCTCATCACAGGGTTTTACCTTGAAGATGTTCATAACCATCTCCCTTTGCTGCACATCCTTACACATGTTGCAGCTCCACCTCTACTGTAGCTCATGGCTTGTGAAATAAATCTGTCAAAGTTTTGCAAGCAAGGATTGTGAAGGCTCATCAAGATGGTGTGACAACCAACTGCAAGCTCAAAATTGCAAAGGGCATGAACATGGGACTTTTATCAGTTTTGGACAATCACTTTTTCCAATGGCCAACATTTCATTGTCAGTTTAGCTTCTGCTCTTTACACTCAAAAAACTTTTTGTATGTTTTCTCATTACATCAGGCCTCAAAAGACTTGCAGGAACTCTGCCAATGGAATTCTAATACTGCCTGTAATAGTATTATTGGAAGTCCTCAGAGTTCTCTTGCTCCATGGGCGTGAACACAAAGCCATGACTATAACTGAGATGACAAAAGAAGAAGGGACTGTTGACATTGTTCTTGCGACAGTGGTTGATTTAGGTACTACTGATGCTATCGAGGCCCTGACAACTGTGTGGCCTCAATATCCCAGGAGGAATCATGGATAAGCTCCCAATGTGGCATTGATGGAGCTTCAAGACTCCGTCGCTTTTCTGCCTCCCACCATTTCTCCCATCGTTCCACCAACCCTTCCCCTTCTAACATTCTGACCACATCTGACATTTTGGGTCGCTCACTTGGTGATGTTTGTGAACACAAAAGTGCAACCTGCACCATGTACAAGGAGACCAATGGTAGTCCACAAGGGCATAACCCAAGTTCAGGAATCACTATGGAAGCTTCAATGTGTCACAAGGCAGAAATCAAAGAGGGTGGGGAGAGTTGAACTGATTTACCTGGACAATCTCCTCAAGCTCCATCCTGTTATAATCATTTTTGAGGTCAACATCCACCAGCAAGTCTAGTCTCTTCTCTGCTTGACACTTCTTCACCTGAATATTTTTCCAACTACATGTCAGTACAGGAATACTACTACCTGGCTGAAAGTTTTCAAAGCTGAGAGTTTGCCTTGTGCCACAGCAACATACCAGAAATGTCTGAGCTTCCAAACTGTAGGTATGTAGATTGTTCTAAAGAGCATTTGGCTGGAACTTTGGCACAAGCAATGACTGATGAAGTTTGTTTCAGACTAGAGAGCTTCATGATATCATTGGGAGTTGAATGTGCAGATTGGGTTAGCAGTTTTGAAAATCTGATTCAGCAAGCAGGATTGATACATAACAAGAAGAAAGCCTGACCCAATCAAGAAGCAGCATGTTATTGTGGCGTGAGAGGCGATCAAACTCAAAGGCTCGTTGTCCAGTGATGAGCTCCAGCAACAGCACACCATAGCCAAACACATCAGTTTTCTCAGAAGACTGACCAGTGGAGAGGTACTCAGGGGCAATGTGACCTACTGTGCCCCGGACAGCAGTGGTGACATGGGAGTCGCAATGATCCAAAAGTTTTGCAAGACCAAAATCTCCAACAACAGCTTCAAAGTCCTCATCTAAGAGTATGTTTGCTGCCTTCACATCTCGGTGTATTATTTTTGGGTCACAGTGTTCGTGCATGTAGAGGAGACCACGCGCAGACCCTAAAGCGATCCGCTTTCGGGTTGACCAATCAAGTGCTGGCTTCCCATGTATATTAGTCTCTGTAGACAAAGTGATGCATGACTTCTCAGTGCTTTCTCTCGCAAATTTTATATGGAAGAAACTCAAAACACAATATTTCTTTGTCTAGGTTATCTCCTGTTATTATACCCAGGAACAAGTCTGGAACAAGAAGGAAAAGGATGAAGCTAACAGGCATTCATTAAGAAAAGATTGACAGACAAACCCCGAAGGCGAGAAGCAACACTCCCGTTGGACATGAAAGGATAGACAAGCAGTCGCTCTGTCGGTGTCATACAAAAGCCTCGTAGCCGGAGTAGATTGCGGTGAACTGCCAATGAGATTATCTCCACCTCCATCTGGAATTGGAGTTCAGCAGCAGCACTTCCCTGTCCTTTCAGACGCTTAACAGCCACTAATGAACCATCAGTCAGGCAGCCTTTGTACACATTTCCAAATCCCCCCTGCCCTAGTAAGTTCTTGCTGTCGAAATTGCCTGTTGCAATTTGAAGATCCCGGAAATGGAACTTCTTAAGCTGGCCAAGCGGAACATCTGGTTCCTGTTGCTCTGGAAAAAGTCATGGCGAGCAATGTGTGTTGATTATCATTTGAAGGAGTTTTTCAACTTTGGAAATTCAGTTGCCTACAAAGGGATATCAAAATGTGATCTCTTCCTATCAGTGATGATTTCTTGCCCTACAGCAGCAGATGAGGGACTGTTACAGCAGATTGAAGAGTTACTGGAAAGAGTTGTACCATTGACAACATCAAAGAAGGATTGTTGATTGCTGTTGTGTTGTCGCCACAGTACAGCTAGGGCAACTGCGGCTACTAGAACTGCTCCTCCCAAAGCCAGTCCACTTGCCATCGGCCCTTTGCTGCTCTGCCCTGCTGGTGCACTATATGCTACTTTTGCAAAAGGAAAAGAAGGATCAGAAACCTTAGCATTTCCTTCAATCCTTTCATCATCATATATACTTGTGACAAAGTCTACAAGAAAGTGAACTCCTTGATTTTGAACTTCAAGGTGAATATGCATGTCTGTTGTCTCAGCAAATACAATGCAGGATTGAGATGGTCATCGGAAACTATTGTGGGTTAAGCTTGCAAGAAAAAGTGTAATAGCAATCCCAAAGCATCTAGAAGGGTGGTGTTGCAATTTATTTACTTTCTGAAACATTCACTGCAGCTGCCAATGGCAGTGGAGCATCCCCTAAGCACTCCCTCTTGATGGTTGCCCCACATAGACGTGGATTCCCTTGTACTCTGCCACCACACATTTTTTGCAAGGAACTCATGAAAAATCTACTCATGAGCGCAAGCAACCCTTGTCTCTTGCACTTCATTGCAAAGAAAAACTAGAAGCCAGCTAGGTGTAGCAGAAGTTTCTTACGAGAAGTTTGGAAATGAGACATTTGGCACAAAGCCTGCCAGATTGTTGTTTGAGAGGTTCCTGTTATCAAAACCCCCCACCACTCCCATTCCTGTTAGTGCCCAGCAGGTTGAATCTGTGACTTTGGATGACAACAACAACAATAACACCTTTGTTGTCAACTTGATCATGAAGAGAAGAATAGAAGTGCGAGGAGGTTAAAGGATGCTGCTGCTGCTTACAAAATGCTGAGGCCTGTGATGGACGATAAGAATACTGGAAACCCTCCTGTGAGTTTATTGTTATTCAGATTCCTGTCTTCATGAAGTGCTCCCCGCACCCCACAAATCATTTGCACAACACCCATCACAAAAAGACTTGTCATCATGCACCTCTCATGATATCTCTTCATGATCTGCAACTATTCTTCCTGCCAACTATAATCACTTCTATTTCCCCCTAGGATTCTGCTTGCCAGTTGCCATCTGTTTGTTTAGAAGAAGCAAAGGTGCAAGAGAGCAAGTGAGACACAGAGACTTGGGGGGCGTTTATAGGTTTTACTTATGCAAGCTTGTCCATTACTGAGCATCTTTCAGGAGCTCTTTAAAAAACAGACAAAGAGAAGTTCTAACTAGTTGTTGATCAGCAAAGCTCAAAGAAAACAAAACCTTTTTCTTTTTTTGGGGTGACTGACATGTGTGTTGCTTACAAGTAAGTGAGGCTTTTCAAGTTCCGAAGTGTGTTTGGGATGCTTCCTGTGAGGTTGTTGTTGGAGAGATCCAAACTGATGAGTTGTGTTAAATTTCCAAGCTCCCATGGAATTGGGCCCGAGATATTGTTGTTCTGAAGCATCCTGAACAAAAAGAGGTGGCACCCACCCACCACCTTTTATCCACCCTTCATATCTTCTTCCATCATGAACCTTGATGCTAGCTCTGTAAGTACATTTACTCTAAACATTCTTGAATGACACACTCTCTGTCTCTGTCTCTCTCTCTCTATCTCTCTCTCGCAAGACCTGCAATTGTTTATGATTTTTTCTAACTGATGCTTCCACACTATAAATTCTTAACAGAGTTTGGGTCTGGAAGTTTACAAGTATTGAAGGTTTGGCAGGCCTGCAAAATGAGGAGAGAGGCTGCCACCCAGCTGCTCATTCGGTAAATCCCTGCAACGGCAGCACAAACAGCTGTAGCCCCATTAAAAGAAACATAGGGTAGTACTTCAGTCCCAAAAACAGCGTTTCCAGCTCTCCTCTTCTATCAGGCAATTGCCACTACAATTGGGACCATGAAATCTTAGCTAGTATGCAGGGAGCGGCAGCACAGGAAGAAATCCTTGGTTTTCTGAAGGACTTGGGTAAAAATGTGAGCAAGAGACAACAGCAGCAGGTGTTGGGAGGCAAACAATTGGGGTGGCCCACAGCAAGCAAGCTTACACTCTGATGACCACTTGTTCAGCTGAGCACTGGATGTAAGCAAAAGTGCAAGGAGAAATGTAGTTCTTGTCCCAAGTTGCAAGTGCATTTTGAGGATCTTGTAGAGCTTGCCTTATGGCCCACAATGCCATCACTGCAAAATCATCCTCACCCCACACCAGAGCCCAAACAAACAGCAGATTTGAGAGACATTCTCTCTACCAAGGCACCGATCTTTATGTGAGGTTCTTCTTCTCTTTTCTCATTTGTTTGTTATCCGACCCACAACAATTGGATTTTGGAATGTCAATTCCTTTTCTTTCTTTGTCAAGAAAATCATTTATGCTTCATGTGGGCTTTAGGTGAAAGCCAGAGCTGATGACGATGATGCACTCTGTTTAGCTGAAAGTCGGTACCTTCACTGTTATCGTCGTTGATGAGAACAACGGAAGTCGCTGATAGTGCATGACTGATGCAGGCTAGCAGTGACAGCCATAGCTGAAAAACTCCAGCTGCAGACCGGCGGATCATACCTGCCTCTAAAACTTCGAATGAGAAAGCTTCTCGTGTTTGCCCTCTATTTTGTGCGTCTCTCTCTTCTTGGTCCTCACCCCGGTAGCCGACTTTCTGTTGAACCCATGATCATATCAAGACTTCCTCATGCAGCAGCACAACGCCACAGGTGTATTATAGAACAAGATACAAAATCAGCTCAACAAAACAATTTTCTTCCCCTTCCTTCCTCCTGCACACTTGGAAAAACCGAATCAAGAAACTGTCTCTCTCGCTCCACCCACCTCCACGAAACCAAAAACAGCAACAACAAACCCAAAACCAAAACCAAAACCAAAAGAAAAAAAAAACAAACCCCACCAACTTCAGTGTGAAAAAGAAACAGTTGGGTGGGGTGACAGCTGATACAAACAAACAGACGTAGGAATTTTACCCACCAGCTCTTGCAGATTTCACAACAACAACAATCGCAACAAACACACAAATTACTTCTCTATTGGTACTTCTCCATGAAACAGCAAATTGCTCACTATTCTCTACTACCCATGATCATAACTTACCTTCAACAACAACAACAACAAACAACCAAAAATTCCTCGCAGCCACCAGGCCCACTAGAAAACAGATGCAGAGAAATGAGCTGAGATTTTGAACAAGGTGATAGAGAGATTCTTCAATACCAGAGTCCTGAAAAAATATAAAGTCCAGTCAGAGAGGCTACAGTGCACAGCAATAACGAACTTATCCACCACCTTCTTGTTGTTCTTCTTCTTCTTCACGTCAACAGGCCCACACAAATCACAAAAAATACCATACATGCAAAGTTTAAAACGTGCTGGAAGTTGATTTCTATTTAAATCAGGCACATCACTGCACATTTCCTTCAAGTTTTTATTATTACTTTGTCAACTACGCATATCCTTCATTTCCATTCCTTTTCTATATATATATATACTGTAGTAGCTTTACCTTTCCTGCAGAAATTAAATTATCTACTGAAAAATGCAGGAAACTCAATGCTCCAAATAGTAGCTATTTATGGACTTTTTTTTTCCCCATCTCAATTGTAGCTGAAATTTCAGGAAGTTTTCAATTTTATTGGTAGAATGAAAAACTAAAGAAAAGGATGGTATTCCTTTTTCAGACTGGCATTTGAAGATGCTGGAATGGTAAAGGTACTATGGAATATATGTGCGTATAACCCCAGTGTTCCTGGGATACATAAAACATATATGTATAATATTTTAAGCTGCCATAAGATTTTGGTCAGCTTCTTTTTTTTTGGTCCCCCTTTTTTCATCTGCTGCAGTTTTTGCCTTGAATTGGGTGTTCAAAAACTTTTCATGAAGAAACTAAAGAGTGGGTGGGTTTTGCAGTTGTGTAATAGAAACTAACCTCACTTAAACCCCCCCCCCCCCATTCTCTTTCATTTGATTCATGCATTCATTTGATTCATTCATTTTCATTCACAACAGCCACATTGCATTAAAACTACAACGGCAGCAGCAGCAAGCTAGTTGCAAGCAAGGCTTTTAAAACAGAGTTTTAGAATTATGTAGAAATTGAAGCCCAAGCAAAAAAAGTCAGACACAAATCTTGTCCTTGGAAAATCCTATTTGGCGTCTGACAAGTATCTTATACATGTAATTCCTGTCTGAAAATGACTGCTCTAGACAGAGTAAAATCAAAGAGTTTGCATGATGGTAGCCTGACGTGTATCAGTATCAAGTTTCCCTCTCTCTACTTGCACCCCTTCCTCCTCTCACAGTCCTTTTGAGTCTACATACCCTATCAATTTGAGTTTATTGAGGTGAACAAGTACGACTAGGCTGCTACTCTGTCGTACTTCCTTCACTCTCTTTTGGGTATTTGTTTTCATTACCTGTAGACAGGACAAGAGAATGTGGGTTTTCTCACACAAAAATGTCCTGTGTCTCGTGACATATGTGAGGTAAACTTTGTGATTTCATTCACTCCAATGTACAACATGTGATGTTTATTGGGATATGTATTGTGATAAATTGACAATTTTGACACTAGTATTGGCACATCTAATTCAACAAATGTCAAATTGTCGTTTTAATATATTATATGCTACAATAAACATCACACATTGTACCTTATAATGGTTGAAGCCACAAAGTGTGCCCACCCTTTGCTCCTCCTCCACAGGGCCCTTAGTCTGGTGAAGCCCTGCTGCTCGGGCTTTACCCTACACCTAGGTTCCTGGGCAGGGGTGAAGAATGGGCACACACCTTCTTTAAGTCCCAGAATGTGTTCAAACTTTCCCAATACTCCTGTGGATGAAGACTACATACTTTAGATCAGTCTTGCAGAGTTGTTCTAGAGACAGACTGCACTAGCCATTGTGGTCTTCCTGTGTGATCTTTCTCTATTATTGGTATCAGTTGATGAGAGTTTGATATTATTCTTTAGCTTATGACAAGATTTGAGATCCCCCATGGGCCATGTCCATTTACGCAGCTGAGAACAGCAGTTATGAACTTCAACTTCTCGAGCAAAAACAAGGGTTGCAAAGTCTAGGCGAGTTAATAAGGATGAGCACCTGGGGTTTTTCCCCCTTCTGACCACAGAGGCAGCCATATTAACTGTGTACAGTGCGTGTTGAATGAACTGCCATTTTGCATTTATCTCATATGTATTATGAATATGCCTGCTTTCCACACAGTGTGAGGAGTCCAATGTCCCTCTTAATTCAAACAAACTGTAGACTTTGATCATTAACATATGATGAAGACCTGCAACCTGCAACTTGGCATTAACAAATCTATCACCAGTTGCTTCAACCTTAGCTGTGCCCCAAGTAACACTTAATAATAAGAAAAGAGGAGGTGGACTAGAAATTCCCAGCCAGCATATGGAGGAGATCTCTCCTGGATTGGAGCCGGGGATGCTTGGGAAGAAAGAAAAGCAAAGAGCTGTAGCTTCTTAGCTAATTTTGTGAAGCCTATAAGGCCGATTGGATCTGAAAGGAACTGGTCGGACTACAATAGAAGGTACGTTAAGTGATTTCCCTAGATTTTGAATGAATTCACAATTCATAGTGAACAAGACTTAGTGGGGAATGCAATGAATTTACTAGTCTAATGAACAAGGACTAATGAACTACACCCACATTTTATAATAGTTGCAAACACAAAACACAATGGCCCCATGGACTGATGGATAGCTTACTTATGTTACAATCACACCTAATGCAAACTTGATATTAAGAAAGGCAAGTTCTTTTTTGTTGCATTCAGATAAAAATGTTAATTAACATAAAAATTTTAAGCAAATTTTTAAATGGCACATAATGTTAAGTGGTTTTAAATTGGTGTTAAATGGATGTGAGTATAACATCAAAATTTTTTAAAACATAGATCTTGGAATAAAAACACAATGTTAGGAGCAAACCCATAAGAGGCTTTAAATAATTGTTATGTCAACAAAAATGTTTTTTCATAGTTCTCCAAAATGTGAACAAAAATGTTGACTAACTTTGAGGTTAGTGTGACCTAACATTTTTTTAAAAGCATGATGTTATTGAAACATTAAGTTATTTAACATTATGAGGTCTAACATCAGGTTTGATTGCAACTTTATCCAACTATCTTAATATTAGGGTGGTTTTAGGACATGTTTGTTGAATATTAATTAAATTTGAAGTTTTTATTTCAAAAAGAATATTCCTTGAATAGTTCAAAAAAAATTCAATTTCCTTCACAAAACTTTGTTTTCTTTTTACAAGAATTATTTTTGAAATTTTCAACAATTGTAAATATATATAATTGGTGCCAAATTTGCCAAGGTATAATGGTATTAAGGAATGTTGTTTGTTTCTGTTGTCATTTTGAGGTCTCCCAAATCTTACTTTTGAGTAAATTTTGTCATTGAAAATTCAATATAAATAAATCTTCAATTTTTGAAGGAAATTGAATTTCACATTTGTTCAATTGTCAAAATATTTCTCCCAAAAAAAATTGTACCCCAAAAAAGTATAATAGTAACATTAAAAATTATTGATAGATAAGCTTTTGAGGTTTCAATATATTCAAACCTTTTGGCCAAAGCAAAAAGGAGCCCATCACATGTCAACATGTTGTCACATTCCTTTCAATTTGATGTCTACATTCTTTTTCCTTCCATATTTGATTTATACCTTATAGAATGTATATACATTATAGAACAAATGTTCAACTATTGATTAGGCCTTATATTATTATTCAAAAGCATAAATGTAAGTAGAAGCACCCATTGTCAAACACATGTTAATGATTGATTACCTTGAGAGTTAGAACATGGGCTAATTATTGTGCCATGCCTACACGTACCAATGTTCAATGTGTACCTTATGATAGAAATTGTGTTTGGTTTTTTCATCACCCACACAAGGTTGGAATATTTTTGTGTTCAACCAAGGGAGAAAATTAATTTGAAGATGGGCAATATTTGCACCCCACTTAGCATAAAGAAGTGTTTGACAATGGGGGTGATTCAATGCACTTTTTTAAAAAATCTAACTATACATTCAAATTAAGTGTTTGGCTTAGAATGCAAATTAGGAAAAACAATCAATAATTTCACCCCACTCAACAAAGGACTGTTTGGAAATAAGGGGTGATTTAATATTGCAGTTTTAAAGGATTTAAGGTTTAGGGTTTTAAACTTTTTTGAATGCACAAACATGTTTTAAAACTTAATATTTGTAGTAACAACCTTGGATCCCAAAACAAAACATAACTATGAGTGATTTCAAAAAACATGAAAATTCCCCCCATTGTGAGTACATAGCAAAATCACCAATTAACCAACAACAAAAAATAAAATTGAATAAGCATTCAACTTTTTCAAATACTTTAGCACAATTTCAAAATTGTCCTTACTACCAAAGATTACACAATAGATGAACTTTAATATTTCCTAAAGCTTTTAATTCCTAGTGCAAAAGTGTTGAAATCTAGAATTGATGACATGGAAGTTGATTTGAAATCAAGACAAGGAAACATGTGTGAAACCAATTTGTAAAAGATTAGAAAGCATAAGATTAAAAAATGCATGAAAAAACTAAAAAGATAGCAACTTCTTATGTAAATCAACTTTACAAGAAAGATCAATACAAGTTTTAATATTATGATATATTGGATCTTGCAATTTGCAATCTCAAGGGTAGCACAGAGTTCATATAGAAATTGGATTCGTAGACTTTAGCGTGTTGCAATGCATTGTAGCTTGTGATTCACACCTACAACTTGCACATCAATTTAGTGTGAAGGAATTCAAAAACATGTATGAAATGTTTTCTTATTTCAAGTCTTAAGAAGTCATGCACTTCTAAATTACCTAGACCTAATGCATTGTTTTATGTCTTGGCATGTGTATAGGAGGTTGAAATGCATACCTCTCGGAGGATTAATGTTGATTTTCATTTATTTGCTAAATGTTAACGCCAAGAGGTGAGGGATTACCATGGTGCATATTGTAATTCATAGGTGACAAAATGGAATGTTACAACAAATAAAGAGAATAATTTCACATATACTTCCAACCCCTACAAAAGAACATGGCTTTTCTCACACAAAAGTTGCAACTCATGACACATGTGAGGTAAACTCTGTGGCTTCATCCATTACAATGTCCATTATGTGATGTTTATTGTGGCATATATAACATTAAAAATACAATATAACATTAAGTCATGACACATATTATGTAAAGAATGTGGATTTTGTCTATGCAAGAATGTGGACTTTCAATTATCTTGTAGCAACTCATAATGAAAGTGGTAAAAGTTATTTAAAATATAGTTACCCCCTTCAAAAATCAAATTTTTGAGAATAATTAGTGGTATTGGTTCTAGTGTCAACGTCTAGAATTGAGTATTCAACTTTCAAAAGGATTCAAAGTTTACCAAACACAAGGTTTAATTACTCAATCATGGAATTCATTTGATCAAAGCCTACAAACATTATACATTCATCACAAGTATACTATAAATCACTCATGGAATTTAAATGAAACGTGGATTTAGGTAGGGCACCTAGTAATTACATTCTTCATTTTGCACATTATAATTCTTTAATTCTTCATTTAGCACCTTGTCATAACATTCTTCAGCATGAATTTTGACAAATTTTAACAAATTTTGACGAATTTTAACGAATTTTATGGATATCTTTGGGCTTCCATAACATTCCCGCACCAAGAATGTCATAACTATGGTAGGGCAATAATCAAAGGAAATATTTTTGGCCAAAAAAGGTTCACAACAAGTACATAAAATATTCCTAAATCTAAAAAAATATGCACTTCAAATTATACCATAGATGGTGAGGGGATTTCCCCTATTTGAATTTTACGTATTCAAGGGTGAAAATATTAAAATGACAACATCAAACATTGCAAAACAAAGACATGTATGGCAATGCAAAGGAAGGCATGAATTATATCTCTTATATTCAAAGAATTCATGTTGTTTTTCAAGGAATTAATTCCAAATGGCATCTCTCAATATAATATGGATTTATCAATTCTAAATGGACATGGTTTGCATGCTATAATAAAAATAATAGAACATGCATAACAATTTGGGTTACAAATGATTAGCCATTACCTTCTCACATCTCCCATGCCCTACCATCATTAGATGTGAATTGCTTCAAACCTTTCAAAATAATTTTTAGAAAAGAAAAAGACAACACCATGTTTATAATTATCATTACGAATTAGACAAATGTACATTCATTAGCTTAGACAAGGATTTGGACTTGTCATTATCCAAATAAAGCATTAAAAAAACAAGTTCATGATTTCAAAATTCTAACCAAACAATTTTGAAGGTTGTAGATGACAAGTATAGGCCAAATGATGTATACACAATATTACAGGACAAATTTAACTTCCTATTTTTTTACTATTATGATGATAATTTATATGGACATTGAAAAATTATCTTCACTACTTGAAGAGGATAATTTCAATTATCTCCAAATGTGTTTTAAATCCATGTTATAGTGAATCTTCTAGAAAGGGAGTAGGTAATTGAAATAATGCAGTGGATTTAAAATGTAAACTAATTTTTGGAAACTATATTTCCATTATTTTAAGAGATATTTTCTAAAGTTTTAAAAGGTTTGGTGAGCTATTGGTTAGGATATAACTGTTGATTTAGGTAGGGAGGAGGAATTCGCTTCATCTATAGAAAGGGGGGAACTTCTAGAGTATTTGGGATCACTTCTAGAATCGTTTAAAGGAGATGCACTTCGAAAAGAATTAGTTTAAGGGAAATACAATGCTTTTGTATTGGGTTTCAAATAAAGTATTCACTTGTTTTCTTTTGGAGTGGTGTAGTTTTCTTTAATATAGAAGACTATTACCCTTTGGATTTTTTTTCATTTACTTGTTGGATGCTAGTTTTAGTCATGGAAGATATTGGTTGTGACAAAAGGTAGTCAAGGAAGAAAATGCCATTTGTCCCTCCTAAAACAATCTACAATAATGTTAGTGTGGTTTAACTAAGAGGTAATTTCCTTTGTGTACTCCAGTGATTGCCTTTTGTGATTTTTTTTTGTGTTTCTCATTTTTTACAACTTTATCTACTAGAAGATAATTGAGGACAATGGTAATTAAACCACACTAGTTGTTTTCTTTTTTGTTTTCTCTTTGTGATATTTAACCTAACAATATCCTTTAGATGTAATTAATGATTGTAGGTTTACAATTTTAAAACACATCACATACCAACAACTTAAATAAAAGCAACGAGACTTTTGATGCAATAACTAGTGATAGTTAATAATGGGATGAAAATGGAGATGGCACAAAATTGTTGAATAAAATAATTATAGTATAAAATGTCGGACTAGGAAATGATGTTGATGACCAAATGAAACCATCGGTGAAAACACACTATGGGGACCCCATTTGTGCATCATTATATATTGTCATTTTAAGTGATGCATTTAAAAGGTTTAAGAATGTCATTATTAAGAAGGATTTTCACAATGTTTCTGAATATTATGATAGCCCAATACATACAGAAATCAATTGTTCAAAGATTTTTTTAATTTAATATTTTAATTTTTATTGAAAAACAAAAATATACTCCAAAAACAATCAAAATAAGTTTTAACCTTATGAAAGTTGAGGATATATTGAATTGTGGATTTCACATAGCTTGAACCATGTTCATGAACCATGTGAGAAATTTTAGAATTTCAAAACAAGGGTTTTTTCTATTGTTGGGCAATTCTCACATTTTCAAAAGAATTGTTGGTTTTGATTTTCTTAAGAATTTAAAAAGAACCAGTCTAATTCTTGATTTTTTTTTCAAAATCTAATACCCTAATTGGTTTTCAAATTATTGTCAAAATAAGAGTTATCAATTTTCAAACCAATTGTCAAATAGGTTGGTTCTCACCTAAATGAGGTTTGAATCCAAGAATTTCTTAAAATATACTTAAATATCAAGCATATAGACACACTTAAGTAAAACATCAATTACTTTTATTTAATGTTCATTCATTTTAATGGTTTAAAGCTAAAACCATTAACATTAGTAAACTTTAAATGTAGAGTTCAATCTCCCTTTGCACACATAAAAGGTTTTGACATAATGTTAATGTTTTCTAGAAATTTTAGAAAGTCTCGGGTTCAAACCTTTAATGACAATGAGTAGGTGGTTTTACCTTTTTGGGTTTTTATAAACTTATATAGTTATGAAAATCGGCTCTCAAGGTTCACTTGATAACCTTCATGGGTATCAAATTTGAGCCTCTATGGTACTCAACCGGTTTTCAAAATGTCAATTTTCAATTTTATTTTATTTTTAAAATCAAACTAAAAATTGGAACGAAAATTGGTGGATTGCTAAAAACCACCAACATTAGTTTTTTCAAAAACTACATGGTAAATATGTGATAAATTGAAATTTTGACAATCACATTCACATAGAAAATGACAAGCATAATTAAAGTGTTTTGTTTAAATTTCATTACAAATATTTATTTTAATGATTAATGAGGCCTTCATGTTAGTGTAATATAAAATGAGAAATTAGTAATGTTATAATTGTGTATACCATAAATATACCCATGGATATTTCAATTTGAAGTTTTATTTTTTATCTAAAAATCAACATTGTATTTACAATGTTTGGAATTTCTTTGTTAAATATTTCTTTAGTTTTAAAAACAAGATTTGGAGGTTTCAAATTGAATTTTCCAAATTTTCAATAATTGAAGAATAAGTATGCAAAATACAACTTGTGCATTTGTAATGATAAACCAATGGTTTTCAATTTTCAATAGTTTGATAAATATCAATATTTTTTTCTCTTCTCTTTGGCTAAACCTTTTGTGATTATCTTGTGTTGAACATCAATTGTAAATATGGTATTATATTGTTGAATAATTAAATTGAAACCCAAAATTAAATGCACCACACTTTTGAAAAAAATAAAATTGTACATATTATAATACTATATTCAAATAGTGCCCAAAGGGGTCCCTTGTAATGTGCCTTCACCCCTATATGTGGATGTGTCTATGAATCCTACTATCACACAAAAAACTAGGCCAATAAAAAATGTCTATGACCTAACAATTGACTTAAATCAACCTACACATCAAGTGTAGCAAGTTTATAATTTTATGAATGCAACCTAAAAAGCATTTGTCTCTTGTTAAACAATTGTCCTTACAACATATGCAGTTCCAAGAAAAATAAAAGGTGGATAATTGTTAGTAGATTATAATTATTCAAACATAGTAATATCCATTGAGTAACCAATATTTGCAACACAAAGTCATTGACAAAGAGGCAACAAAAGAAATCAAAGAACAAAAAAAGGAGAAGGAGGAAAACAAAACTAAGGAAGTTGTTGATTTTTTTGATATGTCTAATAGAACAACTCAAAGGTTAATAAACAAATGTGTAAGAACAAATTTCAAGTCAACTTGGTGTGCAATTGCAAAAAAAATGGTAGGGATAGATTTAATCACAATTCTGCATTATAAGGACCAACCTTTCAATGTACATAGATGTGAACCTTTTACATCACAAAATTAAGAAAAGGCCAGAGTAAGGGCTTAGGCTCAAATGCAAGCAAAGGACATGTTAAGCCTAAGTAGCCAATACTAGAAGGGGGAAGGGGGGAAAAAAAGGGCGGGGGTGGTTGAATTCTATAAAACAAGAGGATAGACAAGACAAACACCACATGAAAAGGGGGGAAGTAATTGCAAAACAAGAGGATGAACAAGATGAACATCACACTAAATGGTTACGAAACAAGAGGACATATAAGATGACTAGAAAACAAGACAAAAAAAGAATCACTTGTACAACACACCACAAAGATCATCAAAAGTTATGTTCAACATAATGGGAGGAAGAGGATGAAACTCAAAATAAATGACCATGAAAACAATAGACAAAAATGAGAACTCAAACTACATGACTATGAGAACACAAAGAAGGGGAGGAGAATTTCATAGAAGGTGATGAAAAACATTTCACAAACACCAATGATTGAATAACACCACATGTTGTTGCAAGCAATAAGTACAAACACTTGCATACTAGAGATGGAGCACAAAGACAAAAAAAAGAGAAGGGAAACTACCATTGGAATATAAGGTGGGAGTGTCAAACCTAGAACCTTCACATGTTGCTTGGAATTTTAAGTTTAAATTAATAGGGGTTTCCCAATAACCATAAATTGGACCTCATTTTTATTTTTTTGCATCGATCCCCATGTTAGTGTATGATGAACATATTTACATAAAGAATCCAACATATCTCAATTTCATCTAGTTTGAACAAGTGAGATTTCATTTACATATGTCAAATGTTAATAATTCATTAACAAGGTACAAAGTGTTTATTCATAAAGGTAACATGTGTAAGTTATTTAAGATTTTTTTCAACAAGTGGACCACCCTTCCTTTGCTTTGGGGAGCCATATTATTGTCATGTCTCCCCAAAATGCCATGATGTAAATGGCTATGGGGATTGGGCACAAGTTCTCTTGAGACCCCATGACCAAAAAAACAATAACCAACACACCTTTCCTCTTTGAACCTTTATGTGTTCAATGATAAACCTACCTACCCTATATTTTGTAAAAGTACATTACAATAGGTTATCAACAACAAAAGTCACATTAATAAGCTATTCGTGAACAAGGAGTCAATTGAAAACACTTTGAATTTTGAATAGTGGCATTTTTTGAAATGGCTTTTTGCTCTACAAAAATATAAACTCCATAACAATTTATGGAATTTTTAAAACTACTTTTGTATTCTAAGAATTATAAACTTAAAAAATTAGGACCAATTTTTTTTCAGCAAAGATTGATTTGTTTAACTTAAATTATGGGTTAGCAAATCATAAAAGGCATTTTTTATAAAATCTTCCTTTATTTGCAAAAAAAATATCAATTGTTTTAAAATGTTGCCATCATGAAAACAATAAGAAGACATAGTTCGCCTCTTCATTGTAAAAGGAAAATTGTCATTTGCCAAAGACAAACCCACTTTACATCCATATTATTAAAGTTTTGCCCAAATGACCATCAATTTCGCAACCCTAACTCTTTCTCTCTAACCCATTTTCGCCATTCCATCACCTCCCTTTAACCCATTTTCACATAAAGTATTGTAGTATTAAAAACTTAGAAGCATTGAACACAAAACAATGAGGTTGTAGTGGTGTAGCTTTTGAGTCATGACCTATGAATTCCAAGTTCCAACTTGCGTATGATACTTCTTCCTTAATGTGCAATGGCACATTAATCATCTTAGTCTTGACTCTTGAGAGTCATTGAAATTGAACTATTGCAACAAGATGGCGACAATTTGTAAGATGATGTTTCAACAACTAGTCTTCAAAAGTTCAACATTCAACTTTTCATTATTCATTTGCCTCAAGGGTTTAGAGTTCAAACTATAGACTCCAAACTTTCAAAGATTCTAAACTCCATAGTTTGAATTGCAAACTCATCACTATAAGGAATTACAATATATTAAATTCGTGTTTGAATTTTTTTTTTTCATCTTATTCTTGAACCTTGGTTATGTAATATGTACATGCGCATTGTGTAATTGTGAGTTATTGATAATGTATAATTGTCTTGTGTGCACTACTTTAGTTGGACTATGCGCAATTGTTGCACTGATGCAACGTGTGCATTGTGCATGTTTTGGAAATCATCAACATTTTCCTAGCAATTGTTCAAAATTTGTTGTAGTTTTTTGTGAAGTTTTTCTTTTGTGCATGACTATTGTTGTGTGTGTGACTCTTGTTATAACTAGACTCTATACAATTGCTACATTAACATAGCTTGTGTGCATGTTCTAAAAATGATCGACCTTTTACTGGAAAATGTTTAACATTTACTACAGCTTCTTTGTGCGAGGTCTAGTTTTCTATGTGTAATTTTTGTTGTGTGTGTGACTCTTATTATAATTAGATTATGCACAATTGCTACACCAATGCAACTTGTGTGTGTGTTCTAGAAATCATTGACCTGTTGCTAACAAATGTTCAACATATGCTACAATTTTTTTTGCACACAACTTTTGTTGTCTATACAACACTAGTTGTAGCTAGATTTTGTACAACTATAGCACCAATGAAACTTGTGTGCATATTCTGGAAGTCATTAACATTTTGCTAGCAATTACTCAAAATTTATTGCAATTTCTTTGTGTGAGGTTTATAGTTTGGATTTTAAACTTTGATGAACATCCATGCCACAAGTGAGCATTGTTGCACATTTGCAATCCAAGTAGGTTTTTTGAACCTTCTTTTGAAATTTTAGGGTGAAAGCATGGTAAAGTATACACAAAAAGTAATGTAAGCAACAAAATATTGGGGTCCTTAAAAAAAAGGACTAACAAATAGATGATTTTTGGGTATATTGTTTCTTAACTCTTGTTTATATGAACTTCAAAAGCTAGTTTATTATAATCATGGTTTTAAAAGCTATTTGCAAGTACTTGATTTGGACCTAAAATTTGTGGTAGTTTGAAATATAAAGTTCAAATACTTGAAAGTAGGTGAAATGTTTTTGCAAGTATTGGTTTTTTTTTTTCAAGCACCTCAATATTGTTGTGGTGAACATTCTAATATAATGTTTTATGTTAATCAAATTAGTTTTCATAACTAAAATCATCCCCAATCCCTAAAAAATGGGGGATACTTTTGGGGTATTTTTTCAAGTCTAAATGATATGGCACAAATTGCTTTTGAAAGCTAGAGGGAGGCTAGAGATGCCCATGGAAAAAAAAAGTTTCATTTGTTTTGAAATGCTAGAAGAAGGTTAGAGTTTTGAAATTTCGTTTCTTTCATGTTTTCAAGTAGAAACCAAGGTAACAAGTATGTACAAAATGTCTTGCTTACACCCTTTAATGCTTTTGATTAGGGTTTTTAAATTTCATCCAATCATGCCTCCATGCTTGTGAGTTCTAACCAAGTTTTAGCCCAAGTACTTTTCTAGGGTTCAAGTCCCTAGAAAAGTTTTAGTTGTTAATGAACCTCACTATTGTGATGCACCTGAATCCAATAACATGGGTGTAAAAAGAAATTGCATGCCTTCTTCTGAATTGCAAATTTAATGTTAAATGTAAACCTTGAAGGTCTTGAACCCCTTGAAACTTCTACTACTACTAAGGATGGGCATGCACCCAATCTTAAGAAATCGAAGAAATTTGATATTTTTAACGTGAATCAAAAGTTTCAAGAAGTCTAGGCTTTGAAAATGCCATGGGAGAAAAACCCATACTAAATTATGTTAGTTTGGTAACTTTCTATCAAATATCGAATTTGTATTAGAATTGAGAAAAAGGAGAAGGTTCTAGTGGCTAAATGGGATTCTATATAAAAGCGTGTAAGGAAGAGGAAAAGCTTTGATGGTAAGTGGTGTCTGGATCCAAAATGTGGGCATGCATAAAATGAAATTACATATGTTCAATTATTTACAACAATTGTCTTCCAACAACTCGATCTTGGAAAATTTGTCCAATTTGCCATTATTTCTAGCTTGTTGAATAAAAGTAAACCCATGACAAATTATGAGGATTTCTTGCCTTTGTTTTTAGTTCTTGAAACTTTGATCCATCCCCCAAAAAATTGGTTTGATGGGGTTGGTTGGGAAATGGCAGAGCACATTGACCATGAGGTGAGAGAAACCATTAAAGTTACTATCCAAAATGCCAAGTTTGTATCTTTAACTTGTGATGAGGTCACTTCCATGGATGATGCAAGTTGGGCAAGTGTGCATGGTTACATTGTGCAAGATTGGTGTCACATAATTTTGTTGTTAAATGTGCAACATGTGGTTTTTGGATCTGGAATTAACAGTTTAACTTTTTTTATCATGAACTTTTCAATGACATAAAGGGGTTTGAAGGAAGAGGAGTTTGTTTCAAAGCCATTATATTTTGGTGTTCATGGGGTCAATATTTTCTAATACTCAAATTTGGAATTACAGTTCAAATCCAATATCAATTTGTTGCATTTGTCATGGGTGTGCATTGTATGGTTCATGGGACAAATTTGGTGATACAAACCCTTTCAAACCTTTCTTTGGTGTTTCACATTGAAGGTCTTTTGTCATCTTTGTATGTTTTTTTACCGCAACTGAAAAGACATTTACAATTTACAAAATTGGCAAAGATCATGGAAACCAAGGGTAATAAAATTTGCGAAACACAAAAACTATGTGGATATCCATGGTCAATCCTATCAAACATGTGTTATCTGAATATCATACTTTTCTAATGAAAATGGCAATTTATGCACCCACCAAAACCCGTATTTAGTTTAACTTGTGTTTGTTGATTGATGTAAAGAGGTTGTTGGGGTTGACTATCATTATGCCACTCCTAGAAGCAGTTCATTCTTTGATTTAATTGTTTTGGTTACATAACATGTTTGTTTGTAATTTTATAACAATAGTCAAAATTCGTGAATGAGACGTGTATTGCATGTATTGTGATAGCCAATGTTGTTTCCAAGGTGATGTGTTTATCAACTTTTTGGCCTTGGTCAATTCTATTCATAAAAGCATCTATCTTTGATGGATTACAAATATGAATACTAGAATTGATCACCTAACATTTGAATTTGATGGGCAACACATTTGGGCCACATTTGTAGATCAAATGGGGGGATTTATTTATGTTACAAGGCATGTATTTGAAGAGATTATAACCTTTGTGAAGCAATAATGTGCAGAAGTTGGGAATCAATTTATTACATAATTGTAATGCCAATTCCCATCCCAAGAGTTGATGGATGCATTTGGTGTTGTGTACCTCCAATACTACTTGCAACCAAAACATGAAGTGACATTTTGTGCTCATTTGGCAATTTTAAAAGTTACCTTTTGCTAGCCTAAGAAGGTAAGGCGTAATGAGATATGGGTTCTAGCTACTACTTTTGACCTACAAAGATCTTTATTTGTCTTTATCTTGAAAAACAATGTCAAATTGGCAATGCAAAAACATTTGATCTCAACCCGCTTACCAAGCTTTGGAAGACCGTTTTATCATCATGAATTTTTGTACATCAAATTCTTAAGTACATTAAGTTGGTTGAATTTGCTATGTGCAAGTTATTGGTTCAATAGAGGATGAACGATGTTTTCTTATGCTCACCTTTTTGAAAACTAAACTAAGAAATCGATTGAATGTGCATTTGTAGCTAGGCATTCAAATGTTGAACCAAAAGTTTTTCACCATGAAAACTTCTTTTGGAAACAACAAACCAAAGTTGGAAAGACAACAAAATTCATTATGGGGAATGATGGAGGAGTTACTAAATTTTTACAATTACCCTTTGTTTCCACGATGATCCATGCTTGTTTGGATATGGTGATTCATGAATCTTCATCCAACCCCCTTTTGGGCCTTTAAAAATCAGGAATGAAAACTTCTTTTTTTACATTGAGTATGCATGATTAACATTTTGTTTTTTGCAAGTTAAACTTTATGCTGCAATGGGCAGGGCCTATTTGGGTCGGGGTTCAATTCCCCCAAAGAGCTTTGTTGCCAAAAGTTGGAAACAGAAAATCAATGTTTGGCAAAGGAATTGAAAAAAATTAAAAGGCTTGTAGTTTTGGAACTTTCTCTTGGAGCAAATCATGTCCAACGAAATTTTGTCCCTAGTCATCAAAAGTTTACATACTTATGTGCCTTGTAGTTGAGCACTTCAACACAGAATATGCCCATGAGGCAATTATTTGTGAAAGAGGGGCCAACATGTAGCCAACTTAGCTAAAGTGGAAAAGTGAAAAAGAAAACATTGAACAGGTTATGTAGGTAGGGATGTAAGCTGGTTATGAAAGTGGACTGTCAATTCATTTTGAGGCACCTTGTCCCATAATCTACGAGGGTAATGATTCAATAGCCAGTTTGCAACTACAATAATCATCACTTTACCCCAGCATTTGAAGATCTCAATTATCAACCAAACCAAGCAATTAAGAGGGTTTGAATGCATTGGACTTCATCAGCTACAAAGCAGAAAGTACATCATAAACATGATGCATTGTTGTCACTAACCCACACCACTGATCTTTTCCAATCACAGATTAGCCCTAAACCCTAATCAAGTCCTGGACAAAACTCATTTTTCTTTTCATTTTCTCAATGCTCTGGAATGCTTATTAGGCATACTCCCAGCACGATTTTTTTTTTTTGGTTCCTGGACTGAAAGGGTCAGAACTCAGAACTATATGATCTTTATTGCCAATGATTCGGGTTCATAAGAGTTCTTGTTTGATATCTTTTCAGATGACTACCTATCCCTCCATTCACACTCGACGGTAAAAGGGATAAACCAAAGGAATAAAGTAACCCTATGACTATCGCATTCAGCCGAAAGGGGTAGAAACTGACATGGCAAATGACATGGCATTGGGGTTAAGAGGGGGATAAATGTTTTGGGATATTTTGACCTCAAGAATAATATCTTTGCTTCTTTGAGATTTGGGATCAATTAGAGTGAATTAAGCAGGTTAATTTGACCCCTTTTAATACCCCCTCATGTTCTAAAGAGCTTTAAAGTTGTTCTTGCCAACATATTTATTCTCTTTCATGTGAGAGAGAGCACCCAGATTGGTGGGCAGCAACCAAAAAAAAATTCAACCTTGAGAATTCTCAAAACTACCTGATGTTTTTAGAACATTGGGAGTTTTCTAGATTGTCCAAAATGTTTGGGTACAAATGAAAACTTTCTGCAACCTTATAAGGTGCACAAAATTATTGGGCAACATAAAAATTTCCAAATTGCGCAATAAAATTTAGCATCAGGATTTTGGGGTTTATTACATTAGAACCAGTTCTCTGTTTTTCTGGGAACAGCAGTTCAGGGATTCAATAACCATGTCCCTGATAACCGGCGGGGGTTTTCCACCATTTGTTTATATGTGCATAACACTCCTTCTAACCAATGTTGTAATAGTCTAGAAGGGTGCAACCTGGGTATATGGAGCATTGGTATGACAACTAGAATTGAACAACATACCAGTCGGGTATGACCCAAGGCAATACACCTTGTACCAATGTCAGTCTGGTATAGGACCTGAGGTGATACTGGGTTTATACCTACCTAATATTAGATTTTATCTAATATTAAAAAAATTAATACTTACACAACACCGTGCAAATCCATATTAGTTGGTTGTGGGTGCATCTCAAAGCCCAATGTTTTTCTTTGCAATGGGCCAATTTGATTGGCCCTTCACACAAAAAATTCTAGCGATCTTAATACTCCCTGAATAGAAGCTTTTGCTATCAGTACATTATTGTGAAATTGTTTCCCTTTATCTCACCTATATACAAAACAAAACCACACTTTTGGGCAAAGGATATTGGACAATGTGTGGTGCTCTTGGTGGAAATATATTGGGTGCATCTTGGGTGTGCGTTGCCCCACCTCATTGCTTGAGAAAAATTTCCATTTTGAACTCTATTCATCATCATTTTTGGCTCATAAGAATTTACAAGAACTTGGGTACCTATTGTGATTCATAGTAATTAGTCTAATTAGTTATGGTGTGTCTCAAAACTAAGTTTTTTAGAATTTTTGCAATGGACCACTTTGATTGGTCCATCAACCAAAAAGTTCTAAAACTTTTGGCAAAGACCCCCTCAAATACAAATTACAAATTTCAACATGGCCATTTGTTTTATAGTTGCACAGGTTTAAACGACAAAATAGAGACTTAAACAATTTTTCACTTCACTTCCCGTTTTATACACGTACATGGACTAAAAATAAATTCCCTTATGTCATTCAGGTACACATGCAAAAAGTGTCAGCTCTGAACCAAATAAATACCCTGAATTTCTAATGGGGTTAGTTGTCCAAGTCGAAAATGGTGACAAACCGATTTGAAACTATAAATTTCATACAACCAATGAGAAGGCTGAGGGGTCCTTAGTTTGTTTTTGGGGGAGAGGGGGGAGGAATTTTTTTCTTGTTCCCAATGTGTTCTGTAATATGTTTTGTTTGTTCTCAATGTGTTCGCCAAGGGTGTTCCCAATAGCACCTCACTTTATCTCATATCCTTTGCCCAAAGTTCTCCCCTTCTGACCTAGATAGGTGAGCCAAAGGGGAGACACTCCAAGGCAAGGATACTGTGTTTAGATTCATTATAGTGTATAGTAGCTCAAGGGATTTTGGCCCCTAGGTAATAATAATAGGTCTATTTTTATATGATGATTTTTGAAACATGATTTTTTGGCTCGTGTTGGAACTTGAGATTGGTTATAATATCTTGAAGGATTTTGGTTTTTGTTTTGAAGGATTTTTTTGAAGATTAATATATTTTTGCATGGTGAAATATTTGAGTTTCCATAATTCTTCTTTTGCCTTAAGATACGTTTTAATGTAAATGGCAAGGCCAAAGTGTGACACACAGCTTGTTTTAAATGCTAGAAGACACAAATGCAAATAATAGCCCACTAAACACACCACAATTAAGGCAGAATTCACTCAACATCCATAATTAAGGCAGAATCTAATGGCAGTGAGGAAACAGGTGCTCAGTCAGGCCCACTCACATTATGAGCTACCTCTCTGAGCTCTCCCCTAATCTAGTCCCCTCATGCTATTACTAACTAGTGTTTTTTTAGGGTTTAGGAAGAAGGAAGTCCTGCAAGATTATTTGCAGTGAGAGAGAGGCTGCTCCTGCTGCTGCTGCTGTTGTGCTCTGGCACACTGCCTGCACGCAATGTATTCTTCTTGGGTGTCTAAACTTGGAAAATACCAAATGGGGGATAGGATCCACGAGGGGAAGAGGAAGGACCGTCACCCTAATAAACTGGCCCCATTCTATTGACGGCGCGCTCCGTGCAATACAGGAAAATTGGCTGACAGTTTTTGTTTTGGGGTTTGCAGATGTTCTAAATGTTCCAGTGAAGAATAGAACAAGAGGAATGTTGGATGGAACAGTAGGTAAGTGTGCTGTGCTGCTCCCTTCCTGTTATGGCTCTGTTGCTCGCGAGTCTCTCTCTCTCTCACTGGAACAAAGATTTGGGATTGACTTACATTTTGTAACTCACTCAGACTTCATTGCAGATGAGTCTTTTCTGATGCAATCCATTTTCGGAAAATCTGAGTCTTTCTGCAATTTGTTGTTGGAAATCTGAGTGTTTATGCAATCCATGATCAGAAATCTGCAAACCCATTGTCTGAAGTTTAGGCAGATGATGAAAGAAAGTCATGCATCTGCATCATCCTGATCAATCTGCAGTTTGGTTTTTTTCCATAAAGGGCAAGAAAATACTTACCAAATCAAAGTAGAATTACAAAACACTTTGAAGTAAGGTAGATTTGCCCATCATCAAATTTGCCCATAGCGAGTCAGCAAACAGAGCCCAGCTGATAACTGTTCAGTGATACCCTATAACCAAATGATTGAATTTTAAAACTTGTGATTTTAAGACCTTCCCTTCAGAAATGTTGATTTTTTGTGTTTGGCAATGGGTAATCACTCTCCCCATAGTAAAAAAATTTGTTGTTGGACATTTCTATCATCTAATTGGTCAAAATAAAGGAAAACAACATTTTTTTGGTAATAAGAGGGCTATTGTGTGTATGAAGTTTAACATGTTCAGTTATAGTATGCAATTCAATTGCACGTGGAAAGATATGCATTCACAAGACACTGGATTATTTTTTCAACCCCCCCCCCCCCCCCCCCATTTTGCATTGGAAATTTTATCTTGATTGATTGAAACTCAAATGCAGGTCTGTAAATGGTTATAGGGTTGCCAAGTGAAAAGCTAACTAGACCCTTTGAACCTCCAAGGCTAAAAGTGACACATGCTGTCTGAGAACTTAAAATGTTTGCTCACCAGTATATCTACCCTAGAGTCCTTATTTGGTGTTGCATGATGATCATCAGCTCACTAGGTGTGTGTAACAAGAAAAAAACTCTTTGATCCAAGTTATCTTTTTCTGTTTCTTTTCACCCTCATTTTTCTGTGGAGATTGGAATATGTTGACACCTCTCCATCTCCTGTTGTTGATGGACTAACAAACATATCAAGGTGCACCAGTTTTCAATCACTCCATTGTCCACTCTCTTGTCACCCAATTGCACTTAGATCCCTTCAATGTATGGAATGTACTAGAGACAAGGCTGTAGAGGTCAGATTCTGCCAAGTAAGCATACCCACTGACCCTAGGGTGTTCGCACCTGGCAGAATCGACTGAACAAGCCGCTCTTTGGTGTTAAAGGCAGGACACACCGTGCGAATGCTACAGACCTGTGATGGGAACATGACAGAATTTGCCAGCCAAACAATTGGCACAGTGGGCTGATTCCGCAGCATTCGAGAGTATGAATAAGGGCGCAAATAGGTCAGCACTGACTTTAACCTGTTTGGGAAGTCCTGCCATTGAGGGCCTCCCGTAATTTGAGGGACATAGACCTCAGGGCATAGACCTCAAGGCATAGGCCCCAAAATTACAAGAGGCCCTCAATAGCAGGCCCTCAAAATTAGGCCTTCACAAGAGTCAAATGTAAAGTACAAAAGGTTTTTGTTTACCGGAATGTGTGAATGGTGGAAGATCTCATATAAAGAAGGTCTTATTATGTTCTTCCAATCTTTGCTCTCTCAAGGTGTTGAACCTCTGAAATGTGAACTCAAATGTCTATGGTGTCTAATGTTATATCTTTTGTTCATGTTTGGATGGTCCATGGAGAGTATGTTAAACTTGATTGTGCAATTAATTTGATGCTTCAATGGTTAGAAAGAGCATTTGAAAGGGCTACCAGTTTGTTCTGGATTTCAATATAAGGATTTCTAATTAGTCATTTCTGTATGATTATCATGTACAGATGCTAGCTTGGGTGCTTAACATATGATGCACATAAAGCTTTAGGGGGCATCTATTAAGTAGTTTTCTATGGGAACCAAAGCAATGGATGAAAACTGATCAAAAGCAAAATCTGGAAGAAATTGTGAACATCATTGTGTACTAGTACTTATGACCCCCTTTTGATTAATCCCCTTAAAGAAGCAGTTTGCAACCAACCCAAAGTGAAATTCCATTTTTGAGAACACCATAGATCAAATTTCTTATTTGATAATACCATGTTACCTTGGCAGCTTCAGCACAAATTATATAAATTTTAGAAAGTACCAAAAATTTTCAAAAAATAAATTTTTCCAAGAAATATTTTTGTGAAGCAAAATAAAGAATCTTTTGGGATATTATGAATATTCTATGTTCAAAATGGAATCTTCAAAATTCGTTAATGACTCGGCAAACATGGGCTGAAGCTGCTAAGGTACTGCAGTGTTCATTGATGTACAATTCACAACATATATAATTGAGACCCAACTGGCTCAATGCTCCCACTATTCACCATACACCATAACATTACATAATGGAAACCAGGCTGTGCATAAACCAGGTATGTAAATAAGAAGTGCAAGCAAGGATGAACACTTACATCCTATGATCAGCTAATTTGGATGAGGATGACAAGTTTCAACATTCAAAGCTATGAATGCTCCCTCTGGGTATCAACAAGGACAGAAGTAAATTTGAAGTTTGGCTGTGACTGTTATTGTACCGGAACTGAATACCTGATGTCCATTTCTCTTTCTCAGTGCAATGCTTTAGCAAATACAGAATGGAGCAGATTTCTCCACCTCATGACACAATTGGCAAGAAGAGGACTGCAGTTTCTACCCACAATGTCATGCAAGTTTACTGTCAGAGGCATCCACAAACCATGATTATTGCTAAATTTCTTAGGGTTGCAAAAATCCCTCCCTACTCCATGCATAAGACAGCAGGGAGTTAGCTGATGTCAGGGAATGAAGGAGTTAGAAAATGGTTTCTAGTTTTTCTTTTCTACAGGTCTAATTAAGTACATATGCAATGTTCATGGGAAAGTAATCACAAGAGTCTTGTTATATATATAGACATGGTATTGACACAAGTGTTATTTCTTTTGCAATAATGAGTATAATTCTTGTCTAATATATAAACTGAAGATCTATATTTTCTACATTGCCAATTGACATGTCTCACCTGTAAGAAGAAGTCGTTCATGAAGTACTACTGAGCAGATGATAGGTGATTTGGCAGTCACATGCAATCCTCTTGTTTGAACTTCAAAACTTTGTAAGGCCAGAGTTCTCACAGGTTTTAAGGTTGATGGGTTTTTGCTGATTCAGGAGAGAGCAACCATAGCTTTGTCATTAAGCATGCTAAGACTTACAGATCACAATTGTTGTTTGCTAATGGAAAATTGTGTTGGGCATTCCTAATTACATTGATCTCAGGATGGTACATCAATTCTTCTCCAAGAAACTATCCCAATGCCCGATGCCAACACTGTTGACCAAAGCTTTTAAGGTGGTAGATGATATAACCTTTGATTTTGATGAGCTTCACCGGACCAGATATGATGTACTAAAGCTTGGCAACAGGTCTGAAGCTGTGGAACGCCTCTTTCCACCACAGCTTCAAAGTAGTAGTACTTGAGGTAGGTGTTGGAGATTTGACTCTTGGAACAAGATTATCTGTGCCAGCAAACCATGTTTTTCAACTCATCAGCTGCAAAACTTCATGACCATGTTGGAGTTTTCACAAGAGCTCTGCCACTTTCCAGTTGATAGAAAGCAATGTGCCACCTATTTTTCGCTCCCACAAGATGATGCTATCCTTGCATATGCTAGAAGCTGAGTTTTGAGTTTTGATAACATGGAATTAATTGCTTCTTGTGTTGAAAATAACTAGTTTTTCAAAAATGCACAACTCTAATTTGTATGTTGTTTGTATGAAGATCCAGGCCATTACCCTTAATAAAAATTCCTCATGATACCTGCTACATATCACAGGACGAAATGTCGACCCTAGGCTTTACAAAAACGGAACCAACAGGAGTGGAACTTTCCATTTTAGAAAAGCCCGGCAGGATTTTATGATCTAAAGGCACTCTCTAGATACGCTAGAGAAATCAGAGGTGGTCTTTACGGGTATGAAAAATTCCAACATTATTAGTCGTTACAATGCAACTAATCCTACCCTAACTGTCAGTCTAGGGTACAGGAGTTAACTGACCAGATTCATGAGTTCGGAAACATTAAAATGGAGGGTCATCATGTAAGGGTTCATCTTTGATGGAAGGCCAGAGATGCCAAAGTCACTCAGGAATTTTGGCTTGCATTAGAGATAGGTCTAACTCCTAATTATCACAGAGCTCATGGATGATCAAGGGGAATGCATTACTGATAGAAACAACTTGAGGATGTATGCATACCCTACTAGGGTAGACAGGCTGATGACTGCGCACTTAGTGCATTATTAGACAATGGCACCGTAGTTATCACTTGGTTGGTGGTAGAGTCTAAAGGTAATTTGTAAGCCATCTATGGGCACTCCATTAAACTTTCAATTCACTCAATTCTGTTTAGATTTGTGAAAGTTATGACCCTCCAAAATAGGGGGTCTTCCTGTTAAGAAAAACTTTACCAAAACTACCACACCTACTTCCCAAAAAAAACTCACCCTACAAAAAACCAGTAAAAACATTTGCTCATGCATCTACAAAGTTACCAAACAGAATTACATTGAATACCAAGTTTTTTGCCATGGGAATCTCACTCAATTCTCATTAACAATTGAAATGTTGTTTAGTTTTTGGGGTATAGACGAACAATGATGGGGTTTAGGATGTTTAGGGTAACTCAATATTTGAACAAAGTTGGGAATTGCCATCAAAGAGTACCCTTGTTCTCCTATTACCACAATGGCTTTCTCCTCATGCTACTACTACATTCAGTAGAGGAGCTCTACACATGCTTGCCTCTTGCCATTCTACCTAGGTCAAACTAACCTATTGTTGCTTGACTTGAACTGCAAAATGCAGAAGCCCACGTCATGTCGTCCAAGCTTGTTTAAAGCTTCTCCCCTATCTATTCCTTTGCATGTCATTCAAAAACCTCATAAACAACCACTAGTAGGTAGAACTAACCCCCCTCCCCCTCTATGGCTTTGGTGATGTTCATCTTTTTCTTCTATGAATACGCCATTATCCATCTAAATACCTTTTTTGTTATTTGTTGTGTGGGGTGCGGCTTGTGACAAGTCATGTTGTTTGTTGTTTGTCATGCAAGTCATGTGGTGAGATCAATTGCAAAATAACAACAATCTATTTCCTTTTTCATTGATCATCATATATGATTGTGACATTTATTTCCTTGTCTCTTTCTTTCGTGATCTTGTGTTAGAACAGGGCTATGTGGCATGTTCACATAATAATGAAGCTCCTTTTGTTCTTGTTCATTAGTTGTGCTTGAAATCTCAATTGTAGTTGCTATGTTGAAAAGTTTTATTGTTGTTGATTCTTCACTCCATTCTTTTTCTCTAAATTTTGCATTGAAATGTTTTATTTGTTTTTTTATTTAGGTTGTGTTATTTCTGTCTTTGCAAGACAAAAAAATTCATCCATAGCCTTAAGATTCAGTGACTAAATCCATGTAACCCTAAAGCTAGATTTGACAAAAAAACAAACCTAGTAGTGCTTAGTCCAACACCTTGTCTACCCATGTAGCCAATGTGATCTTGTCCAATCCATTTTAATTACTTCTTATCATGGTACCATATTCCTCCTTTTAAATGCAATTTTGAATGGCTTGAAGCATG
Organism: Sphagnum tenellum; assembly: GCA_963921925.1. Lineage (NCBI taxonomy): Eukaryota > Viridiplantae > Streptophyta > Sphagnopsida > Sphagnales > Sphagnaceae > Sphagnum > Sphagnum tenellum. The sequence continues at coordinate 10,294,381 of OY998158.1, read as the reverse complement.
ACACATCCAAAGGTTGTAAAACATGTGAAATATGTGATGTAAAATAGCCATCTTGAAGCCAAATTAATGAGCTTACTCTATTGCCTCTAGAGTAACATTTGATACATGCCCATCTAGAATTAATTTATGAGGGTTCGATAGAAAAATCCCAATTGAAATTGACATCTTGAAAAAAACCTTAAAGACTATTTGAATAAAAATGATGTCATCCAAGCCTTTTTTGCATTGGCATACATATCCTTGGTTTGCAGTCTTTGATGTAATCTTTTCATAAATTTCACCCTTGAATATGTAAAATGTTGGTGGAAATCCACCAATATAAGTAAATGTGTAGTCACAATGAACCATTCCTTGGATTTTGGAATGGTGATGTAGACTTGTTATGAACCATGTTTTGCAAATATTCTTGCCTTTGCTTACATGCCTACTTGAATTACAGTTTCATCATTGTTCCATATGTGGTTTGTTGATTAGTTATTTATGTTGTATATAACTTGCAAATTGTTATAGAATGTTTAGCAAGATTGTTGAATTAGTCCTTTTGTTCTACAAATTTTCAATCATTATATATGTTTGATGAATAATCAAATCTGAATAACAAAACTTGAACCAATACCACCAACTATATCTTAATATTATTAAAAGTTTCAAAAAATTGTTAGGATTTTTTATAGGTAAAATTTTTAATCAATTTTCAGTACTAAAATTAAGTACTAAAAATTAACTACCAAAAGTTATTACAAAAATTGATTATAGAATTATTTTATTTATTTGTTGTACCAAAATTTTAATGACAACATGAAAAATATCAGTTAGCATTTCTAGACTTTAGATAAGATTTTATTTCTACTAGTTTTAGAAATATTGTAAGTAATTTGTTACTTTTGTCATAATTGCCATTTTGGACTTATGCTTTCACCACTAATTTGGATGTACTTGAATTGGCTTTGTGTATGCTTAATAAGCTTGTTGTTTCTTGTGAAAGTATTCTATGCTAAAATAATACAATTTTTATTTTTTTTGATTTCATAATTTCCATTACAAAATTTTGATTTGAATTTGTATTTGTTTTGCAAGCTTGAAAAGTTGAATGTTAAAATTTTGTAGTTTTTTACCAACTCCAATTTAAAGCTAAATCAAAATTGAATACCCTATTTGTATAACCATTTGCAAATAAAATCCTTGTGCTTATTTGTTGCCACAAACTTGCAAAAATGTGTTTTCACTTTTTGCTCCTATTATTTTTTTGTTTCCAAACACAAGATCTTACTATGTGGTCTTAGCATTACCCCATTCCGAAACAATGTTGGTGTGGTCTAGGTGATTTTTGCTACATTTAGCTTTAGTTGTGGTAGGTTAATCAATAGACCTACTTTTTACATACTTCAAATCCCACCAACTATCACAACTTCATTTGTTGTTAATACCCCCCTACCACAATCTTCCTTAATCATGTCTTTCCATCCAAATGATTAGATAGGGAGCTTAGGTGCATGTTTCATGACCTACTTGTTTTCCTCAATGTTGTAATGTCTTTCTCCACTACATATATTGCTTCTTAAGGATGGCTCGTGCATGAATGAGCTTGGAAGTTAAAGTTTAGTGTGATTTTAACCACCTACATGGATAAATATGTCCATAGATGAATGTCATTTTTGCATGGATGAGTTTCATTTATGACTTGGATTAAATGAATAAATCATTGGATGAAATTCATCCACGATTGAAAGATAAATAAATTCAAAATGATTTATTTTCATCCTCATTTGTTGTCCAAATATTAATATTTCAAACGAATGTCATTTTTAAATCATGGATAATGAAATTGTGATAGTGGGGGAAAATATGATGGTGGGACCAAATATTTTTTATACATTGTTTAAGAAATCATTTTCATGAACAATGTTAAGCAATTCAAGAAATATTGTCAGATCAAAATGTAAACTATGTATTTGTAGCAAGGACTTTGCACCAAAAGTGTGGATGGTTTTTATCAAAGAACCTCATAAATTCAATTATTGGTGCACAACCAAATCTTCTATAACAAGGCCAACTATTACTGACAAATGTCAATCACATACTTCTATGCACATTGTGGTTCTTCATTTCCATTTGGGTTGGCTTAATTTGTTAATGCATTACAAAGATTAAAACCAATGTTAATAGGGTATTGAAAAATATCCTAGGTATCATCTAGGTGTCTTCATGTGAACCTTTGAATGATACCTTGACTAAAAACTTGATAGCATGTTTTCATTTATGTGAAAACTAGATGGGGATTAGAGAACCTTATCAAAGAAAAATAAAATGAAATATTGAAACCCGAATGAGAAAAAACTCCCTACTTGGGTCAAGTTTTTAGGCTACAATGTACAAGTTTTAATGCACAAGGTTTGAACTAATTATAATAGTTATATTGTTAAGAGTAGTGCAAATATATGTAATAGTAGTGGAGGTGCTCTAAAAAAGAGAAAGACAAGATGAAACTCAATTTATCACAAAAATTAATGGTTTTTTTAGTGTCACCCCCCTTTGATGCAAATGTATTTTTTTGCAAGTTCTTTTTTGAATCTCATCCCAAACCAAACACAATATTTGGGTGTTGTGTTTCCTTACTTTACAAATAACTACAATTTTTTTACTTTACAAAAAAAATCAATAATTTGTTTATAAATTTGGTTATTATTAATTTATTTGAAAAAAAAATTAGTTGGTGGGAACTATCAAATGATAACTGATTGTTCTCAAATTAATGAAAACTAACATCATGAAAACTAGTTAAATTTTTTTACAAAAAGTATTAAAACCCTAACTTAGTTTATAAGTTTTTTTTAAAAAAAATACTAAGAACTAAAACCTTTTGTAATCTATTTCGTGAAAATTGGATCCAACCAATATCATAAAAATTTGATACATACGCAACACTGATTGAAACCTTCCCAAGGAATTATTTGTGAGCTAGCAGCACACATAATGTGCTTACTAAAATCTCATAGAAAATCGATAACATGAAAAAGAAATCAATGGGATTGAACGTGATGGACCTTTACTTATTTTGATGTTTGTTACATAAATGGATAAATTGCATGTAATTGTGAAATGAAGAATTCTAACATACAAGTTTTGCTTAGGTGTTGCTTATCCAAATTCCAACCATATAAAGTTGGTAGGTGGTCCATGGATAGGCAATGGTGTTTTATGCACAACCATAGGAAAAGATGTGGGTATAAGGTTTGGAACCAAATTGGCAAGGCATATGCTAACCTTGTCAAAGCTACCAACTTTGTGCAAAAATGATAGGATTGAAAATTACAAACCCTTGTTAGCAATTATGTTTGGCACATTGCAAACATGAATTACAATGTTGTTAATAACGTGTTGGTCATTCGTTATAATATATTTGGGAAAAACTTTTGTGAAAATATCACCAAGCATTTGATCTATGTGACAATATTTAAGTTTGATTTCAAAGCTTGCAACATTCTCCTTCAAGTATTGACACTTGATGACAATATGTATAATGTGACCATGGTCCTTAAATGTCTTTGAAATCACAATGCATGAAGGGGGTGTGGTCAAAGGGGCCCTTAAAGGGGTGTGATCAATTGAAGTTTTCAAGTTGTTTATTCCCAAAAAAAAATTATGGCCACCCCGTGTGATCTTGGTCTAGATGTTTAATAAAAGTATTTAAAATATAATACCCTCACTATTACAAAACAAGGTGTTTTTCATTACCAATTTTTTTTATTGCAATGACTAAGTTGTAGAGTTTATTAGTTTAAAATGACTTGAACATATTTGTTTTTGGTCCTTTTCGCCCCCCCTTCAAAGTAGGCATGTCTAATTTGACTAAGTCAACTAATAATTTAAATAAAATAGCACAATGTCACTTACATGTGGACCTAACCATGCCAATGTGCTATTAATGCCTACTAAAATGCGACTAATTGCAATCATGCCATAAATTATGTGGCTTGCTACATGCCAATGTGGTGTTGTTGCTTACTTTAATGTGATTAATTTTAATCATGCACTATAAATGACATGGTTTGTTACATGTCAATGTGGTGTTATGCCTATTTTGATATGCCTAATTTTAGTCATACCACAAACAACATGACATACTAAGTAAGTAGGTAGGCATGCAAATAAATATTAAATAGGTATGTAGGTTTAAGCAAGTAGGTATGTAGATAAGTAACATATAAATAGGTAGGTAAATTATGGGTAAGTAGTTTAGGTTAAACTTTAAACTAGTTTTAGGTTAAATTTGGCTATTTAAGTTTTCAATTAAATTTGTTTTAACTTGGTTAAAATTGCCTAAATTATAGTACTGTAGGTCTAAATTTGGCTAAAATTGGTTAAATTAAAACATTATAATTGAATTTAGTTAAATTTGATTAAGTTAAAATAAAACTAGCTAAATTAAAATATTTTAGATGAATTGGTTAAACTTGGATTAAGGTTTATAATTTAACCAAAATTAACCAAAATTAACAAAAAAATTCAGGTTTAGTCAAGTTTAACTAAAGTTTCCTACTTTAACCAATTTACTTTAATTTAACCAAGTTTAATCAAATTAAACCAATTTTAGCCAATTTATCTTAATTTACCCAGGTAAAATCAGGTTTCATTTGTTTACCTTATTTTAGTCAAATTTATCAAAAATTAACCAAGTTTAATTTAACCAAGTTTATCAATTTTCTTTATTTTAACCAAATTAAATCTATTTCAACCAATTTATCATAGTTTAACGAGGTTTAGCCAATTTACCTTAGTTTGGAAATTTTAACCTATTTTGACCAATTTATTCTAGTTTAATCAAGTTCAACCAAGTTTAACCAATTTATTTTATTTTAGCCAAATTAAGCCAAATTAAATTATTTCAGTCAATTTTAACCAATTTTAATTATGTTGAACTAAAATGCTCAAGTTTAACCAAAATTAATCATTTAAAACTTAAATACTTATTTTACCCAATTTTAATACCCAAGTTTAACCAAAAATAGCCAAATGTAATCAAGTATAGCTAAAATACCTTAATTCAGCTGTGTTTCACCAAGTTTAGCCAAAATTAATGAAATTCAACCAAGTTTAGCCAAATTCAATTTAAATAATGAAGTTTAACAAAATTTAACCAAGTTTAGCTTAAGTTTAGTGCATGTGAAATTCCAAAAGAAGTTAAATTTATATTTTTTATATTGCATTATTATCATAATACCCTTGCCATTTTGGCATAAAGTAAATTGTTTTTAGTTTTGTTGAAATTTTGAAATTTTATTTATTAGTTGTGTTGAAATTTTAATTTTAAAAAAAATCCATTGTCAAGGTTTGGACACCAAACTTCCATTGTCATGGTTTGAACCCCAAACCTTTACGGACAAATTCTTAACACTACAACAATCTAGACACATTAGACTATTCCAGAACATTGAAGAGAATGTGTTTATTATTATTTATAACCATTGTGTACCAAAATTTTCAAAATAAAAAAACCAAGTGCCAAAGTTAATATTTAAAATTTCTTCAATTATTCAATAGTTTGTTCCCAAAATGATAAAGGTAATATGGTAATCACCATGTGAAATGGTGATTACATGGTTAATGCTTTGGGTTGTCACCATGGAGGTGAGGATTGTTCGTGAATTGCCTCTTATGACACCATGGTCATGCCTTAAAACCCACAAGTGGTCTACATGTCTATGGGAGGCCTACAAGTGGCCCACATGCTTAGAGGAACCTTACAAATGACCTATGTGCCAAGGGAATGGAAGGTCATGCACATGCTTAGGGGCCCTACCTAGTTCCTAAGGTTTACATTTTACATCCCTATGAATATTATTTTATTAATAGATACATTTATAATTATAATTATTTGACTTACATAATACTTATGGCACGTCATCATCAACTAGCATGTATGTTATTTTTTAGTCAAATTAAAGAAGCCATGTCAACTATTAGTTACTAGTTTTTGAGTCAAAACACACATGCCATGTGAACATTACTAGTCACTTTGTCAAGGCCCAAATGACTAAGCTACTACTTTGTGTGTGTCCTAAACGACTAAGGTGTCTTGACTATGTAGTCATCTTGTTTGGGGTCAACTTTTAACTAAAATTCAATCATAAAAGACAACATAAATACCATGTTTTGTAGTAGTCCTTTACTATAATAAATCTATAATTGATATGATGTTTTTAATTGATTTTTGTCTAACCTTGAACTAATTTTGACTCAATTGCATTTACACATTTGAATTTTCCATGTCATCTATTTGATTGTCTGGGCCACATCCATCCTAGTTGGTTTTTGGTCTAGATCACAACCAAATTCTAAATTCAAATGGATTTTAATGAGGCTAAGTCAATCATGTATACACATATTTCTTGTAATTTTATCTAGTAATCCTCCTTGCATATGTGAGTTTTAATTTCTTCTCCCCCATCATATATAAGTCCTCCAAATTTAAGAAATAAAAACCCATGTACAAAAAGAAACATGCATAGAATATCTTCACACCCCCATTAATTGAATAGACAACAAAAGCATAAAGCAAGGTAGTCGATTGCATGGTCTTCTATACAAGCAAGATTAGTAATTAATTATATATATGAAACAATCCATATTTTGTTCTTTAAGGCACAATTGGATTAGTTCACTCCGAGTTTACTCTCGTGAACTATCATTGTCCTTGTTTGTGATTCTGACACACATTTATGACACAACCCATCAACTTCTATCATTCCCATAAAACCCCAAATTTCCCAACAACACAAATTTGTAACAATTCATCACACTAGACCCTATCAAACAAAAATGAATATAAAACCTTTTTCAAGCCCCAAAATTTTGAAACGTTCCAATTGTACTAGGAAACTTGGACAAGAAACAAATAAACCCCAGTAACCATATGTGCAACAATAGAATCACCAACGTATGCACATGTAAATCATCAAAAACTCATATTTTATCAAAGTTCCCATTTCCATGAGTCTCACTCCCAATTAACACCCATAATTCACACCATAGAACATTCACTCAAATATACAAAACTCAAGCCTCCATAATCACACAAACAAGTTCCCAAACCCCGTAGAACCTTTCCTCATCTCCATGTGCTTCTAGACCTAAGCATTCTAACATAAATTTCAACAAGTTGTCCTAATGTTCCTTGCACAATTTTTTAAAAAAAAGAGAAAAAGACCTAAGTTATTAAGAGCATTCTTTTCTTCAACAACACACAACAACAACAAAATTGACTACCCTTTTTCAAATAATAGGATTGATACCTATGTTGCATTTGTTGCCTCCCAAAGTCATCTATGTTCACCACCAACCACAAAACATATCAATGACAAACAACATACCACACCTCCAAGAATAATTTGACCATAGAGAACCCATCAACAAAACCCATACTCCATACAAATTTAAAAAAACAAACAAACAACCAACCAACCACATCCCAAATATCCCACTTTTCCATAAATGGTAATGCCTCCAAATGTAATATGCATTAGAAGCAACTGAAACTCCACCTTTCCAATGAATGATGAAAGATAAAAAGGTGGCCAATTCTTTTAGTATTGTTGAAAGAGACAACCTACTCATGAAACACATTGCAAGACATTTCAACATAAAAGCCATGTATACCCCAACCTTGATTCCATGTTGTCAAGATCATTAGCACATTAATGTGCATCACAAATCAACATGAATTGATTGGGCTAAACACTTGTGCCATATAATAGATGGCTAAATGTGGAGCACCAATAAAATATTGAATATATATTTTAGAAGCCATACAATCTAGATCTTTGAAGGTTTTCAAAAACTCATTTGTTACATTATTGTCTACAAATGATAGATATGATGGTCTTGTTACAAAGGTGACATTTTGCACAATATTCCCATTAAACTTGTAATGATGCAGATCATAAAATGCATAATTTGAAATTTAAAAAAAGGAAAGATGATAAGCACGATCAAATAGCATTACAACAAGGCACATGTGCATCACCAAATCAAAATTCACGAGAGAGCCTTGATTAAAGTTGAATGTAATGAGTTTGATCAAGTAAGATCATTTTTTTGATTCAATCTTGAACTAGAAATAAAGACACGTACATACATACTGGGATTATTGGTAGTAATTTGAAAAGTTTTTCCCATGAATGGAACATGTTTTTCAATTTTTAATGCATGAATGTGAAATGTTAATCCACCAACAACCAAAATAGTGGTGATAAGGTGTTTGTCATGATCGCTAAAATATACAATTGAGGATATGCATGATTAAGAAGTAATAAGTATTGTGTGAAAAAAATGTCAATTTTTTGTTTCAAATTAAATGATTTTTCTTACTACATGTAATGAACTTCTTGAGCTATCATACTTTCTATGGGTAAATAATTTCTTCAAATCCCAAAAGCTTGTCCATGAATTCTTTTCAATAACTTTCCTTGAAGGAAAACAATTTTCACATCAAATTTTGTAATTTGTCAATGTATTTTAACAAAAAATTTCACATTCAAATTGAAAAGTTAGCAAGGGGAAAATGTTGAAATGAAAAGTCCATATCGATTTTTCTATGTGACTCTTTAATTTTGGTATTAATATTTTTTGTAATGAAAAATTTAAGTTCCATTAATTAGATGCAAAGATAAATTTACACACTTGTTTACTCTTCATGATTTTAAGTCATGGGGATAATGCATCAAATTGAATATTAAGGAATTGTATTCCTCTTCCATGACTTTCATCCTTTCATATCTTTATGTTGAAGTTAATTGCGACCATCTAATAGTGAATTTAAATTCAAGATGAGCATCTTGCATACCCAAAATGGTAGCACAAGCATATTAAGCTAACATATTCAATTTTCATATCTTTGTGGTGGTTTGTGATTATGTGGAAGAAATTTTGGAAAACATGCTACAACATGACTATGATCATAATTGCCATTTGGTTGCTCCCAAATCTAAAAAAGAGGATTTTACAAGATAATATCTTGTTAAACAACTTCTAGAATTCATCAACTTGTGAAAGTGTCAATTTACTATTCAATAATTGATGGTGTTGATGTTTTAGGAAAATAAAAAATGAATTCCTAATGAAAACTTTTGTGTCACCTTGCCCATGGCTTCAAAGTCTCCAATAAGCTCTTCATAAAAAATAGAATCTCAACTTTTGATAGTTCTTTGATTTTCAAGATCCCATGGCAAATAAACTTCATACTGATTGTCATACCCTATCAAAACATTTTTTATTTTTTTTGTAGTAAGTTATGGTGTAGCCCCTTGAGGATGTGTGTAAATACAACATAACCAATTTTTTTGATATGAATAACATTGCTTTTAGTACCAAACCAAGCTTTTTCTTTTTAAACTTCTATTTAAAGTCATAGTGTTTATATGATTTAGAATATGTATATAGTATGAATCAATTCATTTTATAACCTAATCAAAAGTTCAAAAATATAAAATGTTTCTTGTAACTTCAACAGTACTAAAATTATCATACTCACAAACATCATTTTGCTATGGAATATCAAGGGTAGTATACTCTTGGATAATTTTTGGAATAACTAAAAGCCATGACATGCATACTCATCATTTTGACTAGTTTTAAGTTTCTCAACCTAATTGCCAATTTCAAGGAAATCTTATTGGACAACTACTTAGTCGAAAAACTATCTATTGCATATGATTTATGATTCGTGAAGAAGGTCACTTGGCATGTAGAATGGTCATATGAAAAAAAAAACGTAGTTTTATATAATATGTTGAGATAATCTAATAACATTTATCATGTATATTGCTAGATGAAATGATACGCTAAGTAGTTGAACTTCAATTCTCTTTACATGAGAAGGAAAACACACATGATATTGTTTACCATAAGCATGATTATATTAGCAAATTTTTGAAACTACTTATAACTAGATCAAATAAATGGATTCCATCTACCAACATAGAAAAGACCATTTTTTTATCATAGAGTGATGAACATGCATATGTCAAAGATGCCACAAATGTAAGTTCTATTTCAATATCATACAAACAACAATTCCTATCTCATATTTCAAAAATGAAAGAAACAATAGGCAAAAACTTTTGGATACTTAGGAACAATATGTTTAAAATTAAGTTTATAAAGCCTTTCATTTGAATGACACATTCATAATCATAAACTTGAATTGTTCATTTTTCCAAGGACTACAAGTTTTTTTCCCCAAAATTATATTTTTGTGTATTTAACATTTTTTGGGTTGCTTGGCCTTACCTTTTTATTAGGTATTGCCTCAATATTTCACTAGTTATGTGATTGTCATTGGCGAATAAACATTTATTTTGAAAATGCGCACTTTGTTTTGGTGTAATGGAATATGGTCAAACCATTCTAAAATATATGCATTATTGAGATTTAAGGGTTGCTTCAACACAATTTTCAAATAATTAATTAAATTTGAAGATTTTATGTTGAAACAAAATTCCATTAAATTTTTTTTTGTTCACAAATTATTTTTCTTTGAATTAAAAACCATTATAATTTTTTACAAATCATTTGGTTAATGTCAAAGTTGCCAAGGCATTTATGTACATTGTGGCTCATTTTATTTTATCATAATTTTTATTAAAATTTTATAAATCATGTAAATTATTACCCATTTTCATGTGGCATGGAATTTTGAATTTTAAACACATTGAAATATTCAAACATTTTAAAAATAAGACCAGTTTTTTTTTTCTTATTATGTGTTTTTACAATGTGATTAGTAGTTTCTTAATGCTTGGATTTTAAAAGATCAACAAGTTTGTATTTATAAAATTTAATGGGTCCTTTGCATGAAATTATGGATATTTAATTCATACCAAAACCTAAGCTTTGAAATATATCATAGTACCTAGGTTGGTTAGACACTATAGATTAATTATTTCTGAATTTGTCAATTTAAAAAAAAATCTAGTTGATGTGTTTTAAAATCTGAAATAACTTTCAAGCACACTAACTTCATTATTTAGTATAGTACCTAATTGTAAAATATTATCATTTTTGCTACTGAAATTAAATGATTTTTATATTAAACACATGCATTATTGTTGAAACAACATGTGTACTACCATAGTAGATTCCAAATTAAAATTTTCAACACTCGTATTTTTTATTTAACACAACTAGGGCCATGATTACATTAGTTTCAAATGGCACAACATGGGCACATCCAATTGTTTTTGCTAAATTTTATTAGGATTTGATGTCTTTTTTTGTTCCCATGACTATGAATTTTCCCCTTTAGAAAATATGTGAAAAGGATTTGATTGTTTTGCTAAAATCAAGTTTCATCATTGGCATAAATGGACCATGATTAAGACACCTAGTTTAGGCAACCTTTGAAAAATGGAAAACAAGTTTTTTTCAAAAACTTTTTTGATGTAAAGAATATCAAACATGATAACCTTATTTAATTATCTATCATACAACTCAATAATGTCAATATGTGTTTTTCAATGTAACATAATCATGCATCAAATCTATATCAAGAGTTGCCAAGATCCTAATTGCTTGTGCAAAATTGGACCCCACAAAAACTCAAACTAAGGATTCAATAGTCTTAAAAATAAAAGACAAAAATGTTGTTTAGCTAATATTAGGTGTGGGAACCATGCATTATGTGTGCTTTGGAAATGATTGAATTTTGTTACTTTTTTTTGCATCTAGCACTAATTTTACACTTAAATGTTTTCTATTTTATTTATAACATACTGAATAATGTTCATGTTTAAAAATGGCTTATGCTTGCACAACCAAATGTTTTTTTGAAATTTCATTTTTCAAATACTTTGCTAAAAACTCAAGTATGTCAACATATGCTATAATTTTCATGGCATATGATATTTAACAAAAAAAAAATGTTTAAGGTTTAAATTTTGTGCAATTAGCGTAACATTACTAAGTCCTACTTATTCCTTTACCATATTACAATATTTGTGATTAAGATTAAATTTTATGTTTCAAGAATATTTAGGACATTAAAAGGTGTACCAAATTTAAAAAATGAACCATCCTTGTGTATATTCGTTGATTTATAAAACTCAGTGAAATGATTCCAAACAAAAAATCATAAAACAAAATATGAACATAGTCCATAGTTGAATTTTGTGAATTTGAGTTCTTTATAATGTGACATTCCTTTTGGGTCCGTTGATTATGATTGCTCAAATAAGTACATAAAATAAATAAATAAATCTTTCATATGATGCATAGCTTCTAGTAGCATTGTTGTTAAGCCAACAATCGAGATCATGTGCATGAAAAAAAAATCATCATCTAAGCCCTAACAAATTTGTTTAATGCAAGTGCAATAAGAACTTCAACTTGACTTGTGTGGCCTATGAATCTTACCAATTGGATTCCTTTGCCTAATGTCCTTTGATACCATAATTAAAAGTTTATGATGAGCTTTTAAAAGTCAATCTTTGAATTATGGCCTTGGAATTATTCAAATATTAAGGGTAGTTGTCAATTGGTACTGATCATTGCATAATTTATCATTATGGACTCCCACTAGTCCAACCATGTGCATGTGGTCTCCCATTGTTCAATATATGGTTGCCATCCAAGAGGAGGTTAAAAAAAGGCACATCACAATATATCTTTAACAATAAATGTTCTTACATTATTTGAACATTCTTGCTCCTTGTGTTCCTTCATTTTGTTTATTCCTTGAGAAGTTGCAAGGTCCTCAAATTATTAAAACTAAATTGTGTTTTTGGGATGTTGTGGTCATAAAACCATCCTAATAAAAGTAATTTAATTTACATCCTTATGTATAACATGTGTTATGGTGGCAAAATCATCAAAACTATTGTCCAAAACCTTCAAGTAGAAAAGAAAAAAATGCATTTCACCTAGGAGATCGCTCCTATCTAGACCTTCAACCATTTTGCATCCAATTTTTTTGTAATTTATGCATATATTCTATAGCCTTTGTTATAGTTGAAAAACATTCAACAAATATGTGAAGAAGATTGGGAAATCAAAAGATTCACCAAGATCTTGCCATCATTGTTTAGGTGAGAAAATTTGTTTTAATATGTCCTTGCATCTCCAAGCAACCTCATTATAAGCATCCTCAAGCATTTTTGTTCATTTTATAATTTCTAGAAAGTCACATCCACAAATAATAAACTATAATTGACATTTCAATATTTTTGTCATTAAACCTTTGCTATGAAAATGATTATTACTATCTAATGGTAATGACTTAGAAAGAATTTTACAAGTGTTAAAAAAGAATGCATTTACCAAAAATCCTTAAAAAAATACAAACTTGAAAAACTTAGGAAGACCACACTAGATCAATGACAATTCAACAAGATTGTGGTAGATCAATTGTTGAATCTTATTAATAATAGACTTTTTCTTTTTTTTAGTAGAACACTAACATGTATGGGCACCGATTTCCTAAAAGAAAATGTAAATTCTAACGCATTTGCAAGAAATGCAATTGCTACATAGACATTCAATTAAGTCCATAGCTTCACCAATGAAATATGTTCATGTAAGTGTTTTATGACACAAAAAATACACTACCAAAAACTTTAAAACACCTATGCAACACCAACAATATTAGTAGCATGCATGAATCAATTTAATTTGGAAATCATAGATAACTAATTGTGATATAAAAAATGCATATATATAAACCCATCATTTCACCAATTATTACAATTTCATGTTTTGGATGAAGTAATAAAAAATAAATTCAATAAGCTTAGTAAAATGGATGTGACTTAGTATTTTTGTTCAATTTGTTGAATCTAACAAAAACCATTCAACATAGTTTAACACTTGCAATTTTGATTGCCCATATATAGTGTTTTGTCCTAGTGGTTTGTTATTAGTAATTTCTAATCTTTTACTATTTCAAGTTTATGAATATGGATGGGGCTTGGAATACCAAAAAAGTAATCTTGAATGGGGAAAACATTGTTGCAAGGTCACATGCCAACTTTGGTTCAAGATGTTATTAGAATCATGGATTCCAAGTTAAATCATCACCTTTTGATTGCTTGCTAAAATAGCAACGATGAAAGGGATTGTTATCAACAATAACATATTCATTTACTTTAACAATTGCATGCTCATAAAGAATTGATGATATGATTCAAATTTGATGGGTAGCCCTATTTCAAGCTACTCAAAGGCCAACATGTTGGCAATACGTTTTTTAGGTATTAATTCCCATTGATAACAATTAGTTTTATCAAATTTATCACTACTAGGTTATTGTCCTACTCCATTATAGTGAATACCACGTAAACACATTAACTATGACAACAATTCATTGTATACTAGCTCTGGAGAAATGTTCACAAAGTACCCACATGCCATTGTAATAACAAGAAAAATATTCATTACATTCCATAAAACATGAAGTTTTACAATGTTTTTTTCCCTTACATCTCTAATAATTTGTCTATTATCTTCCACAAGTTTGTTTAATGGTGCCTTTTAATAACCTTAGGACCCCTCTTTAAGTTAGTTGAAATATTTGTTATACTCCTTGCAAAAACAATTATAACTTTTTAAATGTTTGGCAAGTCGACTTGCCACAAGTCAACTACAATATTCTATCATTTCAACATGTTGCCATATCAACTTGCCTAACTATGTCACTTCGACATGTTTACATATTCTTTTCTATCATTTCAAATTGTTTACACATTTCAACTTGTCCATCTATCGATTTCCTTTACTTAAAATTCCTTTTATAAACAATATTCCCCTCTTATTTATTGTAGTGTCCCCACACAACAATTAAGTCTCTTAAATCTAGCTACAATGTTCACTAGGGTTAGTAAAAAGTGCCAACTAAACATGTGTAAGGTAATCTCTATTTCACTATTAGATGGTTATGTTTTGTCCTTGGTAGTTGTTATCCCCTCACCTTTTAGGTAATGGTGGATTATGTTGGACTTTATTAGATGAGGTAGACATTGTTGGTAGTGTGCAATCTTGCTTATGCGAGGTTGCTTTGTCAACTTGTTTACTATATGTTAAATGCATAATATAGTTGCTTGGAGATAAAGCGAATCTTGGCCAAGATGAACATCAATTGCTTGGAATTTGGTGAATTTGCAACTAATTCTCCAAGTGATTGCTTCCATTGCATGATTACCAAAATGCATGAAACAAGCCAATCCTAACAATGGTCCATTAGCTAGTTTCATTGTTTAGGATTAGCTTGGATTCAATTTATCACATGGTATGGAATATTTTCCATGTGTGTCATAACAAAGGTTGGTTTGTTGGAGGTTGTGATTTGATGTTGGTGGTAGTACTCTTGGTAGTCACACTTTACTCAACAATAATTAAAAACATATAGTCCAAAGCAACCTACCTCAAACTCTCATATCCCATACCCCTGTGGCTAATCTTACTAAATGTAATAACATATTATGCTATAAGCTAGACTTTCTCCACTCTAAATCCTCATAACTAGAATTTGTTTTTCAGTAATGTGACCTCCCAATATAAGTGTGTTACTCTTATTATCAAATAGACCTAGAAATGGTGCGACAAGTAATATGTTTCTAGGTTAAGTAACATTAGCATCTTCAACTCTAACATTGTGTGTTCCATATCACTTTTGGAGTATGGTTTAACACCTACATTTTTTGTTCAAGTGTGATGCTCAACCAGCCTAGGAGCAACAACTCCATAAGTCAATTTCCTCACTCTTGTTTCTAACCACTCCCCTTCCATACTAATGGCTTGATCCTTGTTTTCTACTTTTTGGTCTTGTATTTTGGCCTTATTTTTTGGGTTTATTACTACCTTCTATTTCCTTATTAGATTTTTGATAGGTGATGTTTCATCTTCATCCTCCTCTAATATGGATACTTGTTTTGCTCCTTCATAATTGCTTCAACACCCATAACTTCCTATGTGTTTCATTTTTCATTATTTCCCCTTTCTAATTGCTAAATGTGCATGTATGATGTATTTCCCAATTTGTTCAAAATGTCATCTTTTCAATTCAACTTTAGTATCTTCTAGCAAATCACCTACTTCCCTTGTAGATTATCATATAAAAAAATTTGGTTTGTTATCAATGGCCGATCGGTCACAATTTGCAAGGTAAGTATTTCTACTTTACCTTGTGCAACATGTAGTTTTTTCCATTGCTTCTTTTCCTCTGCCACTAAGAAATTTAAATATTGGTGATGAACATTTTGAATGTGTTTCACAATTGCCTATCGAGTGCTTATATCTTTTTCTTCTTGCTACATA
Source organism: Sphagnum tenellum (assembly GCA_963921925.1). Lineage (NCBI taxonomy): Eukaryota > Viridiplantae > Streptophyta > Sphagnopsida > Sphagnales > Sphagnaceae > Sphagnum > Sphagnum tenellum. The sequence continues at coordinate 10,278,079 of OY998158.1, read as the reverse complement.
TTCTTTTCCATTCCCTTCAACTCCTCAAACTTGTTTAGCTACTCAATTTTGAGAGTTTTGATTTCCTATGTTTGATTTCTACATTGACTTTCATGACAATCTCTTAATGATGTTTCATTCCTTCCCTTTTTTCTATTTCCACAACTTCTTTAACCATCCCCATTTCCTTCATGATTATCTCCCATTGAGAACCTTTAACCCAAAAAGCTATTGATGTAATGTTTTATTTTTTTTGGCTTATTTCAACACCTTTTTCATGAATCAACTTGCCTTATGTCAACTGGGCTTCAATATGGAGATTTTGCAATTCAATTATGACTTCACATGTTTCCTTTTCATCTTCCAATATTTTCCTTCTTGCCATCAACTGAGACAATTTTTCTATTGAAATCTTTTGGCATTCTTCATAAAACGATTTTTCCACTTGATTTGTTAATTGTTCCTATGTTTCTTCCAATTTCTTTACCATCTCCAATTCATTGTCCTTCTACAACTCCAATATTTCACAGCTTTTCACCCAAATATTTTGTGTTGACATCTCCAATTGTTCAACCACTTTGTCCAAATCCCCATTGGTGGGTGTATTGATTTAAACGACAATTAACTACTTTGCCATATCACTTGTAGCTCCTTGCCATTGTTGGTTTACCAACACCAATGTTCATGTATTCAATAAGTGTAATGCTTCTTTTCTCTATTGCATTTTTTCTTGTTGAATCTCTTCCTTTTGCTCACCTTCTTTTAATTGTTGAACTACTTTTTTCATTTTTTGTTTCTTATTTCCTAGTTCTCCTAATTCTCTTGTTTGACTATTAATATAAGGTTCTATGCTTGTTTAGAATTATAGACTGATAAGTGTGTCATCTCTGTGCATGTTCTTCAATAGACACCTCCCCATTAAACTCTCTAATGATTGGTTTGAACCAAAAATCATACGACATTCCTTACTTTGCAATTCTTGCTCTATTACAAATTTATCTCTCACACACCTCTCTTGTTCTTGCACTCCACTTGACAATGCATTCATTGTCTTTCCTTGAGTAGTCTTCCCACAAATGGTATCTATGCGTAATTCCTTTCAATTATGCTAATTCTTGAAGACACAACAATCATTGTATAAACCATACAAGACATTGTTCATTCATGGGCACATTGATCATGTTGTGCACCACTTGTCTTTCATGTGTTAATTTAGGCTCTTGACAATTTTTTCTATTTTTATAGCTTCCTTCTTCATTTACATACTAATAATGTTGTTGTTTTCTTTTCTCTCTTCTTTGACAAAATTTTCTTGTTTTGTTGTTATTAAATGTTCTTGGTATGAAACTTCTTGAATCTTCCTCTTTGATTCACTCTTTGTCATCTTCATCAAATGTTTTTCTAAGTTTTGGGTTAGTCCAAGGTTTCCTTGGTTTGGGATGCAACCAAGGCATATAGTTTGGTTTGGGTTTCTTTGTATGCCTACTTTCAACTATGTCATAATATTTTATGTCAATTGTAATAGTTGTTATTATAACATTGGTTGGTATGTTATTATGATGATAGGCCTTTCAATTATGAATATTTACTTTCTCTAGCCCGTCATTACTTATGGTTGACAACTCCACAATGTTGAACTATCAAACACTTTCCAAGGTAACCTAGGTTTACCTATTTTTATCTTTGTAGTTTTTGGCACCCTCAATACTAACTTTCCTTTTTCAAAACTTTTTATCTTCCTTTTATCATCTTGTTGTTCTTTGTGCAACAATTGAATGTGGTTAATATTTTTTCTAGCTTGCCAACGATTTTCATCCAATCTTTGAAAAAATCTTCCATCCTTACATGGATAGCTTTGTCCATGTCTCCTTGAGGTATGTTGCGAATTCTTTTAGTTGGTAGTGCAAATTTAGTTGACATAACTAGTTGAGTATTGTAAACCAATTCAAAAGGTGTATATTGAATTGTCACTTTATAAGTCATCCAATATGCCCACAAAACTATAAATAACATTACATCCCAATCCATTCAATTTACATTTACAAGCTTTGATAATATTTTACCCAATGTTTTATTAGTCAACTCGGCTTACCCATTCCCTTGTGGATAATAGGTAGTTAACTTGTGATGTGTAATCATAAACTCCTACATAAATTTAGTTGAATTCAAATTCCGTTCAATATATTGAATCAAAATTTTCCATTGAAAGTTTTACTTTTGAACAATAGGAAGCACCAAGACGTTGAGGGTTCAAGGTGTTGTATACAATGTCATAGGACACTAAAAAACACATAGGAGTTGAAAATATTTTATTTAAACCAAAGGTTGTTGGGAAGCATGGTAGGAAAGACATTGGGGGATGTTGGAAAGGCCCCCAAAAATTTGCTTTTGAGGCAATAAGGCTTGCCCAAAAAGATATCATGGGCGTTAGAAATATTTACGTTTTAGTAGGTGAAAATTAAATCTCATATTCTATAATCAATGGAGGTGGAATTGATTTCATGGATAATCTATATGATCATGTATAATTAATGTATAATAACTAATTACTTTTAAAATAAAATTTAAATATACTAATATTTCGACCTTATGTCAATTTATTATCATTGGTTGTGTAAAGCAACGCAAAGCCCATGTTTTTGTAATAGTAAAAGCCATTTGTTAATCCAACCTATATTTTTTGGTTTGTTTACTAGATAGAGTAATGATTGATGGTCTGCAAAGAAAATAAAACCATTTCTTAATAGATAATGTTTGAATTTCTTCACAACATAAATCATTGCCATGACTTCATTTTTAGTTATTGTATAATTATTTTATGCATTATTCATAAGTTTACTTGCATAGTGTATTGGTCTATCAATAGTATTATTTGGGTTTTGACCTAACATAACCTCAAGAGTAAAATTTGATGCAGTAGTATGCAAATGGAATTCAATTTTTCAATTTGACACCATTAACACTAGCAAGCATGTCATATGTTTTCATCCATTTTCAAGATTTATAACAAGCCTAAGTCCGTAAGAATTCTTCATCCTTCTTCAATAATTAGCACATGGGTGTTGTTTTATTGGCAAAGTCCTGGAAATAACATTGGTAAAAAACTAGCTATTCCCAAAAATCTTTTTATTTCTATAACATTAGCTGATATTAACAATGTAGTTATTTTTTTGGGATCCACTAGTAACCCATCACTACAAATAATGTGTCCAAGTAGAACACTAAAATAAACACACAATGCACATATTCATGGGTTAAAACTTATGCCATTTTGCTTACATTCCTCCAAACATTTTTGTAATTGATCCAAATGGTCCTTCTTATTCCAATACACACTAAAATCATCAAGGAATACTTGCATGAACTTGTTTAAGTATTCTTTAAAAAATATAATCATCACTTTTTGGAATGTGGCAAGAACATTACATAATCCAAATGGCATAACATCATATGCATACAAACACCATTCTAAGATGAATGTTGTATTTTCTTTGTCTTCTTCCACCATTTTAACTTGGTTATTGCCATTATAGCCATCCATAAATGAACACATTTCATGCCCAACCACTAAATCCAAAATTGAATCCAAAAAAAGTAACAAAAATGAATGTTTCTTTGTTTGGGCATTTAATTTTCAATATCAACACATATACATAATTTGTCATTTTTCTTTGGCACAATTACTAGAGGGGATAACCATTGAGTAGTTTCAATAGGATATATAAATCCAACATCTAATAATCTATCAAGGTTTTGCTTAACCCTCAATGAATAATTTGGATTTATTCCATATTCTTAAAATTTGTGCTTGATATATACTTGGCAATATTGTATTAATTAATACCTCTTTAGGTTTTTTTTCATTTCCCAAATTGAGTTTTTTAAATTGTTTTTTAGCTATCACTGTCCAACCAACATTCTTCTTATCCTTGATAGTAATGTCAGTAACTTCATCCAATATCAAAGCCTCCCTTGGTTGATGTTCATAAAAATACACAAGGTAATCAACCTTGTCTTCTGGTTATAACATACCACAATCTTTTATTTTATTTAAATTTTTTTTTAGGTGCTACTTCTCCTATATGCCATAGTTCTAGCATTGTAAATTATATAGTTGTTCCTTTTCTTATTATAATAACCCTTTTTCCTAATTGAATTCATCATCCAAATTACTTGGCCGTAATGATGAATTAACATTAATACGTTTTATTGTACTTAATGTCACAATTCATTCTCTTGAGGTAATAATATTAATGTTATCATCCCAATTATGATGAGCTCTAGGATGTTTCAGTCATGGCCATCCCAATAATATAGAATAACCTTCCACTCCATTTTCCATATTTAACACAATGATTGAAAATTTATAAATTGCCAAGTCAATTTTCAAGTTCATAGTTAAACCAATTGGTTGTACTTTCCATTGGTTAGCCATCTGCACCACAAACGGAGTTGGTTGAGGCCTCTTCAACCCAGGTTTCTTTCTTAAATTCTCAAAGATAACATTTACACCAAATCCTCCATCTAGCAACACTTCCCTTATTCCCAATTTTCCATTCGAACTTGAACAACTAACATAGCCTCATCAAATTCTTCAACCTTTGTTGTTACTTTGTAAACATCTACAACTTGAACTTCTCTCATTTTTATCAAAAACCTTTTCATCATCTTTCTTAATTGAAGACAAATCCTCAATAAACACAACGCCAAAATGTAACATTTACAACTATAAAAATCCAATCATATGTGCCATCTATGACTAGAGCTAACAATATGACTACTTAGTCCAAATGACCATGTTGTAAATCCCACTAGTCACATTAGTCACAACCACATTAACAACTATGGTTTGCCATGATTACAATCACAAAGGACATAGACCTAAATCCAATGAAACACACAACAACCTCACAAAGTGCCCCATGTCACAATTTTTTAAAAACCAAAATATATATTTTTCTTTCCAATCAAATATTGCCACATGCTAGCCTCTTAACCTAGGGGACCTAGCCTAGAAAGCCTATCCTATGCAACCTAACCTAGGCATTAAAAAAACTTCATTAGCTAAGCAAGCCATCAAGGTATTTTTAGGCATTCAAATGTTTTTACATCTAAGTGCTTAGGTGTCAAGGTTTGCAAGTGGGAGGATTTGAACTCTCCACCTCCACTTTGGGGATCAAGTCCTTAACCATTGCACCACATTATTTATTTATGATAAAAATAATCTACCATTAATCTATAAAAAATAAGGTTTTTAGTTCCAAGTGAACCTAGCTCACCTTAAGTTGACCTAGGTTGACCTAAGTTAATTTAGGCCTAGCCTTGGCTAACATAGGTTAGCTTAAACTAAGTTAAGCATTTCTAACCTAAATGTAGGCCTACTTACCATGAACGAGAATAGACTTAAACTAGGGTAAAGTAGGCAAAACTTGATTAAATTGGGCTAAACTTGGTCAAATTCAACTAAACTAGAATATTGAGGATAAACTTGGATAAATTTTGGTTGAGCTAGAATATTGAAGATAAACTTGGCAAAATTTTGCAAAATTTGACTAAACATCGCTATTTACATTAAACTTGGCTAGACTTGGCAAACCTTAGCAAAACTTGACAAAACTTAGATAAATTAGGCTAAAATCAAATATTGAGGCAAAATTTGGCTGAACATGGCTATTTAAATTAAACTTGGCAAAATTTGGCAACTTAAATTCAACTTAGCAAAATTTGGTTAAACATGGCTATTTAGGTTAAACTTGGCAAAATTTGACAAAACTTGGCTATTTAGGTTAAACTTAGCAAAACTTGGTTGTTTAGGTTAAACTTGGCTAGATTTGGCAAAACTTAAGTAAATTAAGTTAAACTAAGGTATTGAAACAAAACCTAGCAAAAACTTAAATAAATTTGATTAAAATAAGGTATTGAAGCAAAACATTAAAAACACATTTATTTAAGTTAAATTTAGCTGGACTTGGCAAAACTTAAATAAATAATGTTAAATTAAGGTATTGAAGCAAAACTTGACAAAATTTAAATAAATTAAACTAAAATAGGGTATTGAAGCAAAACTTGGCAAAACATGATGAAACATGATTATTTAGGCAAAACATGGCAAAATATGATTATTTAAGCAAAACTTGGAAAAATTTGGAAAAAAATGGTTATTTAGGTTAAACTTGGTTAAATTTGGCAAAACATGGCAAAACATGGTTATTTAGATTAAACTTGGTTAAACTTGGTTACACATGGCTATTTAGGTTAAACTTGGCATAATTTGGCTAAACATGGCTATTTGGATAAGACTTGGCTAACCTTGGCAAAACTTGGAAAAACATTGCTAGATTCGATAAAACTTGACAAAATTTGGCTATTTAAATTAAATTTGGTTAGACTTGGCAAAACTTCGTAGAATTTATATAAATTAAATTAAATTAAATTAGGGTTTTGAGGCAAAACTTAGTTGACTATGGCTACTTAGGTTAAACTTAACTAGACTTGGCAAAACTTTGATCAATTATGCTAAACTAGGATATTGTGGTTAAACATGACTAAACATGGCTACTTAGGTTAATCTTGGCAAAACTTGGCAAATTTTAAATAAATTAGGCTAAATTAAAGTATTGAGGAAAAACTTGGCTAAACATGGTTACATAGTTTTTAATTGGCTAAGCTTGGCAAAACTTGGAGAAATTAAGGTGAATCTATGATTGGGGGAGGCAAAGTATTGTCCCAAATGGTAGTTTTCCATACTATCACAAACAAAATGCTCAATTCCATAATGATATAAAAATATAATAAAAATATGATAAAATCATAATGGTTATAAACATACCTTTCTATTTTTTAAAACATTTTGAATTTGGATACACTCACATTGTACTTTGATTGTACTTTTAAAAAAAAATGTCCTTGAATATAACTTACCACGTCACATGGAGTTAGTATTATACAAAATTAATAATTTTAGGATATTAATATTTTTCTCTAACCAAGACATTTTAATGTATAATTTTTATTTTAATAAAATCATATTAATTTGGGATAATTTGGAAAAAATCAAGTACTAAAAAAAAATCTACTGAAAGGAGTACATTAGAAGTCAATATTCTCAATTAAAAATTTGAAGATGAAATGTTCTTATAGCTATGATCGAGGGTATCATGTTGTTGGATTTAAAAAAACTTCAAATCCATTGGTTGAAATGACATTTTCAATTCATAAGCATAATGGATTAATCATTTAAAAAAATTCATGTGTCTTGACAATTACACCAAATTAACCCAAATTTTGACATGCCTTAAGTCATGATCTAGAAAAATCATGTAAAAAAAGATGTATCTATATTCATTGAAATATAATGCATAAGTACAATGGACAATTTAATAACTTGAAATTTTCATAGTGAATTTGGTTTGGAGCTCCAAATTATGCATTCATTTAGGTAAATCAATGTAAATTTCATTGCAAATCCAAATCAACATGGTACTAAATGAGGTTAAATTCAACATGGATGTGTTATAACATCTTAATCATTTAGTTTGGAAGCAAAATCACACTAGTGACGAGGACTTTTGGTACTACAAGTACATTTAGAATTATAATGCCATAACATGCTTTCACCCATTAATCTAAATCAGGGTATTGAGGCTATATTTGGCTAAACATGACTATTTAAAAACTATACTCAACTAGACTTGTCAAAACTTAGATAAGTTAGGTTAAAATAAGGCATTGACGTTAAACTTGGCTAAATTTGGTTAAACATGGCTACTTAGGTTAAATTAAAGTTAATTAAAGTTAAATTTGTTTCAATTTGTTTAATTTGGTTTTTTTAAACTAGCTAAAATTGGTTAAACCAAGCTAAACTAAGTTATTTATATTTTGCTAGGTTAAAATAAGGATATTTAAACTAAAATAAATTAGCTTGAATTATATTTAATTATTAAATTATGTTAAATTAAACTAAAGTAAGGTAAATTGTGTTAAAGTAAGTCAATCTAGGTTATGGGAAACTAAACTAGACTACTTAACATTTGTTTGTCTATTCCAAACCAAATTGAATTTGGTTATATTATTTCAAATTCAAATATTGTTTCAATATGATTACATTAATTGTGTAGTCATATTTTTAGTCATAATTAATTTTTAATGTAATTATAGTCGTATGTATAGTCATGTAGTCATAATTTTGACCATAGTCATTAAGATGGTAGCGACTAAAGACCACATATGACTACATGACTATCTTGGTGTTGTGAATTATCCCAACAACATTTCTAATTTCAAATTCATAATCAATTCTATATTTCTTACTACTTGGCCCACATTAACTCCATGCCCATTTTGTGTTTGAGCTAACTTTTTGCAAGCATTCCACTTTGGTTTACCAATAGACTTTGCATGGTTGTAGGTAGGTAGGTCATAGGTAGGTTGCATGAATGTAATATGGTAGGGTTAAATTAGGTAGGTAGGTTTTAATAATCAAATTTTGTGTTTGGGTTTAATCTTTAGGGTTGAGCCTCTTTCATTGGCCCATCCCAAATGGCATTTGGTACTTGGTTTGTGAATAAAACAAATGCACTTATTTATATATTGTGCACACTTGGAATCCAAGGCAAAAAATATGGGATAAAAATTTTAGTTGCAAGTGCAACCAATGTAGTTGCAACCTACATGCAAATATTACATGCTACCTATGCCATATTCACTTAGTTTACCTACTAGCTAAAATATATTATAAGTAATAAAATGTGATAGGTAATAATCATATAATATGAAAACATTATTAATAATTGATTAATCAATATAATATTACTAATTATAATTACAATATTATTTTGATAGTTATGATTACCTATAATAATTACTGATCAATAATATTATAATATTATTACTTAATTTAAATTAATAGCTTACTTAGATTAATAACTAGCCTAGGCTAGAGTATTTATAGGCAAACTAATGTAGCCTATTAACCATAAATATATTACCATAGTTAATGTTGTAGATAAAATTTAGTTATTGAAGAATAATAATAATATTATTAATAACTAAGGATGGTCATGATGATGATGATAATAATAATAATAAATAAATAAATAAATACTGAAATTAATTCTAATATTGAAAAATAACTATAATGAAAAAACTAATGATAATATTACCAATGATAAATTTTAATATTTATTGATAATATCAATCTTAATCTTTATTAATAATTCATATCACTATACTATTATTACATGGCCTATGTTAAGTTATTTGTAGGCTAACATGTGCAACTTACTAGACATAGGTATATTATCATAATTAATAACAATATAATATTTTTTGAAGAATACAAATGATATTATTATTTTAACCAATAATAATAATGATATTAATCATTATATATGATTAGCTATAATGATTATATATATGGCTAAACTAATCATTGCTAAAATATTTTTGGTTAAATTAATCATGGATTAAATTAATTTTGCTTAAAATAATTAAGAGGTTAAATTAAAAATGGTTAAATTAACTTTGGTTGAACTAAACATGGTTAGTTTAACTTCGTAATTAATTTAACCATGGTTAGTTTAGTCAAATTTAGTTTAGCCTCATAATTAGCTTTTCCATAATTAATTTAGCCAAAGTTAGTTTTGCCATGGTTAGTTTGGCTTTGATTAATGTGAGTTTAGACTAAGTTTAACCAATGTTTTGCCTTGAGTAGCATTAGTTAACATAGATTTAGCCTTAATATTAAAATTATAAAATTACTATACATAATTTAAGTATATATATGTAATGTATTAACTTAGGTCATGATTTTTATGACATGTTTCCATTTTGTACATTATTAATTGCATGTTAGTCGTACACATAATAGTATGGCTCAAATATTATACAATACTAATTTTGTAGTTGCATCCACAACTAATGTAGTTGCATATGACATTTGATTTGCACAATTGCTAGTGATCAGTTGCAAATGACAAAATTTCTATTAGTGAAATCTTTAATCTTGGTGTTCAACCTTAAATTTTTTTAGTTGGTTTTTTGGGTGCATGTTAAAGCTAGTTCATCAAATTTCCAAACTTGTGGATTTTGTTGCCATTTTGTTTTTCAAATTCAAAAACCATAAAGCCCAATTCAAAATTGGGTTGGTTCCCAGTACACATTATATAGTCTTTAAGCTTTGGAGATTGTATATATGTATACATATTTTTATAACAAATTGAAATTGGGGATTGTATAGGTATCACGTTTTAAAATTAATTATTGTTGATCACTTACCTAGAAAATTCAACTTGCTAACTTTTTGAAAAACTTCAATTTGCTTCTTTTATAAAACTTGAACTTAAATTTAATCTAGTTGTTTTTTCATGGTTTTGGTTCTAGCGAAAGGCTAATTGCATAGTTTGATTCTTATATTGATTCCATCAAAAGGGTGTTGGATTAGATATAGGTCACAAAAACCTAAACCCCCAAATTTAACATTGCTCCTACCTACCAACATTATCTTATTCCCAATTTATTTGAATGAACAAAAACTAAAATGGATGGAATCATAGTTGGAATTTAAGTTTCACCCTTTTAATAATTATGCATGAATATGTTATGATTAAAAATATTTAAAAATATAAAGAAATGATTATAATAATCAATATATTTGAAAATAAAACAAGGACACTAGGAATGGCAATGCTTAAATTTAACATATTTTAATAGAAAAAAACATGAAAATGTAAAAACATGGTAAGGTGGTTCATTTTTGGCATTTTGAAAGTTTAACACTAGCTAATTTTTTTATATTTTGATCATTAGCAATTTATGCATCCAACGCACATTTCCTTATGCTTACTTTATAAAAAATGGGTAATCTCAAGTGTGTACATGGCTAAACATAAACTTGGCCAAAAAATCCATGTAAAAAACATGAAGTTTTGAATGAAATTAATAATGGAAACCCAGAGTTGGGGGAGTAGGGGTGGGTGGGAAAGGGGGGACTATAGGGAAAGTTTGAATGCATCTTATTTCTAAACACTTGATTTGATTTTGTTTGATGTTTTTATATTAAAAAGACCTTATTATGGCATGCTTTTTGAGTCCATGGGTCAAGTTTTTACTTTATGACCAAAAAAATGTTATTGGTTCAAAAGTCCACTACAAGTCCATTCTTTTCTTATAATTCATCCATAATTTTAAATATGATTATTCATACAGTCTATTGCTACATGGATACTAAAAAATTGACAATATTAATGTTGAACATGACTTTACATTTAAAATTTATTTATGATCCAAAAAGAACTATGACTATGATAATCAAAATAGTTCATCTTACCATGCTTTTGCTCAAACATGATCTTCAACTTAATATTCTTTCCAAACCACCACATTTCTTTCATACCCAATAAGTTTTCCAAAGAAAGATGCTTTTAATATAGCTTGCAATTCATGGATGGGATTTTTTCATGTTGATGGTATGATTATAATCATCATTTTTAAATGCACATTTTGTTTTGGAGCAATAGTAAGATGAACACAAGTTTCGAAGGAATTATTCTACTTGGACACAAAATTAATGTTTTCTATACTACCCATTTCAATGAGGTGGAGAAATAAAATATTGAATGTAGTGGTGGAAGATTTTTTGTACATACAATTCATTGGCATTTAATTATTTTTTTATTATATGGAATTTGTTTACATGCAAAGGAAGGCCATGGGCAAGGAATGCACTACGGAAAGGGCAAGGGCGTCCATCAACTATGCTAGATACATTACTTCTTTTGTGTAAACATGTGTTATACAAGATGATGACACACCTAACAAAGTAGCTAGCCACAAGCTTGTTGCATTCCACTAGTTCATTTTCGTTGATTGATAATGATGCACAATGAACTGACTATAGGAACAACATAGGAACATCACAGGACATATGACTTGCAACTTGAGACAACATAAATAATGATGACACACTTAACCTTGGATGCCATTTCACCATATAACAAGAAACATTATCAAGATCAAATATTGAGGACTCAAAAAAATTGTAATTAATAAAAAATGTAATCCATAAATATCAATGACATGTGGAGTTTAATAACTTTACCACTATAAGAACATCTCCAACAATAGAATGTATCACTAAATTGGAATAATAATAGTACAATAATATGAAATTTGATAATGCCGCCAAACTTTTGTGTTGAATATTATGTTCCTCCACAAAGGTGGTACAAACAAATGATTGCCGTTAATTGGCTGGCCACAATGGTTGGCCCATGTGTCGATATTTAAATGATGCGATAATGAAATATTTTGCAAAATTCATCTTTATGGGTGGGGCACTTATCTTTATGTTGGATAGTGATCCCATCTTAAACAATGTTCAAATATATAAAACAAAATTGGTGGTCATAGGTTTTTCCCAAGTTGTTGGTGTTGACTATATGGATATTTTTTCACTTCTTGTGCAAATAGATTTTATTTGAGTCATATTGGCATTAATAGCCCTATTTATTTGAGAGGTCCATCAATTGCCTATGTCAAGAAAACATTTTAAAATGAAAATTTGGACGAGGAGGTTTATTTGGCAATTCCAAAAAGAACTTATACAACAAAAACCCTAATCTTATTTTCAAACTCCATAAGTCTCTTTATAGACTATGCTAATTATTAAGTTGAGCATGCTATCAACACCTTAATTATCTATCAAGGCAATTGACTTTCAAAGTCTTATAATATTTGCATCAAAAGAACAATCAAAGATTTTGTTAAAATCATAGTCTATGTTGACGACACAATTATTGCAAGAAACAATTTGGAACTTGTTGCCAACATTCAATTGAACTAACAAAGGTTTTTGACATGAAATTAATTGGTGACATTCATTTTTATTTAAGAAATAAGTTTTAAGAGATTGAACATGACTCAATTTTTTGTAATTTATTGTTTAATAGGATTTTTGCAAAACTAAACATGTCCATTACATGAACAAATTGAATCTCATTTAAATTGGGCAAAATACATATTTAGGAATTTTCAACCAAAATAAAGAAAAGGTTATTTACCTCACCCAAAATGAAACAATTGTTAATCAATCACATGGGGTTGAATATATACGAGGATAATCTTTAATCCACAAATCATCCATCCACTAGACCTTTCCTAGGGATCTCTGGTTTGTGGGATTTAGGGTTTAGGGCTCAGTATTTTTGTAACCCTAAAGACAGTTTGCAACCTTGCTCACGCAGATGATGACTTCGAGGTGTTTTCCTAATTGTGCGACCAAAGCATGGACGCTTCAAAAGCTTCTGTTGATTGCATTAAATTTTGGATATGGTCTACAGTTTTTGATTTGGAAGGGAACCAGAAAGAACTGGAAATGGAAGGAGTATCTTGAATAACCAGCCAAGCTACATATCAAAGCGAGAGAGACACACACATATCACTCCTGGAGAATTCCCAGTCCAGTTGCACACTACTGCTACTACTACTACTACTACTTCAGGTACTTCCTTTCGTTTTTCCTTTGAAATTCCATTTCTAATTTTTTAGCATTTCCTCCCAGATTACAGTGGCAGGATAGTTCATGCCAACTTTCTGTCTTCTTTCTGATCACAACAGTAGGTTGCACTGTTTGATGGGAATACACACTTTGATATGGGCTTTTGAGATGTGCTGCAAGAAGCCTCCTTGCCTCCATCAGGCTTGCTGACAAGAATGCCACTGAACCCTAAACCTTAAACCCAACATTGTAATCTCATAATCATCATTGTCAGTTTCAACATTTATGTCTCTTTCTATCCTCATTCTCTTCGGACTATCATGGTGACACTAATGCCGTTATCATTGGACCTGTTTTTAGTTTTTTAGTTTTTCTGTTTTTTGTTTGATTTTGTCTTTTGTAGTTTGGAACTTTCTGTGGCTTCTTGAAGAAGTGTTAACCTTGCTGTGGGTTTTTTCTTCATTGTGAGAATGGAGATTTCTCTATTCTATGAAAGATATGTCATTGGACCTGCAGACCATTATAATCAATCCATATTTGCAAGTCACAAGACCGACCCTGTGTGATGGGTTTTTTGTAGAGTAAATCTGGAAAGCTTGGGCATCAATTGTTTCAAGGTAAGCTCTCAATTCTCTCATGAAAAAATCCTTATTGGCGTTGCCTTGCAATGACCCATGATTCCATCACTGATCTCAATTCTCCCTATGCCAACTGGGCGCAGAGATTCTTCCCAGGAGGAAAAGAAATATCTAGGATTGCAGTCCTCCCTGCTTTGTTAACCTAGACATTCTTTCAAGGCATGGTATTTATGGTTTAGGGTCTTCTCTTCACAATTTGTCTCTTCAAGAAGCTATTGAAAGCAGTTTTACTGAATTTGATCTTAAAGCAAGAAGAGGTCCTTCGGGGTGTGTGACATCTTGAGTGGTTGGAATCAAAATTCCTTGATTTTGCCAGTTGAAGATCCAAGCTTTGTCCCTTAAGGCCATTTTAGTGCTTCGTCTTTAGTTCCCTTCTCTTGTGTTGATTCCAAACCCTAAACCCTAAACCCTAACAACTTCAAAGGATTCTAGGGTTTGAAAAAAAAATTATTTGTGGGAAAATGTAGTAATGACTTTGTCTTCATTTGTATGAAGAATCTTGTTTTTTCAGTTTTCGTAGAGATTAAATCCCTCAAAGGAATGCATGTGATCTTCGGGTCATGGATGGCTAATGAATGAGCTTTGTCTGCAATTTGACAACCCATTTCAGAAAAGTTGGATTCTTAAAGTCTTGATATGAGTAGTTGAGGTTAGCAAGTTCTTGAATCTCACAAGATCCACCAATCCCTAAACCCTTAGCTCCTTTTGTTGCACAGTCCAACTCTTTACAAAAATATGTATCTATCAGATCTGAAAGCTAGAATGGAATGTTCTAGTGAGTTTTTTTTCAGTAGTATTTTTAAGTCCCATCATTTCATATTTTTCTTGGTTGAGATTCAACCCTTATGTTCAAAATACTTTTGGTTAAAGAATAACAAGTTATGGTCTATGGAGTCTCTCCACACCTTCATGGTAGCAGGAGCTTCAGGTTTGTTTCTTGTCTTCATTTCCTGATTGGTAACTTGTTTATCAATTTTGTTCAGGTCCATCTAGTGCATTTCTCAGATATGGGTACCAATGTGAATGATTTGTTCCTCAACTGCTCCTACCAAGACTTTAAGAATCCAACTTTTCTGAAAGCTAGGTATTAGCTATATAGACAAAATTTTCTGAAACCTCTCTGAAACATTTTTTACAATGGTACTATCCTTTTGCACATTGCCTCTTTAGATAGTTGAGTCCATGAAATGAGTTGCTAAGGTGCATTTGAGGAAAGTGGAAATGTGAATTTTGGTGAGACTGAAAATTTAGGATTTTTTGAAGTGACATCCCAAAATCCAGGAATCTTTTCTTTCCAGAATGCAGATTTCAAGGGTTGCAGGAGTATAGCAGCTTGGAGCCACCTAACTTGGAACATCTTCATGTCATCTCCAGCACTGTCTGCCTTCAATTGTTTGGGTGTCTTCAGTCTTCAGTGTTATATATTAAGTTTACTCACAGTCTCAGGAGTCCTGAAACCCCAAACAGTCCTTCAAACTGGGAGTTCATTCATGTGCTTCTCTGGCCAAATAGGGGTTAAACAAACTACATGTAATTTTTTTTCTTTGTGTGCCAGTTTTTGCATTGCACCTCAATGTGGCCAGCAGAGTCTAGGAAATCTTCTTTTTTACTTGAGGTCCTGCAACTTCCAATTTGTTTCCAATTTGCAGACGCCTCGGCAGCTGTGTGATACTAGTATGAGGTGCTAATGGAAGTCCTTCTAGTCTCTTCATTTTTATGCTTAGCATGAGCTTCAATGCGAACCCCCTGAGTCTTCAATCTTGAAATGAACACTCCACCTTAATTATGTAGTCTTTCCTGGCATATTGAGGCATATAGTGTCATTCAAGACACTGAAGATGCGTATCACATAGTGGAAGGTTTCACAGGGTTTCAAGTTCTTTTGCCTTATGTGACTTGGAAATCGCCAAGGTTTCAATATAAGAAGACCTAATGGACTTGGGAGATATTTCCTACGGAGGGTGTAACAGCTCACTTGCAGGTATCAGCTGCCTCTCACTTGAACTGCCTTGTGATTTATGTATTGTTAGGCTTATGATAATGTTTGCCTTGTGCTTTAAGATGGATAAGGTCCACAGGCTGGGGACATTCCTGAGATGCAGGGCTGGATAGGCTACCACCTTGTCCTAGGCCTTCATTGTGGGAATTCTGCCACCGTACGCATAATCAAACTGAGGTTTTTGAAGGCTAATTTCATAGCATTAGTTCACATCATTAGTAAATCAAATCACTGAGTTTTAGGTTAGATTGGACATTTGGTATGACTTGAGATGTGATTTTCTAATATCTGGGTTTTTGTGACAGAAACACAAATTTGAAAACCTCTCCAACTTGTGGACAAGAGGAAGTTCAGACCTTACCTATTTAAATAGGAAGGGTTTACTAAACCCTAAACCCTACACGTGTGGACTTAGTACTACTTAGCAGAGTCCAATTTTACAATTAACTAAATAAGTTGGCCAAAAATTATAGGAAGAAATAGCTGTAACCCCCCCGTGGCCTGCTGGCCTGCTGCATACTACTGGCTGACAAATATGTGCACATGATTTGTGTTGAATTCCTCC